>JAUMHL010000001.1:17420727-17434690 GCA_032362345.1 Sandelia bainsii
CCCTACTAAAGGCCCAAAACATTCGATCAATTGAGGGTAGTGTTCAAGGAAGTGATGCTTTGGTAATAGTCGTGCAGGAAAAAGCTCCAAGAATCTGTCCCTGTGTTCTGTGATTTTGCAGACCAGGTAGGCAATGGTTTCTTCATTATGAAGAGGGGCAACAGTAAGTTAAACTATTTCTTTTAAATCAAGCAACACAAGCCAAGCAGGCTCTGCCTCTGGTATCAAGTCTCCTATTATAAATGGGAGCAATCTCAATAGATTCCAATTTTCATGCGTGTTATCTCCTATGGTCCTTCTAGAGGCATAAGTGCATGGTATAATATGCAGTTTATTAGTTCTATCTCCCCACTTATATGAAAAAGTTCAGGATTAATTTGTTAAGAGTGTCAAGAGACAGATACTTTTTGGAAATTATTTGCAGAGGGCAATTTCAACTGGAACAACACCCTCAAATAAGTCATGGACTATGTCAGGAGGGTAGCCTCGGGTAACATGAAAATGAGATAAATTCTTCGTAAAAAAAACACTCTCTCTTTACTCCAAAACAGATTGTTGAGTTCTCCCTTGCAAACTTAATGTGTGTCTCGTGTAGATCTTTTGTTCTAAAGTTAAAATGTCCTGACTGAACAGCCTTATCCTGAATGTCTGATCTCTCACCTGTATAAAACCTGCAGAAGTACACGCCAGAGAAGCTTTCAATGAAGCCTGCTATCCTGTGGACTCCTAAATTATCTGCAATGACTGACTGGACTGTGCCTTTCACAAACTCTCCAAGACCTACAATAAAAACACCATGTTTCTCTAAAATGATCAAATCCTGTAAAAGGGGCTCTAAAATGTTTTCATACCCATACACCTTTACATCTTTACTTTTGCATAATACTGCCAAGAAGATGGAAGAAAGAGCTGAATGAGATCCAGGTGGTAAATTGTTCAAAATCCAGTACACACCACAAACTTTGAGTTTTTCTGGATGTGCCTAAGGGATTGCAAATCTCAAAGTCATCAATATATAGTGACACTGATCATTTCAAATCCTCCCCGGTGAAAAAACTGTTTTCTTTAAAGTAAATGCCATCCCTTATCGATTTATAATGCACTACACCCAAAGTATTTTTCTGTGTCTTGTGTGTATGGATTACACTTTCTAAGATGCCACGATTACTTAACAAATGCTGAAGAGAAGGCAAAATAGGAATATACTGGAATGTCTTAATTGTCTTAGGGTCAAGGATGTACTCAACTGGGTTTACCACATTGAAATGTTTTTTATAATACTGTTTCCTTTTGTAGGCTGTAGCTAGAGGGCCATCTTTTGCAAAGGCTTCAGCCAAAGGACAGGACTTGCACACTACTTCAGCAAGCTCTTTGACAACTGACTCATTAACTGGAACAGACTGTTTTTTAAGGATGTTACACAGGCTATTAGATGTGATTGGAACAGATACAGAGCTTAACAGATAGTGTAATTCCTGAAGTAATTCATCAATAGCTGTAGCTAGTACAAAATTAATATGTTCTAATTTTAATAAAACTGAGGCAATATTCTGTTCAATATCTCTGGGAAGATCTTCAATACTGGAAGCATGCACATCTACATCAGTGACAGATTCTACATCTGTGTCTGCAGCACAAGAAACATTATCAGTAACAGAAGTGTTTGATTCCTGTAACCTAGTAACAACAGTAACAACCTCAGCTTTAAAATCATTAAAAGTATGGGGATTATGTTGCCTGTTTTTATGGGTATGAAATGTATTGTAAATGCTAGTTTTAAACATACAACCTTTGAACATGCATGTTACAGTTTCATGTCTCCGTAAATTTTCATTTACATGACTGAAGTAATCTCGTTCATTCGCAAGTTTTGGACATGTACACAACTGACAAGAAAATATAGATAACTCAGATGCTTCTGGAGATGTTTGAGTTTTGTGAGTACGATATATATGACTCAAAAGACTGTTCCATAGTCTAAATGTGCATGGACAATTAGAATATGGGCAGAGATGCCTGAACCTGTTTCCATGATGGCTGTGTTTTAGCTTACAATGTTTAAGCAATTCATACCTACTTGATACGGGTTTTCTACATTCCTTACATTCCCACATGCCCATTCACATGTTCTACCTAAAAAAGAAAGAGTAAAAACAGATTAAAATGTAATTTAAGATAATATTTTAGCAGAAAACTATGGCTAAATTAAGCTTCAACAATTAACAATGCTATCACATGTACTCACCTAATTTGAGAGGTTGCTCATACAAAATGGGAGTTGATCTTTGTTGATTTGGCCCTATGATGATGTGCCCTAAGTAATAGGAAAAGTATAACATTGTTGCTCCCAATTTGGATGAGAAACAGCTGCAGAAATGTGTTAGTTTGGGTAAGTTAGTTTGTTTAGTTTGCATGTTTACCAAGTAGCCTTGGCTAACACTACTTCGTGCAGATATATGCGGATTAAGTTACCATGTCTCGTCTGTAACATAAACATTACTTTGCGTGTTGATACACAATGAGGTAATTTGTCACCATGATAATCAGCTTCTCCTTACAAGCCACTGTGGGAACGAATGTGTGGTAGAATCAAAGTTACGCGGTTTGTTCTCTGCCACCCATCTGATCTGCTGAACTGCGTCATAGCTCATTATCATAAAGTTAAACAATTCTCAACTTCCTGCTGCCGCTCTGGACGCCCAAATCTCTCCGCCCACGCTCTGCCCGCTCAAGACGCCAGGCTCCCAATACACTATAAATGACTTCCACACATTTACACCAAAAATATTAATACAATAATACGTTTCAATGTTTTTAAAACACTGTAGCCTGACCGTAATACGGCTTGTCCGCTGTAGAGCGAGCCAGCGAGTTAGCACCAAACTCCAGCAGCAGGTGACAGCTGCTAAACATGTACATAAACCTATGCTGTTAGCCTAGCGCTAGCCCTTAGCTTAAATCTGTCACGTCCCGCCTAATGGAAACGACGACACTCGGCCTCGTCTCGGACGCGAGGATACTGAAAGTAGTAAATAACGCAGCCTGGACGGCAGTAGCCCGACGACTAGCTTCATTCAGCTATAACCTGGGTGGAAGCAGTGCTGCTAGCTCATGCTAAAAGCCATATCCATGCTTTAAGGCGCGCGCCCATCTTCTTCACCAACTTCACCTGACTTTCAAAAATATAAATGCCAAAGCATTCGCATTGTCATTGAGAAACTCGAAAAAACGTAATAAATCAATATAATCCTTAAATATCATATTACTACCATTAACACAATATATTTCAGACAATTAAACTTACCTTCACATAAGCAGCACAGTCGTCGCCCTCCATCAGTCAGGATCAACACGTGGTCAGCATCAAGTGTGTGAGGCCAAGGTGGGCGAACCCGTAGATTACTGCAGTTACCTTGGTGACAACATGTTGGCACACGCCCACTGTCCTCTTATGTGATCCAGTCAGATAAAGTTTACTCGATTTGTTTACATTCTGTTTGTAAAGAGCATATTTACATACTGTTTCATTATTTTTATCAAATAAACTTTCAGTTTGACCAATTTCAGTTACAATTTACTTGAAAATGCTTCATGTTTATTGGGGCCAAGAATCATTTTTTTGAGTGTACAGTGATTAACACCAATCCAAACATGGTTTCCACATCGTTTTTTGTTCACGTAGCTTAGTAAGTTGTAAAATTAAAGTAAATATATACTGTAAATATGTATGTAAAACAATACAAGTCTATACAGTAATTAGCCTTTATAAATCAGCTGAACTGGTGATAGTGCCTAACACTGGTTATAGAGCAAGTAAACAAGAGAGACTGTAATGTGTGTCTGATAAATTTAACTCACTATACTTTTCCATTGTTTTAGTGAATCTGGCAAGTGTGGAAGAAGTAGGTGGTGGTGTATGACAAGAGATACAAAGTGCTGATATAATTAAAAACTAATTTTGGGGGTTATTACTTTTTCACCTGATCTCATCTACATCTGGCAGGTTGTTGCTTAGGGAAAGATGGGGAAATATATATACATAGAGACAGAGATGACAGAGACTTAGTCTCCATGTAATAATTAAAACCCTCTTTGAAGGCTACCCTTTGAAAGGCTCTTTTTTCAACACTCATCCACTGCACAGCTAATAAAACACTTCTCTGTAAAGTCATAACAATGATGATCTCCGAGCCCTTCGGTCATAGTATGAAACGTGTGATGGACAATTTGTTTTTGGAAGAAAATTAGCTTGTTGCTTAGTCAGAGAACAGCCACGGACTTGTTTAATTCCTCCCTTTGGAGTAATAGAGGGAGGCATTTGTTTGTGTTTGGGGTGGGAAGTAAGACTTCACCACTGTCAGCCCTCCGAGAAACCAAGGAGTGAAGTCTGGTTCCTGCCTCGGCACTTTAATCAATTTGTTAATTAGCCACAATTATACAGTTAATTGGGATCTGATGGTGATCTGATGAGTTTTGAATGTTGCCTTTTTCTGTGTCTTCAGAGGGAGGGAAAGGGGGAAAGAAGAGAGAGACTGAGAAACAGTGATATATAGTGGTGACAGAAAAGTGAGTGAGTTAGGAAGAGGAGAAAAGAGTGATGATTACTGTGTATTACATGATGCTGTACGACAAGTACACTTCACAGAAAATGAGCCAGGTCTGTCAAGAGCCAACAGTTTGAAACCTAACTTTGATGCACCAGCTGGGTATCACTGGCTGCATGTGTGTTTATGTTTGTGTGCGTGAGTCTGTATTTATGAGTGCTACAGTACTTGAGGTATTGGAACAAATAGCAGGCTGACAGGTCCTAAGGCTGTTACTGTAACAGCATGTAATCACAATCTGCACGGTACATTGTGCATGTTAATATAAGTGCATGGGTGTGTGTGTGCCTATTTGTATGTGCGCGCGATACAAAGTACAATTATAGCTTTACTGCCTGAGAAAAAATCTTGACTAACTCTCTCAAGTCTGAGACACCAAAGAAAATTAGCTATGTTAAAAAAGGAAAGAGAAAAACATGTAGAGAAATCCTGTTTAAACACAACATAATTAAAAGCTGTAAAAGTTATATTTAGAGGACATGAGAAGAAAATGCAAATGATGTTTTGGTCGGGCAGCTTGTGTAACTACCTTGTTTTTCCTCTAACTTTCTCCATGTTTCTCCCACATATACATCACTTTAAAAAATAGACAGAAATACTTACTCTCATACTTTGTTACTATGATAGAAGTGCACTTCATATAGGTTTGAGGGCACTGGTTGTCATGGAGACTGTATTGTCATGTTGTAGGATGGAAGGTCTCTATTGACAACAACTCGTCAGATCTCAGGAAACTTTCAGACTTATGGAGGAAGCTGACTGCTGCCTCTTGACAGCTGGTTGTTTGTTGAAGAATGACTGAGCGAGATCCTCGTGCACAACCTATGTTTTGTACACACCTGTATCTTCAAACCATATCTCGCTTGTGCACTCATTTTATTGCCAGATTGTTGAATGTCATGTTTTACTGACCTTTTCCACAGTGTGTCAGTGTGTATTTGCCACAGATATCCAGAGCCAATCCATATATATTTCAGTTTCAAAGGATTGGGATCAACTAAAATAAAGCTAATAAAATGCAATTCTAATTTACTTTACTGCTGTGGTCCTTAAGAAGGGGGGCTCTCCTTCTCTCTCTCTCTTCAGCTCTGAAAACAAATGATCATTTTATGTAATTGTTTAATCTAGTTGAGACTAGTTGAGTTTCTTGATGTAGAGATTGAGACAGTCAAGCTCCTCCTCTACACTTTAGCAACACACTTTGGAAAGTACTATTAAGGCACTGTACAGGATACTTCAGCAGGACACTGTCCTGCTGTGAAATATTATATTTCACAGATCATTGTAGATCACTTGTAACAGCATACATACATCTTACCATATGAAGGTTTTCAAGAGGAGGTTAGGGTACATAGGTGGCACAACAAAGCACAAGACTTTACCACAGGAGACCAGAGTTCCAGTCCAGTATAAAACAGCTTTCTATTGATGTTACTATTACTAGGCACATGACAAACGTCACCAGTACAAAGATCATGTTTGTCATTGCCATGTGAGTTTTGTGAGTTTTAAGGCTATAATGCAGTATTTTCACTGAGCTTAAGCATGCTTATTTAGTGCCTAGACATCTTTGTGCCTAATCCCCACCAAATTGCTTTTTTTGCAGAATTGTTGTTGTTGTGTTTTAAAATAAGTGCAACACCAGTCGCCATTTTGGGTGCCATTGTGTGAGACAATAGCTGCCATTTTGGCACCTGATGTCAAAAGGGATGCAATTTCAACTATTTCAACAAACGCCTGCCTCTGTATGTGGAGGCGCTCTTAGAACAAACAGTCATGTTGGTTGTATGAGAGGGTTGGGACAAATTACCTATTTGGGCATTAAAGTTGGAGGACTTGTTGGTCAGCAGATACCCAATAATAAGGGATTCAAATTGGGATTGCCTGATGCTGATAGGGTGTAATTAGTTGTGCAGGCATTTAGTCATGAACCAAACAAATTGGCAAATTTACCTTTTGACTTTGTTATGTCACTGTATTAGAGTGAAACTCAAGGGATCGCCAAATTTTTTCCACAATTTATCCTTAGGGGTTGTGAATGTCTGTCCTAAATTTCATTGAAACCATCATTTCACCCAAAACCACAAATGTGAGCCTTATGGTATTGTTAGATGAAAAGTCATAAGATCACCAAAGCCAGACAGATTAAGCCTTTAGGGACAATAAATGTTGGTACAAACTTTAATGCAATTTATTGACATTTCAGTTTGGACACAAAGGTTGGGGTGACCAGCAGAGCAGTATCCCTGTAGCCATAGCACCAGTATGTCTTTAAAGAAGTATTTCTTCAGTAATAGTGAATGGGTTTAGGATGAGTAACACAGACAGGATATATATAAGTCAAAGTATATTCAAGATTCAAGATTCTTTATTTGTCACATACATAGTTATACAGTGTACAACATGCAGTGAAATGTATCCTGAGCTGTCCCTGTTTTAAAGACTGCAAACTTTACAAATTGCAATTAGGTTAAAGTAAAAAATAAATAAATTTGAAAGTGTAAAGGTAAATAAGAATATAATAAAAATAAGAAACTGGGACTAAATTATAAGTGCAAGCTAAAATGCAAGCAAGGAATTATGTTCATAAGGAACAGTAGCACAGACATCACTGGGTAGAGTGGATATGAATAATGTACTGATACAGTATAACAGAGATTAAGAATATTTGTAATATGATGTACAGATTAACAGCTTAACAGCTAAAGTGCATGTGCAATGATTACACAATGACCAGTGTTAGTCGTTCAGATGTGGTGAGGAGAACGGGACAACAGTGTATGTTAGGTCAGAGTGTGAGGTGTGGTGGCATGTCCTGGTTCAAAAACCTTATGGCCTGAGGATAGAAACTCCTCCTGAGTCTCTCAGTCCTGGCCATGATGCTTCTGAGTCTCTTCCCTGATTTCAGAAGCTGAAACAGGCTGTTATTGGGGTGGGATGAGTCCTTGATAATTCTGGTAGCTCTGGTCCTACATCTCTTGTTGTAAATGTCCGGCAGAGATGGGAGAGCTGACCTATATAAAGACACACTAGTGCGTTATTGAGTGTTGAGGACATTGCTTAAAAAGTACACTCTTGATTTATTGTTAAAGTTAAAAATAACTTGGCTGATCGTTGTAGTCAAATGAATGACAAATTAAACAATTTATTGACCAGATGTGTGCCATTACTTCTGGTGATGATGGCATATTTCAGTAATTTTATTTGAATCTATTTAATCAAATTGGTTTACATGCTGTGAACTTTTCTAAATTCCAGGCTTCAGTTTTTATGTAATTTTAGTCTGAAGTGGGTAACTCTACAGTCATTTTGAGATTTCATCATCAAGTCTTGATATGTTATCCTGGAACTTTGAAATCTGGAGTATAGTATTACCTACTTTTCTTAGCTTTATATTATTCATTGAAGAAATAACTGTTTCTGTTGGCAGATGAAAGTGGAATATGTTGTAAGAAGCATTCTGGAAGCAGAAAGTTTTAATAGGTTACAAAGCATCAGAAAGAGCTGAAATCTCTCCGAACAATGAGACCCACTGCAAATATAAGTGGTAATGTTGATTCTGAATCTTCTACCACAGAAGCTGTCACACCACAGCATCATCCAGTATTATCTGTAAACTTATCATTTTATTTATGCGTTTTCTTCGTTCCCTTAACAAACTATGCATCAGTTCTCTCTCCTTCTCTCTTACACCCTCAGATCATGCTACTGTGATTGCTGTAAATCTTTGTGATTATGTTTCAGGCCAGTTCGAGGCTTATCCACATGTAGGATCTAGTAAGAATGGTGATGGCAGCGTCAGCGGCAGGCATAGGGTTGGGCCTGGAATCCAAGCAATATTTTGCTGAATTATCCTCCCTGAAATAAGCTTCCTGAAGTATCTTTTCTCATCAGTGGCATGATTACTATAGGAAGTTGTAGAGGGTGTTCGAAGGCACTTGAAGATGTTGCAAAGGTTGAGTCAAATGAAAATAAATGAGTTTTCATACGCATCTGGAATTGAACTTACATATGATGCATGGCTTACATGAGTTAATACAAAGCCTCACAAGCTCAAAACAGGTACAGTTGTTCATTTATTATAGACAAATGAGGACTTTCCAGTAGACTGATTCTGTGACCAAAAAACCTGACTCACTATGCTGCAGACTCAGCGCTACTAGAAATAAACCAAATATTCATATATATATATATGTATACATATACATATGTGTGTGTGTATATGTATATGTGTAACAGCAGTCTTGTTTCTCAGCCATTGTTGTAGCTTGTTAGTACTTAAATCAAGCTCAAAATTAGCTGGAATATTTTATTAAGACAAAGTTAGAGTCATTATTTTCTTAACACGGGATTACTTTTCTAATGCAAAACAAGCTTGACAACAATATGTTTCTTTTTAGAAAGAAGACAAATTTCCTAGAAACAAGTCTTCATTATGGTCTTGAACAACATTACAACAATTACTATTTCTTTATGTAATTATATGTCATTTCTATTTCCAACTCATTATAGTAAAGTATTATTTAAACAAATAATTTACACGATAAATATCAACTGAGAAGTTATTTTTTTACCTGACTGTGCCACATATATAAAGAATAACAACACACAAAGAACTCCGCTTTCTCAAGTAACCTAAACCTTCACACATTAAGAACCACTGAACGGAGGTGACCAGGTATCATCAGTGAAAGGGGGAATTAGAGACACACCCACTTTAACCCATGTACACAGAGAAGTAGAACCACAAATGTACAGAGACATACACAAACACAGACACTGATGCAACAAAACAGCAACAGCTGAAGCAGCGCTCCAGTGATAATTACTGTAGCTGTAGTGTAGATGCCTGGAGTATGTGTTTGTGGACTAGAGATGAGAGAACAACTTGGTCCACAGTGAGGTAGCATCATGCCCTGAACAGACAGGCAGCAGAAGAGTTTCTTCAAAGTTTGTCACACTGCAGAGGGGTGTCAACTACGAGGTCAAATATGACTCGAGACACCAGAAAGACACCAGAGAAGAATTAAGCCAGAGACCTAGTTGCAGCATTACTGCTGAGAAACAAAGCATCAGTAGCTATGAATTTAGAATTAATTGGTACTTCTTAGAATTAATTGTGTTGAAGTTACATAAGACATTGTCCAATGAGTAGCCAGTTTTAACGAGCAGCAGCAGAGAAAATGAAGGTTGGTGGCATTTGTCAAGTTCACAAAGTGGCCACTGCACATGCCAGTACAGCTCTGATTACAATGAGGAGGCAGTGGTGAGGCTGTGACAGTACAAAGAACCCTCAGTAAGAGCACCTGTTCAAAGGTAATGAAAACATATGTTTAAAAAAGACAGCAGAAATCCACAAAAACAGTAAAAGTTGTTGAGTAATCAGCAGTCACCTCTTGATTTTATTAGAGGATAGCAGGAAGAGTGTGTTGGCTGTCAGTAATTCAGGCTGTAAACAAGCAACCATTAAACAGAATATCAGAATGAGAAAGAGGCTCATGAAAAATGTAAAGCTTCCTCTGAACTGCTATCTGTAAAATATGTCCTTGACCTCCACAAATGTCAAACCTGCTGCCACCATCCAAATGCCAATTGCATTTCTTTGTTTTTTTCCCTTCAGATAGAAGAATGGAAATAAACATTAGTGGGTACAAAAGAACAATAACAACTAGTCACACAGTACTAATGTATTTTTGAAAGGTTTATTCTCTTATGAATGTGTTCTTCTGTTCTTAAACCTAGTTATTTTTATTTAACCCATCTGATTTCATTTTGGTACTATAGCTTCTCATACTGGGGAACAGGTAATGCCTTTCCTGAACTGTGAAACACATTTCCATCAAATTTATGAATGTTTTCTACTCACAGTGACCTACCACAGTGAGAGTTCAATATCTACTGGTCACTACTAAAGAGTTAGCTTTGAAAACAAGAGCCATGATGAAATGTGTTTATTTGTTTTGCAACAAATAAAAATCTAATGTAGAAGGTGGATGAATGGACATGGTTTAACTACAATTCACTGACCTGCATGCATCTGTGGAATCAAACTAAAACTGATAAGTAAAACAATTTCCTCTAACACCCAAAATATTTTAGATTTGCTTTAGCTGCTTCCACAATCCAATGAAAATTAGACAAGAATATGCAGACAGTATGTGATTTATGAAGAGTTTGGATAATTTAACATTATGCGCTATGGATGTAATTTTAATGTTACTTTAAGGCAGATTTTGTGTTGCTATAAAAAAAAAACTGATGTATGTTGTTGGAGTGCCAGTGAAACAAGATATCTAATTTCTATTTGGGGTAGAGGTATCTGTCCAAATGAACTTCATAACTGCTATTTTTACTATTTATGAGAAAATAGCTAAATATATAGTCTTTAGCCGGGATGGTGGCGCAGTGGTTAAAACAGTTTACAATTGTCAACTGTCGCGTCCCGGTCCTTTCCTAGTGCCAGTTCGAAGCGCGGTGTGGAAGGTTGCGTCAGGAAGGGCATCCGGCGTAAAATCCTTGCCAAATCAATATGCGGAGTGATCCGCTGTGGTGACGTCGAACAGGGAGCAGCTGAAATAACTTATTTTTTAGCTAAATATATAGTCTTATAGTAATCGTATAATAATCTTATAGCAGAAATAATGCAGCGGTAATAAAATCTGGACACAATGAAAACACATATACAGTGTTGTGAAAAAGTATTTGGCTTCTTACTCATTTTTTTTTTTTTTCATATTCGTCACACTTTACATCATCAAACTAATTTGAATATTACACAAATACAACCTGAGTAAATAGAAAATGCAGTTTTTAATTTATAAAGGGGAAAAAAATGTCCAAACTTGCCAAACCTGGGTATGTCAAACTAATTGCTCCTCCTCTTTGCTGTGATTAACCACATTTTTTTTTTTTTAAGCTTTGGAGTTCAATTTCACTTGTCATACGTGTTGAATCAAGAAATCACTTAAAAAGAACCTGTCTGACAAAGTGAAGCACACTAAAAGAACACATCATGCATCTAATAAATTAAATCTAAATCTAAATTAATTCAGGAAATTCAAGGCTTTGCTGAACCTTCCCAGGAGTGGCCGGCCTACCAAAACTACTTCAAGAGCACAACGACGACTCATCCAGGAAGTCTTAAAAGAACCCAGAAGAATCCTGAAGGAGAATGTCCAGCCATCAAGTTTTGGAGTGGCCTAGTCAAAGTCCGAACTTAAATCTAATTGAGATGCTGTGGCAGGCCATTCATGCTTGTAAACCCTCCAGTGTGGCTGAATTAAAACAATTCTGCAAACAAGAGTGGGCAAAAAACCCTACACAGTGATGTGAAAGACTCATTGTCAGTTATCGCAAATGCTTGATTGCATTTGTTGCCGCCAAGGGTGGCACAACCACTTATTAGGTTTAGGGGGAAGACTCACTGGCAACCTAAAGCTACAATGGCAGCAGATTTCTTTACATTATCCTTCAAACTGTCAACTTAATCTTCTTTCTTGATGATCCCATGCACCCGAACAAGGTTCCCTGTGCCTGAAACAGCAAGGGTTGAAGGCCTCTCCCTTCCTTTGCCAAACAAAAGTAGCACCTAAACAGCTCAAGTTGGGTCTTATCAGACCAAAGGATGGACTTCCAAAACTCATCCCCATGTTTCAAATATTCATGGGCAAACTTTAGTCTGCCTTTGATGTGCCGTTGTGTGAGCAATAGAGTTTCTTGGATGATGACCTTGAAGCCCACCATGATGAAGAGCCCTAACAACAATCTCTCTTGAAACATCCAGTCCAGAAGAGGCATCAATCATCTTCACAAAAATCTGGGAATTCTTGTTGACTTTTCTGACAATTTTTTTCTCCAAAGTTTTTGAAATTCTTTCAGGTTTGTTTCTGACAGAATTTGTCTCCTTGTGCATTGCAATTATGCAACCTACAGCTGTTCTAGACTATGTGAAAGGCTTACAAATGGCAGTAGAGCCTTCACCCCTTAAGATGAGCATCCAGTGTCGTCTTTCTGAGTTCCAGACCGATTTATTTTCTTTGTGGCATTGTGAAGTTATTTCTTACCAAGAGTAGTTCCTCTCAAGTGTTTAAATGCCAGTAGCCCTTTTCAGTCACTTAAGTTAAGTTCATTGCTGAGTGATTTCTCAGCAGGTGTGGTAAGTAAGTAAATAAATGGATAAATAAGTAAATAAAAGCAATATAATGTATTTTAATTTGTTGAATGTCTGCACTGAACTCCCAGATAGTTTCTGAGTGAACATGTTTTTATACAGATTAAAATTTACACATAATAGTGGAAGGAAGTCCAATATAATTTAATAACTTTAACTGACACACTTGATTACAGAAACTTTGAGCTTAATTTTAGTATGGTGCACTGTGACTTCTTTAGTAGAGAAGAGACTATTCTATCTTCCATGTTTTATGTTCTACAACTGCCCTCTGTCTAATATTCAATTGATTTCGGTCCATTTGACAATATTTACACAACCCTGAAGGTGAATCTGTCAACTTTTATTCTATATTTCTCAACAATTGAGCTCTCAGTGCTGATGATCAGAATTGTTCAACTGTCTGATTCAACACAAGCTTCTCAATGAAACTCAGTCCTTACACACATCCTCACAGCAAAAATACTCATTTCCAGAAAAACAATACCCATCAAAAAGCTGAAAATGGCATGACTGTCATTATCCTACTCTATACCCATTAAGCATAAAGAGGACATTGTTGCTGTAATCATCCACATATGCAGCTTGCACACATGCACAGAGACACTCCTCTAACAAAATGCACAAGAATGGAAAGTCAGAGAAGGAATATTTTTATTACATGTGTCCAAACTGGTCTACCTGCAGCAGCAGTCCTCTGTCTGCCCACGCACAGCAGGTTACATAAATGGTTTCAGTGCTTCAGCCCACTCAGTGTTTTAGTGGGTGATGCACAAGTGAAAGAATTAGAAATGTATTTTAACACAGTGTATACAACTCATAGCCAGGCCTATTTGAATTCTGTTCATGAGCCACTATTTTGTATCAATGATTCAAGATTGGTGCTAATGCAGAGAGAAGCAAACAATTATTAAGGCTGAATTAAAAAGCATTTTGTTTGACAAATTTTCCAGGTTTGTGTCCTGTCGCATATTAGTCATAATTTTAAACCATGCTGTTTGCCTAACCTTATCCAAGAGGTTTTAGCTCTTTAACATCAGCTACACTTCAGTTGTCTGTTGAAAATACAGTATATGGTACATGTACACTACCAGTCAAAAGTTTGGACACACAGGAATCACCATGTTGTTCATGAAAAGATAAATGTCTTCAGCTGTGTTACCATAATTAAAAAATGATTTTCTAATGA
>JAUMHL010000001.1:17453360-17477616 GCA_032362345.1 Sandelia bainsii
AGCCCTGATAAGACCCAAACTTGTCAAGAAGAAAAACATGCTAGGAATTGTTAAGTGCTAGACAATTTTTTTTTTTTGGTGTGTGTGTGTGTGTGTGTGTGTGTGTGTGTGTGTGTGTGTGTGTGTGTGTGTGTGTGTGTGTAAGACTCAATTCATAGAGCTGGATACCATCTTCAGTTACACCTACTTAAAGCATTTTGTAGCTCAAACATCAGCAATAGAAACTTGTTAATGCCTTCTCCAGGTACAGCTAGAGTGGGGAACATTTAAGATGAATATTTCATTGAATAGATCACTTTCATGCTGCAGTGGCTACACTGATTGCTGAGTAAGGAAAACAAATAGTGTACATAAGGTGAGTTACAAATTCAAATCTCACTGGCACTAGTGCTGTATGATTAATCTAATTGCAATCACAATTATATAACTGCAGAAGGCTGTAATTAAATTAATATGCATGTGTGTGAATGTGACAACCTAGCAAACTGCTCATTATCAGTGCCCCTAACAATGAGATGACGAGTCAGTCTCTCTTTGGACAGTGGAGTGCATGGCATGTATAGTCACATAAATTTTCAGTACACCGAGTGCAGACCAGGTGGATCAAGCCAGCATTGAACCGGCACCCAATACAAAAAATGCCACCTCTGTTCTATGGTGATATTTTTGATTCAGGCTTAGCAACACTGAAAATAGTCCTGGACAGGAGGTACCAGTTGTTTGTATGTGTTGGTTGAGAAATACACATTTCAAATCAGTAATCTGTGCATTTTCCTTGAAATCCTAGCAAGCGGATCCATGATGTCATTTATTATCACAACTGCAAAGTGCAAGATTGCTCTTAACTTATAATAATCGCAATATCCTTTTCACCAAAACGGACAGCCCTATCTACAACACACAAAACACAAAAATACACACAAACACACATAGTGTAGAGGTTTCAAAGTGTCAATATTTTGAAACAAGGAAACTCTAAGTGGGCATTTTAAATGTTTTACAAATATTGACTTGCACTGTGATAAAGTGAATTATTCTCTGCTTTTTTTTCCTATTCAAAAAGCAAGGACATCTTTGTAAAATATAGTGTACACAAAGAAGCTCAGTTCTCTTTTCAGGAGATTGCTGGACAGTCACTGTGGCAAATAATTGCTAAATAAAGAAAAATACATTTTGGAAGAAAAAAAACACCACAAAACAACTCCTGACCCAACACAGTGAGTGACAACTGCATCAGCATATGTTTAGTTACTAAAACTAAACAAACATTACTTCATATTATTTTCAAGACACTGCTTTCTGCATTCCACCCCCTCAACATAAACAAAGTCTGCAGTTAGAGGCTATGAACAAGAACAGGGCTTGGGGGATGAAAAATTCCTCAATCCGTGGCCAGGCACTTCCAATTAATCTGATGGATTAGAATACAGGAGTTCCATTCATTAGTGTGCAAAGCTCAGGGTGTGGTTTGTGTGTTTCAGTCTATCTAGCTATGCATATGTATACTGAAAACCAGAATCTAATTGTGTTTTTGTGAATGAGACTGTTGTTTGAGACTGTGTGCGTATATTTAATAGAAGAATATACTCAGAGGTGGTCTAGAAGTAAACACAACCACAGCTTGTTGATCTAACATCGAGACGAATGGAAGAGCCAAGTCAAGTAGCAACACTCACTATAACTCTCTGCCACACAATTAATCACATATATAGGTTTCCTACGTGAATTGTGAGCTGATCTTCACCGAAGTCACAAATATCAAAGACAATATTTCTAAGATGATAAAACGCAAATAGTCATGATATTTCCATGCCTTTATTGAATGCACCCATTAAACAGCAACAACATTTTAATAACTAGTTGAAGTCAAATCAAACACGCAGTAAAAATTTCTTCTGAAACTGACAGGTTAACAGTGAAGGGCAGCAAGTCTTGGTGTGTCATTTCTCTTAGAACACGTGAAAAAGCCTCGTAGAGATCAAGGAAAATTAAAATACATGTCTGTAGTACAGGCCTGCATAAATCGCCATAAAATTTCAAACAGTAAGTCACTGACATTAACGCCTGCTAAATTCGGCTGGATTTCAGCAGTGCTATGTAACAGACTACTCCCACTAGCCACTTTGGCAAGTTGAATTTTACAGTGCTGTGAAAAAGTATTTGCCCCTTTCCTGATTTTTGTTTGCATATTTGTCACACTCAAATGATTCAGAACATCAAACTATTTTTAAATTTATCAAGGGAAAAAAGCTGTCCAAACCTGCCTGGTCCTATATGGAAAAAGTAATTTCCCCCAAAACCTAATAACTGGCTGTGCCACCCTTGGCGGCAACAACTGCCAACAAGCATTTGCGATAACTGACAATGAGTCTTTTACATTGCTGTGCAGGAATTTTGGCCCACCCTTCTTTGCAGAATTAATTCAGCCACATTGGAGGGTTTTCGAGCATGAACGGCCTGTTTAAGGTCATGCCACAAAATCACAATCAAATTTAAGTCTGGACTTTCACTAGGCCACTGCAAAACCTTAATTTTTTTCAATACATTCAGAGGCAGAATTGCTGGTGTGTTTCGGATCATTGTCCTGCTGCGTAACCCAATACCTTTACTAAACCCCTCCCATGAGTACAATTTACTGCAGTGTTTTCATTAGCATGCTCTTAAGACCAAGATCTCGGGAATCAATGTGAAAGGTGTTAACAGCCTGTGTGTGACTGTTCAGCACTCATTTAAATAGACGGACATAAAAAAAACTCTGTAGATATGCATAAACCAGTCCATTTGTCAGATTTTAAAGCAAATTCGGTGTCTGCATCAGCGCAGGTGTCTAATATGCATTTACATGTATTATACAAACACAAATAAACACAAAGAGGAGGAAGGACATATCCATCTCACATACACTGCTGAATTAACTACCGAGTGCTAGAAAATTATCCTCGCTTGCTACACATCACAGAACACATACATGGAAAGGAACAAAAGTAACAATAAAATGTATGGCATCAAAGTCATCTTAACTTTATTCCTGTGCAAGTCAATTATCTTGTTGCTAATGCTGCAATGTCACTTGGTGCAATACTTGACACTCTTGTCCCTCTGAAGCCAGCAGTGAGTCAGAGGAGGCTAGCTTGATGTTACAATTCACAGCTCCATGGTTTAAAGCAGATGTCATGAAAACTGGATAGGAGCTGGCATTCCACTAATTTAGATGAATTTTGGCTAGCCTGGAAAGAGAGTTTAATAAAATGAGGCGCCAGTACCTCAGTTGGTAAAGCAGTCATATACAAACTCCAAGGTCAGTAGTTTAATTTCTGGTTCCTCCTGGCTACCCATCGAGGTATCTTTGGACAAGACACCAAAACCCTGTAGTAGTGCCAACATGTACAGTCGGGCAGCTGTCCAGCAACAATTTCACCAAGGAGATCACTGAAGTATGTCATTATTATTATAAAAAAGCCCTGTGTAATACTAGAACCACATTCCTCATTAATAGAGAAAAATAAGAACAACCCCAGATTTCTTTTCAGCACTGTAGCCAGGTTGACAAAGAGTCATAGCTGCGTTGAGCCTTACCTCAGCAGCAATGACTTCATGAGTTTCTTCACAAATAAAATTGTACCATTTGAGAAAGACATTGATCAGATCCTTTTTGCAAATGGCATGGATAGATCTGCATGTACAACAGCTCTAGATTCGCTTGTAAGACCCCAAACTTAGACTGCTTCTTCCCCACAGACCTTGGTGAGCTAATTTTAATGATTAATCTGTAGTCAAACATCTACTTAAAATACCTACTCTTGACTAAGGCATTTTAGCCAATTATAGGCCAATACCCAATGTGCCCTTTATTTCTAAAAACCCTGAAACAGCAGCTGCAAAGCCATTATGTGACCATCTGCACAGAAATAACCTGTATGAAGACAATGGACTCTTCTCCATACTCTTCCTGTTAGATCTTAGCGTTGTGTTTGACGCTATAGAACATTTTATTACAGAAACTGGAACATGTCATTGGGATTTAAGGACATGCACTAGGTTGGTTTAAATCTTATCTATCAGGTAGATTCCAATTTGTTCATATTATTGATGAGTCTTTCATGTCTCCCTTAGACAACATTATTAGGAAACAATCATAAATTTTCATTGGTACGCAGATCATACCCAGCTATATTTATCAACAAAACCAGATGAAACAAATAAATCAGTTAAAAAAACATTAAGGCCTGGATGTCCTGTAACTTTCTACTTTTAAATTCAAAACTGACTATTGCTGACAAAACTGAAGTTATTGTATTTGGGATAAAAAAACAGACATTTGCTGTCTAATCATATTATCCATTTAACACATTGGTGAGAACGTTGCCCCCCCCTTTATGACGCCTTTGCCCATTTACACTGCACTATGAAACACTCTAGTGTGCGTTTTACACAGGTACCAGCAGCCCGGTATCAGTGGCTTGATGTTTATTGTGACACACAACATGATGAGCTTTTGCTAGTTTTGCACATTTGATTTGGACTGAAACACAGTTGATGCACGTCAAATACAACACAAGCATAAAGGATTATGGTCACAGATTCAGTTTCCTGCAGCAACATGTCGGTGATGAGAAGCTGGAGGAGAAACACTATTTTGATCGCTGCAATGTGCTACTCTGGAGAAGGAAGGAATTAATGAGTAAAGTTAGAGTAGGAGTAAGACTGGAGTCTGGTTAATCGTAATAATACACGACAACCCCAGTAGCTGGTCTCACAATAAAATGTCACCAAATTTTCACATATCGTGTCTTGTGTCTTCTTTCTCTTGTACATGTGTTTCTTCCTCTCCATCTACCTCACTCTCTACCGTTCTGCAGGTATCCCCAGGCTGGGAGCTGTATGTTTCCAGTGTGCAGTCTCTGGCTCTACCAACATGCCCAGTGTTTTGTCTACTGCTTGTTGTTGCTCTTTTTTTCTCTCTCCACTTTTCACTTACCCCAACTGGTCAAGGCAGATGGCCACCAAAACTGTGCCCGACTCTGCTGGAGGTTTCTTCGGTTAAAGGGAGATTTTACTCTACACTGTCACCTACTGCTGGCTCAAGGGAGATTGGTTGAGTTTTCTATATAGTTACACTGTATATATTTTCCAAATAATTCTGTAAGGTATTACACCTTACATTGTAAAGTGCCTTGACATGACTTTTATTGTAATTTGAAACCATATAAATGAACTGAACTAAATTAAAAAGTTAAAGGCAAGATTATTCAACATTTAGATCATTTTTCACTTCTCTTGGCTATTCACCTCTAACAAACTATTGCAGTATTGGCTGTTAAAAGCTGTGGGATAGATAACCTTTATAAATCATTATATTCATCCTTTTCCATCCTTCATCATGTGTTTGTGTGTATAGCGTCTATAAATGTGTGTTTGTATATGTTTTGCTTGGTAAAGGTCAGAAGTTACTCAGACAGGAAGACAGATAAATGAAACTTAACAAAGCAGAAAGAACAGGGAGGAGAAAAGTAACTAACTAAAAGAGGAAGAGAATAAAAATATGTGCTTCATTTATATAAACAAGGGATAACCTTGAGTTAGTGTTGTTGTAAATGAGTATAATAACAGCCAATCTAGGAAGTACTGTAGGGACTCTGGGAAAGACTGTCAGCTGTATACCTACAGTGTAGAGTCAACTGAATATACTGAAAACCCTAAGTTGTAGATATTGCATAAAAAGCAATAAATTACTTTTGACTGATTGAGAGAAATATACTGCAGTACATAAACAATTTAACGTCTTAGTAACCAGATCTAAGAGCATATGGGAGTGATTTATTCTAAACAGCAGAGGGACTGTGGGAAGGTCCACTGAACCCTTCATTTGAACAAATATGGTAGCCTATTTAGGGATTCGTGTTATGCTTTAAAATCTCATTATCTACTCCTATCTATTTCAATTGTTTGTGCAGTTAATTTGGTTTAATTACCCAAGAGTCAAATAAACTCTTTTTAAACTTGTCAATCAGAGAAATTAGGTGACTTCTCATTTTCACTTTCACTTTTCTTTTTCTGGAATATGCGGGAGATTTCATTTGCTTAGTCACATGCGCAGGGTGGTTTGCTGGTTCAATCTACTGACTGAAACAAATATTGCAAGTATTCCAAGTATTCAGCTCTGAGGTGCTGGTTTGCTTCCTTGCTACCATAGCATTTCTGTCAGATTAAGGTCAGGACTTTGACTGTGCCAAGCATTATTTTCTTATGCATTAATCATTCTTTGGTAGAACAACGTGTGTGTTTAGGGTTGTTGTAGTGCTGCACAATCCACTCTATGTTGATAATAATAATTGTCATAATTTCATAATCATAATAATTTAATAATTTGCTTGTGCAGCTCAGAATTCATAGCTCCATCAATTATGGCAACATACCCTTCTCCATCAGCAAAGGAGGCCCAAATTATGATACTCCCAAGAACCTTATCCCATCTGTGAAACATGGTGTGTCACAGATGGGATAAGGTTTTATGCTAAAATGCAGTTTTTGGATGTCACCAAACATAATGCATCTGATTCTGAAGTCAAAAACTTCTACTAACTACTTCGTTATCATCGACCCACAGAAAATCTTCCAGTAGCCCTCTGGTTTATCTACAGCACCCTGAGCAAACCTTAGATGGGCAGCAATGTTCTTTTCTATTGCTGTCCAGTGTTCTTCTGATAGTGGTCTCATGAACAGATGTTATCTGGGGTTCCTTGTGACCTATGCTCTTTATTTGTTGACCATTCTTGGCTCTAATTTCCTCATTCAAATGAACTGATAATCCTAGAGGTTTGCTTATGTGTCTCTTATTTAGACTTGGGTCACATTCTGATTACATTTTAGCTCATATTTAAATAATTTAAAGAAATAGGGGAAATTATAAGGGGTTCATGCTTTTTTTTTGACTAATTTTGTTCCATCATTTATTTATACACCAGCTTCCCTCCCTTTCACTTTCTTTCTCTCTTGCTTCCAGGATTTTCATGCTTATTATATGGTTCTTACGTACAATTTTCCGCTAAAAACAATGGCTCCAATTATTTTGTATATAGCTGTGAATGTGTGTTGGTCAACTGCTAAGTATAAAGACAGAGAGCAATGGTCAGTGTCTACTGGTCTGACGGACAATTTATTTCACCTCTTCAAATACTGTTCAGCTCACTTCATATCGGCACAAAACACACAGATAAACAAACAAGCATCCTCTCACCCAATCAAATGCTTACAAGCAAATATACACACACACAAAACAAGCGTGCAGGTACTGGACAAAAATAAACCCACACACATGTCTTCTGCAAACCTACAACTACTACTTGTAGAGAGCCAATAAAAGTGACAGCATCTAACAAGCAATAATGTGACATCAGCTGGAAATATGGAAATGTCATCACCCAGTAGTGTGGAAATAAGCAAGTGGTGGTTAAGTATCTTCCCTAAGATGTGAGTAAATGCGAGTTCGATTGAACTGTATGTGCATGTTTGTAGTATTAACGATATGAACAAGCTTTAGTCTCTGTTTGTGCCTATTATACAGTGCTGTAGTATTTGAAGTATTTGCACCCTTCCTGATTTTTTTTTCATGTTTGTCACTTAAATGATTCAGATCCTCAAAGAAATGTTAATATTGCACAAAGATAACCTGAGTAAATACAAAATGCAGTTAAATGATGACTTAATTTATTAAGGGAAAAAAAGCTTTCCAAACCTGCGTCACACTATGTGAGCAAGTAATTGCTCCAAAAACCTCATAACTGGTAGTGTCACCCTTGGTAGCAACAACTGCAATCATTTGCGATAACTGGCAACAAGTCTTTCACATCACTGTGGAAGAATTTTGGCCTACTCTTCTTTGCAGAACTGTTTTATTACAGCCACATTTTAGTGTTTTTAAGCATGAATGGTCTTTTTAAGGTCATGCCACAGCATCTCAGAGTTTGACTAGGCTACTTCAGAAGCTTAATTTTTTTTTTTTTGAGGCATTCAGAGGTGGACTTGTTGGTGTGTTTCCTGCTGCATAACCTAAGTGCGCTTAAGCTTGAGGTCACAAACTGACTGTCGGACATTCTTCTTCAGGACTTTCTGGTAGCGCACAGAATTGCGTCAATTATGGCAAGTTGTCCAGCTCCAGGCCATCATACTACCACCACCATGTTTGACTGTTGCTATGGACAATGATGTTCTTTTTATGAGATGCTGTGTTAGTTTTACACCAGATGTAACGGGATGCACACCTTTCAACTTTTTCACATTTTCACATAGGGCCAGGCAGGTTTGGACAGTTTTTTTTCCCCTTACTAAATTTTCCCTTAATAAATGAAATCATCTTACTGTAAGTTCCATTTTGAATGTGTGTGTATGTCTGAGCAAAAATGTGCTAGCAGTGTTTCCTTGGCTGCACAGTGAGACGCTCACTACAATTTCATCTGCTAGGTTGTGCCATTCGTCAGTTGACAAATCCTTTCAATATAGTCTACCTGGCCTCGCTAGCTCATCATTTTAAAGGAATTACACTGTCTGGGGAGAGAGGCAGGGAGAGGAGAGTGGGAGATTAGAGCGGGAGAAAGGAAGAAGTAATAAGAAAAGAGGAGGGAAGGAAAACAGGAAAGATAAGACAGGTATCTTTTCAATATTATCAGCCAAGTTGAAGCCATACACTGTTTGGGATGGAGAAAGAAAAAAAGAGGGATTTAAAGAGAGCATAGGGGATGATAAAGGTGTAAAAGGTGTGAAGGGTGGGAGAAAATAAGAATGAGATGAGGGCTGTTTACACATGATCTAATGTACCGATCTCTTCTCCTATTTTGGTTGAGTGGCCACAAAATAGCAATCTGGCCTAGAAGTTTGACAGAGTATGGTAGGGTTAAAGCATGTGCTACATGTCACTGAGGTTATCAGTGAGGGTACTGCAGTTAAAGAGGAATTATTAAGGTTAGACCATGAGGCCTAGGAGGCTGAGCCAGTAATGGGGCTTAACAGGAAGCATAATCGCACCAACTCTCATGTAATTTCACAAAATAATTTTACATACGCTCAGCACTCCCTTTATCAGGTACACCTGTATAGTCTATTGCAGTTCAACACAACAGCCATACCATAGAATCTGTTTTTTTCAAAACTCAGTGTTTTGGTTTTGGTGATGTTTTCCAAATGTGTATACTTACTTAAATTTGGTATGGCCTGCTCGCCTTTCCATTTTAATTAGACAACTATAGCTGATGCTCCCTACAGTTAGAGAATTAATTTACATCTTAAATAAGAAAGAAAATAAGTTTGTGATATAGATTTTTTATCTAATTATATAATGTCACAGTATTTAGTATTTAAAGACTCAAATAAGTGACTCTTGCCATGTATGCACTGAAAAGCATTTTTTTTTAATTAATTAAGATTCAAGAGCTTCTGACTTCATCACTGCTGACTGTTAATCCTTGTCCAAGCATGATAATAGCAGTTCAGAAGCAAGTAGCTATCAACAAGAGAAGAGCGAAGAGATATGGAAAAAAATGACAGAAGGGAAGAAGGCTGAGAGTGATAGAGAGCTACATTGGATGAGGGTGCGACCTTTTTGTTGTCAAAGAGACTGAAAAATGACAGCGACAGTCAACAAAGCCTGACAAATAGAGTGCCTTTTACGTAGAACAACAGAGAGGAGCCATACAGTATGGTAGAGAGGAAGGGATGTGACAGTTGAGATGCTTTTTAAAAGTTATTTTCCTTTTCTTTTGACTTTGAGTGTTTCTATGTGTGTATGCATTCTCCTCTGCTGTGTGTTTATGCATACCAATGCATGAGTCACTATACGACCACACTGCTTTGTATTTTGTCTGTGACACCATTGATCCCTCACTGTGCAAGTATTTGTAAGTGTGCAAATACACACAAGGTATGTATCAGACAACAAAGTAATGACACATAACATGTTTTTAAGGTACATTTTCTTCTTTCACTCAGTTCCTCTGCCTCTCTTCCATGTCCCTAAGTCTCTCACTCTTCCTATCACCCTCTCTCATTCCTCCCTGATTCTCTCAGGTTTTCTCATATTTTTATTTTTATTTCACACATGAGTGAACAAATTTAAATGATGACCAGCAAAACTATATCGACAAATGCTGAGTGTGAGAGGGCTTGCACACATTTTGGTGTCCAAAAAAACAGAGCATCTGTATAAAACAGAGAAGGTGAGGCAGGTAAAATAAAAATAAAGGAGAGAGAGAAAGAGACGCTCTCTTCCCCCCTTCATCCAAGATGACTATGACATGTCTCTAGAGTGATATTAACACACAATGACTGCTCCCAGCTGTCCATGTACACACACACACAATGTCCCATCTCTGACCTGTTAGCAGGTAGTAATGGCAATGGTACAGAGTGTATTTTACCACATTGTAAAACAGATTGAGTTTAACCTACAAGTTTTCCTGATAACACAGAAAATAAAGTAAAAAGTATGATAGGTGAATGCATGGATATATATTGGATTGGAAAAACTCCACTTACCACTTGTCCATTCTGGGGATTTTTGTGGGCATAAGGTGGACCTCTGATGTGATTCCACATCTGACCAGATGTCATTGCAAACACCACACACTATCACAGAGTGAGAAAGACAGGGAAAAGAGAAGAACAAAGACAGACAGAAGACAATATAAATTAAACTTCATTAGGATGGAAATAGAAGTACTATTATCTATGAGTAAGTAAATTAATGTGGACTTTATTATCTATGTCAACAAATGCCTGTGAGTGATTAAAATCTAAGTTTTGTTAAAAGAGAAAGCTCTACTAATAAGAGTTTAATGAGGCTACTCTGCTCAACTAGTTCCCAGTAGAGTTTTACTTGTGTATATTTATGGCGGAGCATACAGTACATTTAACTTCTTCTAGTGAATTAAGAGGTTCCAACCAAAAATGCAGTGTTTGTGTGGCATACCAGTGCAGCCATGGCCCATCCAGTCTTGTTGTATATGAATTCCAAGTTGTTCCTCCTCAGGTACAGCAGTCCTCCAACCAGTGAAACTAACAGAGCCAAAGCAATAGTGCCTGAATAATTAGGAGGACGGAAGACACGGATCTGAATGGACAGAAAGAGAGAGAAATTTAAACCATACAGTATAACAATTATATTTTTTCAGTATATCATTAAACAGATATAAAAAAGTATAAATATACTAATTTGGTCAATCACTGTGGTGAATACTCTCTATAAATAGGCTCATTCAAGATGAACTGAGCCTCGCCTGGAAAACAGATGAGAGCAGGCGACTGCAGCATAGGGCAGAGAAAAACAACTGTAATCGAGACGGACAATTTCCAACTTTTCCAGCAGCATTAAAGCCAGCGTCTGTGCAGGTAATCATAATTACTCACATCCTATAAGGTCAGATGCAGGTAAATAAAATTCTAGTTTGCACTCAGTCTTTAATAACTTTTTTCTCTGATGTTAAAAATCTACACCGGTGATGGTGTGTTTATGGTTTTATCACCATGTAATTCCAATATTTCACATGAAATGGCTTAAAATTCCAATGACACACAGTCATCATGTCAGTTTTCTAATGAGATGACCAGACGTAATTTAAAATGAAACTGCACAAATTGCAAAACATTAATCAGTCAAAATACACATGGGGAGAAAAGAAACACAAGGCATAGATTTTGATGTGTCAGATATTTAGACTGTCAGGGATGAAACACCTCTGCGCGTTATTTCTTCTTAAAAAAAAAACAAACAAAATCTGTCACTTCATAGCCTACTTTGAGACTAAAATCATTATGTTTATTTCGTAGACTAGAACTAGTAGGCTTATGTGATCCGATACTAAAAGCTGAATCTATTTGGTCTTTATGATGAATAACATTTATTCTATTTATTTATTCACTGAATATTCGGACTATATTTTCAGAAAATTCTGAGAACAAAAAAGGGAATCTTTCGATATTATATATAATATTTCGTTTTAATTTTAGCTGAAAACACTAAGATAACATAACATGTGGTAACAGTGTATGAATTCTAAAAAAAAACGTTTTTTTTTAATGGCAACTGGACTTGTTTTCACAGATTTTTCACTAAAACAAGTCCAGTTGCAATAAAAAAAAAAAACGTTTTTTTTTTAGATAACCATGACCTGGATGACTGAGAATCTTCACAGATATTTAGTGTATGAATTGTTATGTTGTAAGGATTTCTAATGCTAAATTAAACCATTTTTATTTTTATTTTTGTGAAGCTGTGTATTATGCAACAGAACAGAAAAGAACTGCAAGAGCAAATGGTCCACGCACCTACACCTTTATCTATTCTTATTGTGATTCAGTCACACTATAGCAGCACTACATATAAATAGTGACTTCTTTTACAGACTTTTGTTCAAGCTACTCCGTCAAACAAATGTATTAATCTGACAAATTATTTCATCATATAACCTATACCCTTTCTTTTTTCTGTTTTGTTTTTCTTCTTTATTATGCTTTAAAGTTACATTGAAGTGCCTGAAAGCTAGCACTTAGTCTAAGTGCTCCCCTTTGCCTCCCTGAATGCCAGCCTTTTGAATCCAGATCCATCAACAAGATGTCAGCAGGGTGCATGGACTTGTCTGCAGGTACTTGGCTGACAGGCTGCAGAAATTGAAATTTGATAGTCGAAGGTTTCATCTCTCAGGTTCTGTCAATTAAGTGCCTCAAAGCAAGGGCATCTAACACTCACATCCATGTCTAAGACCCTGTCCCTTGAAGCTTAAAAGGCTGTGACATGGTCAACTATGAATCTGCTGTTGCAAGACTAAGGATGCTTTCACAACCACCTTCTTTAATGCAGTTCAAAGAAACTCATCTGTTTGTCCATTTGGATCAATTTGTTAGACGAGTACTTCTAACAGAAGAGTACTTCATCTGTTCAGTTTGGCATTGCACTCCTACAACATTTTTAGCCTCATGGACAGCTAGAAGTTTGAAGTATCAAAATCAATGTGTTCCTTACTTTTTTTTTTTTTTCACTGGACAAATCTATATTAACCACATTGTTCTTGATCAATCTGAGAAAGGATCTAGTTTTCAACTACTAGTCAACCCCAACTGACACTAACCCAAGTGACATCACATGAGGCAATATATTAGACTTCAACCCTCAAGGTACAGTGACAGACAGAAGCCACAGCCCTCTTTGAATTTGCTAGGTGACATTTAAAGGATGCAGAGAGTGAGGGGAATAAGATTATCTGTTCTGATTGAGTTGAAGCTGTTCTATGAGGAGGAATGGGCTAAAATCCCTCCAAGCATATGTGCAGGCCTGATAAACGGTTACCAAAATGTTTAGTTGAATATAATTCTGCAAATGGTGGTCACAGCAGTTACTGAAGGCACAAGTTCACACACTTCTTCCCCACACAAGTATTTAAGATAACTTTCCACAATAAATCAATAAGTGCAATTTTTTGCCTCATTTTTTAAACTGGGTTTCCTTATCAAGTTGATCAAGGTGATACGATGCCATGTCTGTTCAATATGCAGTATCATTTGTTGAAATACAGTCACAAGATAAAGTATTGGCAGTCTTTGTAATTTTCTTTTTTCTGCATAAATTGGTCATAAAATGTAATTTGATCTTCATCAGAGTCACAAATATTAGCAAATACAATATTTCTAAGCTGATACACAGTCATGATGTTTTATGTCTTTATTGAACATACTATACATACAGTGATGGTTAGCACTGTCTCCTCACAGTAACAAGGGCCTGGGGTCTGCCTTTATATGTGGAGTTTGCATGTTCTCCCTGTGTCTCTGTGTGTTCTCTCCAGGTACTCCAGCTTCCTCCCACAATCCAAAGACATACATGTGTTGCAGCAGGACAATGACCCTAAACCTAAGTACACTGACTTCAGAATGGCTTTGGAAAAATCTGCCTTTTGGAGTACCCCAGTCAGAGCCTCGAAATCAGCCCAGCAGAGATGCAGTGGAGTGAACTCATAAACTCATACCACATCTTCTAAGAATGAGGATGAGCTGAAGCCGTTCTGTAACGCAGAATGGTCCATAATTTCTCCTGGATGTTGTGCAGGTCTAATCAGGTCTAAACACTTGCTTGAGGTTAGTGCTACCAAAGACGGTTCAACCAGTTATTAAAACACTGCCATTACTTTTCCCACCATCACTCTGTATGTTTAATGTGTGTCTTCAATAAAGACATAAAACACCATGACTATGTTTTATCAGCGTAGAAACATTATATTTGTGACTTCAGGGAAGATCAAATCACATTTCATGACCAATTTATGCAGAAAACCAGGAAATTGCAACTGTATAAAAACAAAACGACCGTGCAAGACAGAAACATGACACAAGTATATCACCAACACAAGCTTGGTGATTTCACTTCCCCTTGATCAAATGGCAAATAAGTAGAACAGATTTTGATATGCAAAGTCAGTGGACTTTGAAGGCTGATGTGAAAGTAGAAGCATAGGCAATATGTTTACGTTCCATATTTATGCAAGATCATTTGTCAACTATTGTAACATAGACACAGCTGAACATGTGACTACAAGAATTTTAACTTGTATAGTTTTAAAACCAGAATAATTGGTCAATCATAAAGTTGAAAAAGAAAAAAAGAGAAACAAAGGTGTTTTTTGTGCTCTTTTTTTGCCAGTTATCAACGTAAAGTGACATAAGCATAGCTATTATGCTTATTGGATTATTACATCCATCCTTTGGTCTGTTTCCACCTGTCATTATTTAAACACAGGGATTTTAGTCTTTTTTAGTCTTTGTTTTAGTTTTAGGGGCGGCAGCAGTGGAGTGGTTAGGACCGTTTCCTCACAGCAAGAAGGGCCTGGGGTCTGCCTTTCTGAGTGGAGTTTGCATGTTCTCTCCGTGTCTATGTGGGTTCTATCCGAATACTCTGGCTTCCCTCCATCGTCCAAAGACATGTTAGGTTCATTGGTGACTCTAAATTGTCCATAAGTGTGAATGTTTGTCTGTCTCTATATGTCAGCTCTGTGATAGACTGGTGACTGGTGTACCCCACTTCTCGTCCGATTTCAGCTGTGATAGGCTCCAGCACTCCCACAACACTTGAGAGGACAAGCAGTTAGAATAATGGATGGACAGGTTTACTTTTAGCCTTGACTAATAATGTTAAGTTATTTCTTTGTGAATACACTGCTGCACTGCTAAACTGTACTAAACTGACTGTTAAACTTCAAGAATCTACAAGATCTAAAGGATGCATCTTGCTAATGTGTACATAATTCTTCCAAAGAAGCTTGTGTGTAAGTGAAAATGTTGACTATGTAGTACCTGAACATCTGTGCGGTCTGCAATCCACTTGGCCAGCTGCTCTGAAGCAAAGCCAATCCTTTGCAGGTCAAATGTATCAGCCCTCTTGGGCTTTCCCTTGGCTGGAAAATGCATAAAGGTTGGAGCGCTGTTCATGTTCAGCTGGAGAGAAAGAGAGAAAACGGTGTCAAGTAACTATAATCTCTGACTTGTAAAACATCTTAAATAACGTGCAAATATCCTTTTGTTATGGATGTCATGCTAGTATCATAGGTTCATTTCTTGATTACTTTGGATCATGTCTCAAGCATTTCAGTTTCCACTGTTAATAATTCTTTAGATAAACACCAAATTGCTTGCTGTCCTGAAAATTTTATTTCAAAGTCTAAAGTAAACCATGCCTTTATTACCATTCACTTGAAATAACATACTGTTTAACAGTGTTCTTTAAATTTTTATAACATGTTATAATTTTCAGCAGCAACCTAATTCTCCAATAAATAAAGGTATTTCACTGTTATGAAATAAGTGTAGACACAGTATGTAAGTCTATTCCAGCGGTGTGCCAATAAGTACCTATACCCAACATACACAGCTTTGGAAGTGAGTAATCGTCAAAGCGACACAAAAAAGTAACAGCCAGCATTTTCAATGACAGTGTCCTTACTGACAAACAGCAAAGCTGCAAACACTCACTCTGGTTCTATCAGTAGCATTTTGCCAGTGCAGCATGCCTCTAAAGTGCTACTGTTGGCTGCAAACTACATTTTAACTTTAATATTTTGTTCTTCTGGTAAAGGAGAGAAGCTGTCCAAACCTCTCCATCCCCACCTTCCAATCACACCATCTCCATATGTATTCTTCATAATGTAGAATGTAATGTAAAACATTATCAAACAGAAAACCAATTAATAGGAATTGTCAAATGGATGATATTTTATTAAGGAGAACTATGCATCTTTAAAATAACAAATATGTTTAGTTTTAAAGTTTAAGTAGGCCACTATATCTTTTATGAAAATATAAAAATCTGTATTCTGCAAATAGTCAACAGCAAATGACCTGGCATCAAATGGTGGCAAAAAATAAACCAGAAAACTATTAGATTATTAACACCAGTGTATTTCATTTATATCATATATGTAAAATGCATATACTATGTATATGCAATACTCACACCCCCATATTTGCGACTCAAACATAATTAAATAAAATTAACATATCTGGAACCCATGGGCATAACCAAATGTTGAGTTTCCTCCCTCAAGATGCTTTGCCAGGCCTATACTGCACATGTCTTCAACTGCTGCTTGTTTGTGGCTCATTCTGCCTTCAGTCTTGTCTTCAGTAAGTGAAAAACATGCTCTGGTGGGTTAAGATCAGGTGACTGATTTGGCCTGTAAAGAATTTCCTAATTCTTTGTCTTGAGAAACCTTTGAGTAGCTTTTACTGTATGGTTTGGGCTTATTACATATCTGGAATATGAAGCGGTGTCTTATCAGTTTAGCAGCATTTTGCTGAATTGCATCCTGATACTTTTATCAGTTAAGTCATGAGACACAGTTCCATTGGCAGCCATACATGCTCATGCCATAACACTGCCTCCACAATGTTTGACAGATGATGTGGTATGCTTTGGACCATGAGCTGTTCCTTCCCTTCTCCATACTTTTCTCTTCCGATCTTTCCTGTACAAGTTCATCTTGGTTTCATCAGTCCAAATAATCTTATTCCAGGATTAGTCAGGCTTTTTATGTGTTATCTGGCCAAGTCTAATCTGTTCTTGAGCGTTACCAGTGTTTAGCACCTTGTTGTGAAACCTCTGTGGTTACATTCATAAAGATGTCGCTTGACTGTAAACTTTGACAATGACTCGCCTACCTCCTCAAGATTGTTTTTACTTGACTAAATGTTGTTAAAGGGTTCTTCGTCAACGTGGACATAATTCTGTGCTCAGCCACTTTAGTTGTCTTTGTGGTCTTCCAGAACCTTTGCTGTTGCTGAACTGCCAGTTAATTCCTTCTTTTTAAGAACATCTCAAACTGTTGTACTGGCCACTCCCAATATTTTTGCTGTCTCTCTGATGGGTTTATTTTGTTTTTACAGCCTATTAATGGCCTCCTTTACTTGCATTTACACCTCTTTGGACCGCATGCCGAGGGTTCCAGTGAACAGCTACCAAATGCAAATGTAACACTCAGAACCACCTCCAGGCCTCTTATCTGCTTGATTAGTCATGGAGTAAAACCAGGTAACAGGCCACACCTGGCCATGCAACTGTTGTCAGCCATTATTTATGAACTCCAAAAAATGTGTGTGTGTGCATGAAAATAACTAATTCCTGAATGGTTTATGCCATACTTTTATCAAACTCCTTGAATTTAAGCTGACAGTCTTGTCTTTGCTCATATCTTGAGTGTTTCATTTTAAATTCAATGTGGTAGTGTACAGAGACAAATGCCAAATAACATATCATCAATATATTATTTATGGCCCTAAGTGTATGTGTATCTATGGTCCCGTGTCATGTATTGCACCGGCTCTATTTCAGTGTGTATAAATATATAAATGAGACTTATGCACATGTTTGTACCTGTCCTTTATGTGTGTCCTTGTATGCCTTTCTGCTATTGCAGGGTGTTGTAAGTGAGTGAGTTTTTCTGAGTGTATGTATGAGTTTTTGTGTGTACTTCTTGCTTTTTCTCAAAGGTTCTTTGCTAAACTAATTCTTAAGGAAGGGTATGAGGGAAGGACAGGAGTGAATGAATAGTAGAAAGGGGAAGAACTGCTGAAAGAACCAGATTTAACAAAATTAGAAGAAAATGTTGATGGTGAATATGAAGAAAGATAGACCGCACATTGTGTGTGGCAGCAGACTGTCTTTGTTTAACAATGGCTGACCACAGTGGAAAAAAGAAGGGAAATATAGGGGAAAGAAAAGGCATATCCAAAAATGACTAATTCTATTATTTCTTAATTTTTGGTGTCAAATCAACTAAAACACGTCGTTTTCCTTAAAAAAAGTATGGTATTATTTTAATGGAGTAATCTACCTCCCGCATTCTGATCCTATAAATCCTATAACAACACAATTAGCTTGGGTCAATATGTCATATCACTGGGCCATTATGTCACAAAAAACAAAAAAAGTTTTCAATTACTACATAAAAAAACCACAGATTTTAAACAAGGCTACTGTAGCTTTCTATGGATTTGCAAACCACTGTCTGTAGTCATGGGTTGAGTGATGAGACCAATGTGCAAGAAGAGACAGGGGGAAGGGGTGAAAATAGAATGCAAAGTGCAGTATATTTAGAACATTTTGGATTGATACTTACCTGTTGGAAAACATCAGCTCCCTCATCGTAGTCAACTACTGTGAAAAAGAGCTTGTTGGAAAATGCAGATGAGTAACGCCACGAGTTTGCCAGGACTTGGTATTCTTCATTCGCCTGTCTATAAAATGGCAATGAAACCGAAAAAAAGGATATCTAAATTTTCTCACATATTACATATATGCAAAATACAAAGACAAGCATTCACCTAATTTCAGACCGACATAATCAAGCAGTAAATGTATTTAATAGCAAGTCAGATGTAAAGTCAGTCAAGTAAAAAAAAAAAAATGAAACAGAATTTCCTTCACTAGACCACAATTAAATGAATCTTTATACCTGAAAGAGGTATATTCTACAAAACTTAGAAAAACACATTCAGAAAAAATCAATTAAATATATAAAATACTGCAGCCAGGATGTAATATATTAAATCAATTTTGCATAATAATTTCTGTTATTTATTACCCAATATTTTATGTGGAGTGAAGTGTATTTTAATTGAACATTAGCCTCTTGACATCGGTTATATTAAGAATATAACCGATGTCAAGATGTAAATTCTTACTGGAGGTAAAAAAGCTTTACATGACGTCACAAGACAACTACTCGTCTTCACTTATTAAAATATATTTAATACAACAATTATTGTCACTTTTGCTCATTTCGCATTTCAACTACTTTATGTCGTCCTCTAATTCAGCTTATCATCAGATGTGTGTGGAAAGGAAAAATGCTTTAAAAGTTGGTTTGAAGCAAAAACCTTTCAGTCTGTTCGTTCTTGATGAATGTCCACCCTATGTATGCAAACTGCCATTTAAGTTTGTCTCCATTTCTGTCACACCATGGTAACATAAATTAATGTAATATTTATTGTGTACAGCTGTAATGAGGGAGCTGGATATGGCAGTGAAAAACCCAATGTATGAAACTTTTATGTGTGCTTGATTTAGAGTTGTGCAATATGACGGTATTAGACTGTGAACAATTAAAATGTCTCCACGATCTGCCTTTACAGTGAGATTGTTAGTATCGTGCCACTGTACAGTGCTCATTTGCAGTTCAATGGTCTATATCCAATGTGCAATGCAGCGTGACATGCCTTACATTTGGTCTCTAAAAAGTATTCAGCCTTGGTAATTTGGACTTTCCAAAATTGACATGGTGCAAAAAAACATTTGCACATTGGATTGCAACACAGCAAATCTTTTTAGCACCTCAAATGAAAAAACACAAAATGCTGACTTTTGACTGTCAGCAGTGACCCCATGTGGATGCATCAGCCACGTGAATGCATCAAACAACACACTGAAGCCCCAATCCTTGGCGCCTCAAAGGGGCAGCCTGTCCACAAAGAATTTCCCCAAGGGGATTAATAAAGTATCTAAAAATATTTGCGTCTTTTACCACAGATCAACTATTATTAAATAGTTGATCTGTGGTAAAAGACACGCAAATATTTTTCGAAAACAGCTACTCTACAGCGGTAGTCCGAATTCCATGACACGACTTAACAGACAATTCAAAATGTTGTTTGTTGCTACAACAGCGGATTTAAGGTCTAGCTGCACTTCTGAACCTTATTTGAGTCTGCTCGTTTATTTAATTCACAACTTGTCTGTTATTAGTTTTTCTATTAGGTTTTGTTAACTTGTAAGTCTATATTGTTTCAAAATAGCAAAATTAGTTTGATTGTTAAGTTCAGTAAGCTACAAAATAGTCTTAAAAACCAACATGAAAGAGAACTGTGATAAAATCATGAATCATGATGCTGCCTGAAAAAAACTGTGATATGATGATTTTTGCCATATCGCCCACCCCTAGTTTGATTGTTTGACAAGAAAATGTATGGTCGATACATCTTGGTCTTGCTTCTACATAGCCAAGATAATAAAGGCTTTTAACTTTTTTTCCTTGATAGGATGTGTAACTTGACTTTTCTGGGGATTAATTCTCATTTTCTGGAGACATTATCTTGCTTGTGTAGTTATATTCGTGTGCTAGTAAGTGACTGCTTAGTTCAGGGTACTACAACAGAGCCAAACAAATAATCCATGGTATTTAATTTGCACACAAGAAAAAAAAGAGACAAACAATGATGGAACTGAAATGTCTTATGTTGTCAAAAAATATGCAGTGTACACTGTACACAGAACCTTTTCTTTGCTGATGCCAAGTCTTTTTCAAATTCACTTATGTGTTATGCTATTTCTATATGAACAAATCTAGAAAAAAACATGCTGCACAAGCAGAATCTGTACACCTGGCAGTACAAACAAAATGTGTATAGCTCTCTTCCAGAAAAAAATAGTGCACATTTACTGGCAAAACCTAAAATCTGAATTAATGAGACAACATATTTAATCAGAGGTATGGTTGAAGGTCAATTTTTTTGTTTTTGTTAAAAATGAAATAATTAAATGGGAAAAGGAGTGATCTTTTACTTGCATGTCTCTAACACAAAACAACAGAAATGCACATAGAAAAAGACACAAAGCAGACAAATGCTTTAGCTAACTCTAGTTTTCTAGTTAGTAGTTACTAAGCAACAATCATATTGAATTACATTAGTCAAACAATTTTGGTTCCACAAAAATAAATATTTAGTTAAAAACCCAGTTAGAATAAGGATATAGTATAAAATTGCAACTAAGCTTAAGAGTGATGTAGGAGTGAGGACACTGATGTTTAACTTTTTTTTTTTTTACACAGTCTTCACACAAGTCTTCTTACACACACTCTCAGTTTACCATCTAACATCTATTTGTTCCTTTCACTCTCATTGTCTGTCTTGTGTGCTCTCTTTCGCTAATGATGCGATACTATTTCTTATGTTGATAAGCGAAAAATGGCTCAAGTAGGAAGAACAGAGAAAATGAATAAAGAACTCAGAATTTATTCTGGAAATTAAATAGAAACATGCACATTATTGACTTGTTAAGAGGAAGAGAAATTCCCTTTTGAGATCTACACGTGTGGGCATACCGTAGGTATCTAGTGTGCATGGGCCAATGTTCAGCCCTCTTAAATTGTAAATGGACAAGTTGATGATTGTGTGTAAGCAAAACGATCCACATTTACAACCTGCTTTTGGCGATTGTGTACTTACTTGTGGTCAATACAGCACATTGGGTCTGTTCAGTTTGTTTTCAAAAAATATATATTATATGAAGAAAAAGCAGAGAGAAACCAAGAGAAACCTGAGGGGTGCTGACAAGTGTGATGAATAACTTATCTAATCAAGTATCAAGTGACTGTAGTAGAAAAGTGACTGATTAGAATAACAGGTCAGGTGAAGACAGAGAAGGTCAGTGTTGATTAGGAACTTTTCCTAACGTACTAGAAGATGGGTCAGCTGGTTTATAGTCTACAGGCAAAAGGTCTGGGCAGATTTATCCCAAAATATTAAGCAGTCACAAACGAAGACTTCACATTTTATAGCCTGGATTGTAGAACATGCCATGCATTGCAATGTGATTAATGTCAAGTTGACATGTACTTTTCTATACCTCAACAATGAGTCACAAGCCTACTTTACACCATTTCTTGATACAAGTCTAAAATACTCAAACCTGGGTTGCCAAATAATAATACATCAGAAAGACAGTTGTTTGTTGGTTCCTAAACATCAGAGCAACCACCGCTTTTAGTTGCAACTCTGTCCATTCACGTAGCACTACACTTCACAAAGGCATAAATAATAAATGCAAAAGGGAAATCAAAAGTAAAAATGAAATGAAAAACTCTTGAAAATGATAGGATTGGGGATTGGAGAGAAAACACTGTAGCAAATGTACTGAACTGGGACGTGATGATGGATGCCCAATGTTCTCATGGCTGCACAGACTTATCCAGGCAAGCTTTCAGCACCACAGACAGCACAAGAGTAGTGTCTATTATGAATGCTGGTGTCATGAGAAAAGCTTTCCATGGTGCTGAAACTCTGCTTGTTAGGAAATTAAAATCATTTGATTCAGATGGAATTTTGTTTTAAATTCTGAAGTATGTTTAAATCAAATTTCTAATATTACAATTAATGCCTCCTATTTTTACCCTAATTCTGCTAAAAACACGAAACATGAAAATCATGAAATCGGAAACTTTATGTAATGGCCTGCAGTCCTCAGTGTGCATCCTTCGTAGATTGGTTTGTGCTGATTTTTGCAAGTTTGCATGTGATTTAGTACACGCAAACCTTTAGCAAATGGGGCCCTAAATGTTTTCAGTATGCAAGTGGATAAGTAGGTCTTGTTAGCTTTGTTCTGTGGAATTTATCCTGTCCCTTTTGATCCAAATGTCAACATCTTTTCTTGTTATATAATACTACTTCCCATGGTTTGCAAGTCCATGTGTATGTGAAATGAGGGTACGGGAGATATCATATGAGTTCTGAGGCATTTGTGCTTGTGCGCAGGTGTTTGTCTGAGACTGGAGAGCTAATGGACTGTTCTACTGTAGATGAACTTCATCACAAACACTAAACCTACAGGACAACATGAGAGTCTTTGCAAGCAACAGAGAAAAGGACAAAGGAAAGCTACAGCTAACTATGCAAGATTGTGACCTGTGTTAAGTGCACTGGACTTGAGTGAGTGAGTGTGTGTGTGTGTGTGTGTGTGTGTGTGTGTATATACATGTACAGTACCTGCAGACAGAACACTGCCTTTGAGGCTGCAGGGCAGTGAACATGACGATGACAGAGTAGTTCCTGGGTGGGGCCTTTACAAAGCGTCGGAACTTGTCCCCATTCATCCGAACGACAGAGCGCCGAGAGGACCACTCCATCATCTGTTCAACCTTCTCTGACAGCAGGTTCTGAACACACAGACAAGAAAAAGGGCAGGGAGGACAATGCATCTCATCAGGACTTTCAGATTCACAAAGATGAGTAATTCCTGTGAATGCAACACAGCTAAAAACTTTAAAACTTTAAAATTAAAAAGGCATTTTAATTCTTTAAAATGTAAAGAAAAAACGATATAACCAAGTGATATAGTATATAGAGATTCCAGAGACATTCTGGTACACACTCCTTAGCCATCACCCAGCTGTCACATGGCTTACATGGACATGACTTACTAAAACATGCTTACTAAACATGAACTTTAATAGTTTTGACTCCTGGCCTGTATTGTCAAATGGGATGCAAACAAAAAAGACTAGAAAACAACAAACCTGTTTATTCACAGAAAAAAAGCCCTGGCTTGGCAGTCTAGGTGTGTGTATGCACAGAAAAGCCACAGTTCTTGGTTGTTTTTGTGTGTGAATTGTAGGAGTATGATTGACTAAATCAACCCAGCTAAAAGGTCACAACGAGTCAGCATCAGAACACAACCATAAAGCACAAATGTGTACACAAACACACCAGCTAGTAAGGTTTCATTTTGTTTGTAAGGTTTCTTTGCAACTCATACAGAGGGGTACGGTAATGATTTGGGATGATTGCTTGTGTGTGTGTGCATGAGTGTCCTGGTGTTCTGTGTGTCTGTGAATCTACTGTATGAGTTTATAGGTTCACAGCAGGACACTTGAGCCGAACTTCAGCTCTCAACGGATGGCTGATGAAATACTGAGACTGCTGATGAAACACTTGTTTTCCAACCTCTGCTGAT
>JAUMHL010000001.1:17484891-17503767 GCA_032362345.1 Sandelia bainsii
ATGTTTACTTGGGTTATCTTTGTCTAATATTTAAATTTGTTTGATGATCTGAACCTTTTAAGTTTGTCAAATATGCAAAAAAGTGAAAAATCAGGAAGGAGCAAACACTTTTTCACACCACTGTATGTCGCACAGAATTAGGAAACCAGAGACTGTGATGATACGTTTCTTCTCCATTGTGTTGTAAAATATCTCACTGAAGCAGAATAGTAAAGAACTTTCTTCTTCTGCCTCTTTTTGGGGTAGAAAACAAATTCCATCTGACTCCAATTGGCTCTCGTCTGGCTGTTACTGAACTTCAGCTTTCCTCTACTTCTCCCAGTGACATCCTCAAAGTCCATTTGTCTTTGCAATAATCCAAAATAAAAACAATTTTAAATAAATAAGCTCCATAACAACTAAACGTTTATAAGATTAATAGCTCTTTTATGATTTTTGTAGTCTAAATAAAATAGCTATAAATAAAAGCTATTTTTAGGTTATAAACAAACTACGCATTGATTGTATTTCCTCAGTGTCACCACCACTAATCTTCCTATTTTTAATTTGATTTAGCAAGCTCATCTGTTGTACAAAAGCCTTTCCTCATAGTGCAACCTGATCTTGTCACATATCACGTTTAAAAGAATGGGCCACAAGAAGTGGATGAGTGTGTAGTCAGTACGACCTTGACCTTTGGCCACCAAAATCTAATCAGTTCATCATCGAGTTCAAGGAATTCCCTTCAAGCATTCCTTACATATTATAGTTATGTCCGTTCGTACGTCTAATCTAGACCAATTCTGATTCAGGTTAAAAAAAAAGCATCTGAAGCTCAGCAAATGTTAAACTTTTCTACCCTTAATAAAAAGGAAGAACAAATCAACCAAAAATAACTGCACTAAAACAGAAATAAAAAAAAACATATTTAGATCAAGTTTGAAAACTACTGGGAATCTTTAAAAACCAAGAAACTGATGGAGCGCTATTAACTTTGAAAGAAAAACTAAATGAATAAGAGGGCTCCTTCATCTCACCATCACATGGTTAATTCACAGTGATAGAGAGGGCATGTTATCATCAAATCTTTCTATGCCTTATTATCTTTACTTCAGCTCACTCGCCCTCTTACTCTGAAGTGGGCCAGAGTAAAAAAGAAAGTTTTCATCAACTTGATGCTCTGGGCAGAATTATCTTTGTTTCCATATTCACAGAAATTTAAGGCTCTGCATGATTGGGGTCACATACTCACTGTGGCTGTCTGTGTGTAAAGTGTTCATCTGCTTGCGCTAAGTTATTCCTTTCATCCTTACATTTATGCATGTGTGTATGCGTGTAAATGGTTCAGGCAGAAAGAGTCCAAATTTTGCATTCTGCTCACTTAGTGATTTTAGTTGCATGGGTCCACTGTGGGTGGTCTTAAGGTTTAATTAAGCACTGCAGAGAAAACAGAAAAAGAGGCACAGCTTGATGCACAACCACGTCCTTCTGAATCTCTTTTATATAAAATTAGAAAAAATAAAGTACTCAACGGATCTTGACAGCGCAGCCACTAATTTCCATTAGCAATCAGGTAGAAAAGTCAGTGTTCACTCTGAGCTAAACTTAAGTGTTTGTCGGTACAAATTATAATTCCCGTGTATGCCTCACAATCAGGGCCGTTTCTGGACATTTTAGTGCCCTTGGCGAGACACTCCCTAGAGCCCCTGATGGATGTGAGTTTTTCATAATAATTTATTTATAACACTTATGTTTTTTTTAATATACAGTATTTTACAATACTTTATTTGAGATGTAATTTTATTCAATTGCTGTTCTGTGTCAGGCCACCAACATTGTTAATGAGTATGTGCACACTAGTCCCTGTTCTCTATTATCACATTTGAACCATCACAATGTGATATAAACATAACATGATTATTCATATCTCTGTATAATCAGGTCATTGTCCATCACAGTCATTGAGCAGGTCAGAGCGTGTGTTGTTAATATGAGCATTATGGCTGTCCTGACCAATACAATACTTATTTTAATTCATTTACTTTCTAAATTATACACCAGGAAAGAGGGCATCAATGTGAATACATTACATCATTCCAGGAGCAAAAATCTGGATTTATACCCAAAACAGCTAGATTTGCTGCCTCGTGTCAACATTTACTTTACTTTAATTTCAAAGCAGCCTAATTGTTTCAGGATCCTGATTATGATTTCTACTGGCATAGAAAACAACCTATTTTAGTTATTTGGGGAGGTCGAGAAGCCCTGCTGTGGTACTGTAGTGCATGCCTAATGTGATGTTGCTCTTGCAGTGGTTATCAAGTTTGCAGTTCTTAACACTTCCTCCTGGTTATTGACTTGGTCATGTCAGCAAAGATGTTAGACCATGAGGTTGTGCAAATAATGGCAACATAGTTTGCAGCACTGTAAATTGTTAATTCTGAATTGCTGAAAAAGACAACAGAATCCAGTTGTTTAATAAGGCCTGTCTGATTTAATGCCCTGCCACAGTAGCATAATGTTTACATAGAACATATAGGACACTTATGTGATTCTGACAGCAGGGGAGACATGGTGCATTGGAAAGGTGAAGAAAAAAAAACAGCAGGTTGTGTGAACTGGCCTTGAGAGTTACCCCTAAGCAAACTGCCCTGCCACTGTTTGTCAGTATTTTCCTCTCAGGTGTTTGTGGCAGTTTTTTTTACTTTAGAGGTGCAGTGAATATAAGTAACAGACATTTAAAAAATAGCTGAGAAGCAAATGCAAAACATTTCATCCTCATCTGGCACCTCTCCAGCTCTTGGCACCCTAGACAACCTAGGCTGTATATGGTCTATGCCAAACAATGGCCCTAATGACAATGGACTGTACCAACCATTGTCAGCAGTGCCATTTCTGACAGCAGGGGAGACATGGTGTATTATATTGTGAAGGATCTATAGCTTCTTCAAGCTTTAGCAGCTAATACCAGTGCAAAGTAGATCTAAGAGAGTGGCTCCTAAACTCATTCCTCAGGGACCAGATACTTGTTGTTACAGGGACTTGTTTTTCTTGCCCTGCACACTGCTGATCACCTGGATCAGGTGTGTTCAATCAGTCAGAAGCTGAAACATACCATCTCAGAAGAGTGTGGAGCAGGGGAAGACAAAGTGAATTGGTATCTTCCTTCTGATTGACTGGATACACCTGATCCAGGTAATTAGCAGTGTGTAGGGCAGGGATAGCTGGAAAACAAGCAGGGCAGGGGGCCCTGAGGACCAAGTTTGGGAACCACTGGCGTAAGATATGGATATTGTTCTGTACTTGACAGCAGATAACTAAATATTGCAGTGGTAAAAAACACAGAAAAACAACAGCTACAGTGAGCTTGTTAAATGAAAAAGGTAAGGTGTCACAAAAGGTCATACTGTTGTGAACCTCTTGCTATCAAGTCAGTTGCCATCCTCCTTTAAGCTTCTCAGATGTACTGTGTCTCACTACTATATGACCTTCAGCTCTAAACTCTCAATTTACTCTCTCTTTAGCCGTTTTCACATATAGACTCCGATGTCGGATGTTGTGCAGAACTTTGCTTTCACACATGTAGCGCACAACTACAGTTACAGTGCATGTCTGAAAGCAGCTTTTGAGTGTATGCACCTGCCCAGCATGCAGACTGTGCCAATCTGCCTGCAGTAATCATTGTTAATAGTAAAAGTCAGGACCAAACAGACAATACACATATAAGCATATTAGAATCACAAGTGTAATTAGCCTAGTATGCTACCTCATTAGCCTCTGAAAGCTAACACTAGTATTAGCACCTAATAACTGTGAGCTTAATGTGCTCCTAATTACCTCTATAAGCCCCTCGCATCTTTTATTTGCTTCTGCTTAGGTAAGCATTCAATCTCACTACACTATTACACATGGAAGAAGAACAGCTTTTCGGTCCAACTCTGACACAGTGCTGTGAAAAAATATTTGCCTCTCCCAAAGTTTTTGTTATTTATTTATTTTTTGCATATTTGTCACACTTAAATGATTCAGATTCAGATGAAAAAGTAATTGCCCCCCAGGTGTTAAATCATGAATGAGCTAAGATTAACCACATTTTTTGGAAAGTGAGTTCAATTTCACTTGCCTGATCACTGCCAGAACCTGTGGAATCAAGAAATCACTTAAATAGAAGCTGTCTAACAAAGTGAAGCCAAAAGATCTCAAAAAGCAACACATCATGCTGCGATCTAAAGAAAGAACAGATGAGAAAAAAAGTAATTGACATGTATCAGTCTGGAAAGGGCTACAAAGTCATTTCTAAGGCTTTGGGACCATGGGAAACCATGGTTCGAACTATTATCCACAAATGGAGAAAACCTAGAACAGTAGTGAACCTTCCCAGGAGTGGCGGGCCTACCAAAATTACTCCAAGAGCACATGGACAAGTCATCCAGGAGGTCATAAAAGAACTCAGAACAAACTCTAAAGAACTGCAAGTCTCACTTGCCTCAGTTAGGGTCAGTATTCATGATTCAACAATAAAGAAGAGACTGGGCACTAAAAAGCATCCATGGGAAAGTTCCAAGGTGTAAGCCACTGCTGACCCAAAAGGAACACAAAGGCTTGTCTCACATTTCCCAAAAACATCTTGATTATCCCCAAGACTTTTGAGGGCAATTACTTTTTCACATAGAACCATCATCATCATCATCATCACCACCACCATCATGATTTAAAAGCTGCATTTTCTATTTATTTAAGTTATCTTTGAGTAATGCAAGAAAAACAAAACAAACATTTAAAATCAGGAAGGGGACAAATACTTTTTCACAGAACTGTAAGAATTTCCAAAAATAACACAAATCACAGTATATACCCATTTTACTGTCCAAACACCTCATATGGATTACGACTAAAGTAGAAATTTACCCTATATTTATATTAATTATTATTATTAGTAAGCTAATCTTTGTTTTTATTTACATATTGTCTAGTCTGCCACCGTGTTTCATCTCACTCATTTTTTTTCTGATAATCTCTATATACAGTAAATAAAATAAACTTACTTGGGTGTTTGATTTAAAAACCAGACGTCTTAAGCATAGGGTCTGACACAAAGTGCTACATTAGCTCAATGACTCACACAGCTGAGTTTTGTCTACCCCACAGAGAGAAAACATTAGTAAACTCAACGAACAGAGCACTGAGTTTTCATAATGTTGTTTTAAAATGGAATTTTGCTTGAGTTGGACCGCTAGTGATGAGTGCATGCAATCTGAAAAAATTAAGCTAAAAAGCATATAGTTATTTTTCCCTAGCAATGATTTGCTACATTGGACAGAAAGAAGGATGACATGACTGTTCATATATGAAGGTATTGCTTACATTAAGATTTTTGTTCATTCATAATTTAAAAACTGAGAGCTGACAGAAGACACTGTACAACATGACATCCTGTGAACATCTTATATAATGACCACTAGTGCACTGACATTTTATCACAACCACAGTCTGATGAAGCAGTTGGTTCTCAATGGGCTGGCACACTGACTAAAGAACTAATTTCAAAATGAGTTGGCAATAAGGCCATTAGAGAAAAGCTGGTGTCCAGAATCTTTCTTGTCTTATTGCCTGGAAAAAAAAGCATGCATTAAAGCTTTGCCCCCCTGAAAAGATGCTGAAAAATAACTTTTGCTCTAATTGGATACTTTAAACACCTTGCTGAGATGATGACGGGATCTCGTGCTTGTGTTCACAAATGTGAATTCATACTTATTGTTGATCTTATTATGCAACCACACAGGATTTATGTTAACATCTAATGGGAAATGAGTCTGTGTGCTCCACAAATCCAGTATTCCCACAGACATTTATCTACTTGTCTGAATTCATTCTTTCAATTAAACACATTAAAAATAAAACTAATGAAAAATGTCCCTATGAATACCTTTAAATGTCTCTTTTTGTGTAAAAAAAACTCTAAAAACTGTTCTTCATGTTTGCCATCATTCAAATAACATTGTCATCAAGTGACTTTCCAAGGTAGTTAAAATAGTAAAGACAAAAAAAGGGGTTGAGAAAAAGAGTGGAAGTGAAAGCAAGAAATTGGGAAAGAGAGAGAAAGAGACCAGGGTCTGACACTAAATGGCATTTAGCATTTATCCTGACTGCAGCTTTATGCTAAACTGCTTCAGTTCATTACGTTATATTACTGCATTGCTCCGTGCATGTGTGTCAGGGTAAGTGTGTATGTAGCGTGTGTTTAATAACTTATTTGGGGGCCATAAATAACCTGTCAGTTAACCAAGGAAACTTAGACAGAATTGTAATTTCGAATATCACAACCTCCTCCAAACAACAGAGTGGAGGAGGATGAGCACTTTTCTAACTTTTTCCTCTCAGGACTTTGACTTTCAAATGCATTTTTCTACCTTAATTACCATCAAAGCCTAGAGGTTAGAGATGACAGCCCCACCCCTTTCACCACACTTTCTTCCAGTTCCATCTATTACACTGCTCTAAAGTCTCCCAGGTGTGACTGTGTTTGAGCAGATGACAAGCAGGAGAAGAGCTAGAAAGACCCTGGTGATTACTTGACATTCCCTGGACAAATAAACACTTTCAAAAGGCTATCTTAACATAATTCAATAATTCATAACAAGTTTGATCATTTCTAGGTGTAGCTTTACCTAACCAGGATTCACTCCAGCCACATACCCAGTACACAGTCAAGACTGTGTATGTAAGTGCTTATGTGTTAACGTGTACACTTGTGTGTTTCTGTATGTATGTATGAGAATGTCTGTGTGGCCTGTGAACCATCACAGCGACACAGGTCTGCCTGGGAGCATAAGTCTGTGATGTCTTATCAGCCACAAGCCAGACAGACACACAAACACACATTCTCAGACAGACACACACACATGCAGTGGGGTAATATGCCACCTCATATCAGCTATACAGCAAGGCCTGTCACTGTTGTTGGGGCGCGTGGGAAGGGGAACAGCACATGGGAACAAAGGAGGGGTAGGGGTAGAGTAGGGTAGAGGCATGGAGGATAAGCAAGGTAAGTTGAGGGATAAAGAATGAAAATGCGTAATGAGATGAGAAAAGAAAAGAAGTGACAGAGAAGAGAAAGATAAAGACAGAGGGAGACGGGGGAGAGTGACTGTAATTCCCTCTGAAGATAAACAGTAATGAAGAAAGGTGGGGATTAATAATTATAGATGTAAGGCAGTCATTAGCAGTTACATTTTCCAGTAACCAAAATGTTTTCCTGACACAACTGTCAGACAACAGTAAGATTTTAGCATCAGTCACACATAAGTAAATCAGTGAGTCAGTGACTAACTGATGGACTAATACCCATGGTCACATCATATGGGATATACGGTGGAGACAGGACAGATTCACATATTTACAAATCAGGCTTCACATTAGGGCTGGGTTGTAATATCTCATACAGTATGAATTTTTCATATACCACCATACCATCACATCAACAGCTTCAGTAGGCAGGAAACAATACTGATTGCTGCTAGAAGCACTATAGAGCATCATTCAGAGTGTCTTGTGCTGTGTCTACAGTCTGGAGTTTTTGGTTTTAAAACTATATTAAACTGAATGCTATTTATAAGTCAAAAACAGGCTGTGGGGAAACTTCAATGTGGTCTGAGTGTGGCAAGAAGTCAGTAACAGCATGACTACCTAACTAGCAGGTAACTTCACAAATTGAAGCAGAGACAAAAAGCAATGGATGACGAGATGTATTACTTGTTTATAGTGGCTAACTAATATATGAGACTGTATGTAACCAAGTGACATTCAGGGATAAGGTCAGAGTAAATGCCTGCCTGACTGACTGAATGGTGGATGAGTATGTGTTTGACTGAATGGCTTACAGTACAAATGACAGAATGAAAAGAGTTTACTGAGTAAGTAAATTACTACCTGATTCAGTAAATAATTGACTCAAAGGCAAACTAAGCAAAAGAGAGAAAGACATTTCGGACAGAGCACGTTCCTACACCTCTGATGAATGGCACTGTGGAGTTAATGTTCACAACAACAAAGAAACGCCCTGCACTCCTCTCAGATTTGACAGGGCTGGCCAAGAAATTAGCCTCAAAAATGTCAGGAAAATGGCAAAGGAGTGAGGAGGGAGGGACAAAAGAAGGGAAGAAGAAAGCAAAGAGGACAAGGGGAGAACCTGATGAAAGACAAAAGTCGGGAATGTGGTAAAAAAAAAACAGATATTTTAACAGCAACACATAATTATAGAAATGTCAAAGAGGTGTAAAAAGAAGCTTGGCAGAAGGAAGAAATAAAGGGAGGTGACACGGGAGGGGAAAGGGGTGGTTAAGGGGATTGAGAGTAGGAGATGGAAATTCTTTTGCCACTCTGAAAATTAGTTATGTTGGAAAGGGGGGAGGCGGAAGGAGGGGAGAAAGGAATAACAGAGGAGGAAAATGACTTGGGAACACAGGCCATCAGTCATTGGGAAAGCAGGCCTGACACTACTGCATCAATAATTCACATTACTATGGCTAATGAGCGAGATCCAAACAAATCACCCCTGAATTCACTGGGAGAACATTGAAACATTTCACTGCACAACATATGGCGCCGTTATGGCTGCTTTTTAGCTGCAGTTTGGGCTGTATTGGCAACACGCAAGAAAAAGAGCTGGACAGAATATTCATCTCTCTTGGAAGCAACAACTAACCAAAGGAAAGACCCATTCAACGACTCAAGTCAGAAATAAGACTGAAATAAAGTAGAAGTAAAAGGGAAAAAAAACAGAGTAAAAGAGTGTGCATAAGAAGAATTTGTCATCTCAGTGAGACATGGCAATGGCTGTAATACAGCAGCCGTAAGACTAAAGATAAAACCAATTAGCACTTTTTGGTAGCACTAAGTCTAAATCAAACTCAGTATGGTGTCTGTCATTAGACAAATGATTGTAACCAACGCACAAGTTTGCACATATGCAGGAACAGACACTAAACAACTTGGTTCATCATAACTACACACAGTGACACCAGCACCTACACAGCATGGGGAAAAATTGAAAATAAAATCCATGTTTCCTACACAGCATGATAACAGGCACTTATTTATAGTGTGGCTGCTAAATGTAAGTTTTATAGTAAAGTATGCCTGAACTTCATTTGCTAATATTGTAGATTGTTCAGTGATCATGCACTGCAACTACAATACACCCACACAGCTACAAAAATTAAGAGAACACTTAAATACCACAGTACAACACCAGACCGGTAAACTTTATTCTATTCATTTAGGAAGCACAAGCAATTGTGAATTTCACCTTCTGTGCAAATGAAAGTGGCAACAGGTGGAATGGAGACGCAAAAGCAAGACAACCCCCCAAAAAAGGAATACAAACACTCTGTCCTCATCTTTCTGTCTTTGTCATTATTGGCAGCATGAGGCAGTAACTTTAGCCCAATCAGAATGTACAAGTTTTCCAGTTACTCCAAGATGGCACATCCATATGTGTAGTTGTAAGAAGAATTACTGTGTCTCCCAGCACATTCTCAAGAGCATGGAGGAGGAGAGCGCCTGTTATACCACGAGAGTTGGACAGGGCTGTAGAATGGCAACAACCCAGTAGTAGGACCAGTGTCTGCTCCTTTATGCAAGGAGAAACAGGAGAAGCACTGTGCAAGCCTTACAAAATAACATCCAGCAGGTTACTGGTGCATGTTTCTGACCAAACTGTCAGAAACTCCATGAGATGGCATGAAAGGAGGGCCCAACATCCTCCAATATATCCTGTGCTCACAGCCCAGCACCCTGCAGCTCAACTGGCATTTACCAAAGAACACCAGAATTTGCAGGTCACTGGCCCCGATCTCTTCACAGATAAGAGCAAATTCACACTGAGCACATGTGACATGTGTAAAAGAGTCTGGAGAGGTTGTGGTGAGCATTATGCTGCCTGTAACATTATTGAGCACGACCGATTTGGTGGTGGGTCAGTGAGGCATATTCTTGGAAGGCACACAGACCTCCATGTCATAGTCAACTGTACCCTGACTGCTGTGAGGTACCAGGATGAAATCACCAGAGCAACTGTCAGACTTTACACTGGTGCAGTGGGCCCTAGGTTTCTCCTGGTGCAGCCAAAAGCCAGCATCACTTGGCCAGAGTGTGTAAGGCCCTGCTACTGACTGGCTCTCATGTTCCCCTGACCTAAATTTAAAAGAGCACATATGGGACATCATGTATCATCCAACCTCACCAAGTACCTCCACAGACTGTCCAGGAGCTCAATGATATCCTGATCCAGGTCTGGGGGGAGATCCCGTAGGACACCATCTGCCAAATAGGAGCATGCCTAGACATTCTCAGGAGTGCATACAGGCAGGCTGGGGCCATACACAAGAGTTGCTGTGATGAAATTCACACAACTTGGTTGAGCCTGTGATTTCAAATTTCACTTTGATTTTCAGCGTGAATACAGCCCTCCATGGGTTTATGATTTTGCTTTCCACTAATGCCAGTTATGTCATTACAGACATACTGCTTCTAAACAAATTATAGGTTTTCAACAATAATTTGTTCATCAAAATCACATTATCTTTAGTCTGTGAGGATCAATCCAAACACAAACATGTCACAGCTCAATTGAGCTTTTAGCTCAAATATTTCTGAACACAAAAACTAAAATGTTGGTACATGCTAGAAATCAGAATGCATTAACCTTAAGTGGGTGCACTGGTCTGAAGTTTCAAGGCTTATGGTGTGATCTTCCTCAATTCTCATGTAAATCCATCCTAAAGACAGACAGTAATCCTATGAGATGTCAAATCAGCATTTGTTAATACAGGCTTCTCTTAATGCATTTTAGCATTAAAAGCTGCTCCTCGAATGTTAAGAGACATTTAAAGGACTCTTAAGTCACTAGTACTGATTCATAAACATTCTTTAACATATTGACTGAAATAATGGCCTCATTCATAATGGGACATCCCTGTACCCCGGGGGTCTACAGCACATAACATAACACAATCTCCCAGGTTTAAATTCTGGACCTTTTCTCTGTGACATCCCATTTTCTCCCTTCCTGCATTTCCTGACAAGGTAAAAAAAGGTGTTCAGAGCTGACTGGCAAATTCCTGCACATACACCACACATAAGGATTGTAGTATGCTGAATAAAAGACTCCTTGGCAACAGTATATCTACATAATACTCAGAATGCACCAATCAAATTGTACTTGTCTCAGATATTCACAGTACCTCATACACTATCAAAGGTGTTAACGTGTGTGTGTGTGTGTGGGTGTGTGTATGTGTATTTCTACCATGTCAATGTCTACTTGTTGTGTTACTCTTAGAGAATATATACAGTTAAACATAAGCATACATACATTTATATATATATATATATATATATATATATATATATATATAAAAATCAAGTGAATATGAGCTGAAAATATGTTTTCAGAAAAAGTGCTTATCTGTTATAAAATGGAGCAGCAAAGCACAACGCATAAACACTACACTAAACTATAGTTTATTCTAACATGAACAGGTCAGACACAAAACCAAGAGTCAATAGTGCTTACACAGTGTCCAGTTTCAGTCTAAATTCAGCAAGTGGCTTGGTTTATGCCCTGAAGGGCCTATCTGTAGTTTATTGCACCTCTGTGTGCAGAGGTAGCAGGCTCTTATTATTCCGATCCACTTATTAGACTGGTCCCTGGGTGTGGTAGCAAGACCATTAGTTTGCAATCCCTATCTCTCTATAGATATATAACTCTCTAGATATATAATTCTCCTTGCCTCAGACCTGCTACCAAGTACTTTTTTTCTTTCTGTACCTCCCCTGACTCCATATACCTAGTACAGGAAGTGCTTACATTGGTTCTTTCTTTGTGCTGTCGTCAGCCTTAAGACAGAAACACAACATAAGCGAGATATAATATCTAGCAGAGGGTGATGACAAGGAAGTATTGAAGGGATATAAATATTCTTTCTCTCTTTATTACTATTTCTTCCTATCCCTTAGGGGCATATAGCAAGATTTAAGAAGGATTGGGTCCAGCACTGCTGCCCTAACTTCTTTTTTTATTTCTTTTAATTTCTCTCTTTTTCACCATTTGTTAAAGTCTTGATTCTTGATTCTTCTAACTTTTAACATCTCCTTTTCCCCTTTCAGACTTTTTTTATCTTTACCCTCCACCCACCCACATATACATCCTGATCTAAGCTCTAAGTGCTTTCTTAAAATTAAACTTTGCTGCAGTGCCCACTCTAACATGAACTCTACTGTGAGTCAACTTGCAGAAAAAGAAAGAAAAGTATATTTTATAACCTCTGATTGATCAGAAATAGAGTGTAGACATTGTTAATATTGTAACTGAGTATTGTAGCTGCAAACAGCTGTTTTTTAAGGAATATTTACATACACAGACCTATCATCAGCTAACATTAGTACTGTCTTACAACTGTGTGTTGTGTTTGTTAATGCGAGCTTAATATCTGTGAAGATTCTCAGTCATCCAGGTCACGGTTATCCCAAAAAAGGTTATTCAGTGGCAACTGGAATTCTGTTCCAGAATTGAGAAAGCCCTCTGGAATGGAGGGCGAAACGTCTTCAAGGAACTAAAAACAAGTCCAGTTGCCACTGAATAACCTTTTTTGGGATTAATGCAAGCTTGTTAATTTAAAAAGGTAACAGATAATTAGAAAACCCTTCTGCAATAAAAAAATGAATTTACTGTACTGCTTTTCTGTAATTCTAACTATAATGATTAAGTAACAAGTGAACCAGGGAACGGGAACAAGATAAGGGTAAACAAAGCTTTGAAAACTTACTTAGGACTTAAATATTAATTTAACAAACAAACACATTTAGAGCCAGCATTATTTATCATTTTTAGCACATGTTTAGAGTTAAAGCATACAGTGCCCTTGGCAAGACAAAATGCTGCTGCACCATTATGTCCATTTCCAGCTAAATAAGTTCTTCCTCCACCTCATCTGCCATGGCCCCAGGCTGGCAACTGGGAAAGTACATTATAAGCCCTCAATATCTCTCCTGTGACTCACTGAAAGTATGACTGTGTGTGTGCACTTGTGCCTGCCTAATACTTGGTACACAGTCAGATCATTCACACAGGAAGGACCAAAGTTAAATGTTGGCAGACAAAATACTTAATGAAAATGTTTTAAAAACAGTTGCCTCAATGTCAGAGAAGCAAACTACTATTAGCTGGGTAAGTGACAGAAATGCTTTTTGTGTCACTCAATAGATGATGTAGAGGTGTCCTTGAGCTGCTTGTTCCCCAGCAGTGCCTATAGTGGGCGGTTTCCTCATGTACTTTTCTGAATGTGAAGCAAGGCACTGCTGATAATAAGCACTGATGTTAGTAGACTATCCCTGGGTAAAAAAGGTTAAAAATAGAAATTCAAGAGAGTATTCATTAATGACGGTAAAACTGAAGTTTTAAACTTCAAAACGCAACTGATTGAGATGTTACATTTAGGTTTTAGTCATACTAAAGGGTAGAAAATCATTTTACACTGCAGAGATTCAAATCTGTTGTCAGCAAACAAAAACACTACAAATTTAGCATAATCTGTAGCTGCATTAGTGTCCACTTGAGAGTAAATCTGTGTGACTGGTTCTTGCATGTGACCCAATCTATTTTATTAATCACACACTCACTGTATTATTGTTATTCATATCAAATACATGTTTAAAAAATTCATAGTCAGAGATCTGATGTGTTCTCAAGGGGGAAAAGGAAAATACAGGTAATGTCTAAATCATTCTGATTTTCCATTACTAGAAAACTGGAGTAACAAATTCCAGGGTACCCTGACAGATCTGGAGATTGGAGGTGGGGGGTGATGTTACTGTTTGTCTCCTAAATGTTAAAATGACAAGAAGTGAAATAATGAAACATTAATTACACATGCACCTTGCAAGCCATCAATAGCAAGCTGCAGGTTCAATTATGTCTTAATTATGCATTCATTATCTCGGTCACTCAAATGCTTCTCCATCCAGTGGTTAATCTGTCCATTTATTCATCAGTTTATTCTTCCACTCAGTCAGCTCTTTGTTCATCCATTGGTTTGCATATTCAATTCTTTATTCTTTCATTTAAATATTTGCTCATTTGCCATGCATTTGTCCATGCATTATTATTATTTATGCATTATTTATTCATGCCACAATTTGTCCATTCAATCAATGTTCTGTTCATATGCAAAGTTGGCTGATAAAAAAGTGCTGATGATGTGGTTCAACACAAAAGTTACAACACCACTCTGTGCAAAGTACATGGTCTGATTTTCAAAGGCTGACATCTAAATGTTGATGATTTGAGATCCAGATTTGAACATCAAGTTAGCAGGTGAACACAGTGTGCTGCCATTCAGCTAACAGTCCTGTCACAAACAACACAGTACAGGTGCCCCACAGCGTGTTTGGACGCATATTTCTTATATCTTTTGACTAACTGAAGATAACATGTTTTATATCAAATGGCGGCACCAAAGGGTGGCCAAAGGTGGCCACTGCAACACCAAATGTATGCTGCCAATTAGTAATGTTACGGAGGTTGCGATGATAAATACCGTTAATATGCTAATGATAAATACAGGTGTGTGTTAGAACTGAGCTAACTAGTCAGTAGTAAACTGTCATGTTTCTCGTAGCTCTGCTAACTATGTCAGGAGCTGTATTTTATGTGGTGTACACATAACACTAAATGATTGAATGTGTGTAACACAGAAACAAATAAACAGCCTGAACTTCGCTGTCTCTCATTTGAAGAACTGTTTACCTATGTGCCAAACTAAGCACCAACGTTCCTATGGAAGGTCATTTTTGCCAGTAAAAGCAAAAAAAACACACGCGCACACACAAGAAAACTTTGTCATGATGAAAAAATAATATTAATGGTACTGGAAGAGTACTCCATCAATCAGGCATCTATGTTGGAGTGACTAGATTGAAGCCACTTTCAGTAAAAGGGATATTGCAGTGCCATCTTAGGAAATATAACTAAAATGACCAACAGCATATGTAAGTCTCTTCACTTGATTCAATGCAAAACAGGTTAACAAACACTTTACATTCAGTGAAAAAGACTGAGCCAAACAGCTTCCTTCTCACTCTCTGCTCAGCTGAACAGACCTTTGATGACCTCAATGAAATAACCACATTCAGTCTAATTTTTACACTGACCCAGCAGCAGTGGCATGCGGCTATTCTGGAGCTGCACAAAATCCCACATGCAGCTAGCAAGCACCTGGCTGTGGTTACTGTGTGATTCTCGTCAGCACCGTCTGACACAACACAATAAAGCTAAACAAGTAAAGCACAACACTTCCTGCATTAACGATTATCAAAATAAAATCCTCGCGACGGTGATGCGTGCTTTAAAGCTGTGAAAGTAATCTCAAAGCAGTGTAAAAACATTAATGTAAACACACGGGAAATGTTAGTGATGCTACGGACATTTTACAGTAACGTTAGACTGTAGACAACTTACAGTGGGCCTGCATTAGCTAACGTTAGTTAGCTTGCTATGTTTGTCATACGCAGAAAGCGAGAAAAGCTCAGTCACCACCACAAAACGTGAAAAATAACTTGTAAGTAGTGTATCTTTAACGTGCATCATACGAGTAGCAACTGTTATCTTCCAAAGACTAGACGAGCAGAGCTTTGCCCTGACTAACTTCCTGCCTAACTAACCCTGACTAGCTTAACAGACACACCGGCAGATTGAACCTGCGCACTCCTTTCATCAGACACAAAAATATTCGCCGAAAATTCAATTGAAACGGTTGAAGCGTTACCTCCTTCTTCTTTTGCCCTCCCCCGGGTGGCAGACATAGCAGCAGGAGGAAGAAAACAGACAGGACCGAGAGGTTAGCGGAGGATTTAGCCCAAACAGACGCCATGACGGAAGGATGCTCTGACTGCGAGACACGTCTCCGACAATGGATTGGACTCTGAGTCGACCAATCAGCAGAAAGATTGAAGTGCGGAACCTTCTGGGTTTTGTAGTTTTTGAGGCTGTCAGCGATTCACGTGTAGACTACATGAATGACTATTGATTAATTTTTATATGAATTATAAAAATTGGCAACTGGTTGACACTGCATACAATGTTTCATAGCTACATAACACTTTATCACGTGACATGTAATGCTGACCTAAATAGCGTGTTGAGAAAGAACATGTATAGATCTAATTCTGACTGTGAGGTACCTCTGTGGAGGAACGAAAGCAAGACAAACAACTACAAAAAGTTGCAAAAAACAGTTTTCTCACTGATGCTTGTCTCAATTTGGTTTTAGCAACAAAATTTCATTCTACATGCTGCCATTTTTAGTGTATTTCATTTTATATATTTGAATGTGAATGGGTTTCAGTCTGAGGATACTAATAACTGAGTCACTGAAACCAAAACCCAAGAAGCCCAGCTGGAAGCCAAAAGGTTATTAGTTTGCAGCTGGATCTGCTATGTGAACCAATGTGACGTCTCAATCATGTTCTGACAGTGACGAGATTGTCACAGACACTTAATAATGATTATGATTGATGTGAGAAGTGGTGACTATGTCATTTATGTACCTGACATGTGTATGTAGATGATATACAGTTTTCAAAATAATGCAGTAGAATGCATGACTACAATACCCAACATTATTGCTTCAACACACTCTCAGCAAAATATGACCATTAGGACTGTAAGTATCACAAAGGGTATTGTACTGGATTGCATTACACTGAACATAGTTTTCTACTTTTCTGGCCATTTGACATTATTCCCTGGCTTTATAACACAGAGTGAAGGGAGAGAGGAAGTGGCTAATCTAGTTTACTTTGTTGCAGTCTCTCTCTCTCTCTCTCTCTCTTTAGTGCAAAAAAACTTTCTGTCTGTAAGCAGGTGGTTCTCCTATGTACTCACTGGCCACTTTATTGGGTACACCAGTCTACCATCTGTTGGTGGAAACTTGAAATTAATTGAAATCCTCCCGCATGCCATTCTTAACATATGTTTACAGTATATGATGTTGTCATCTTGTAACTCTGTTAATGTTGATCTGTCTGTGCATCCTGGCAGATAGTTTTCTCCTCAGTTGATCTTCTTGAGGTTTCTTCCATTTTGGTGGAATTGTTCGTCATCCACTTCAAGGGGCTAATGAAAAATTGTGTCATGTGATTTACAGGTTGTAAAGCCCATTCAGGCAAATTTGTTATTTGTGATAATGGGCTCTATTAATAAAAAGTGACTTGGCTCGACAATCTCTATTGACTTATAGACTTATAGCCAAATTATTCCCTCATATGGTTTTGGGCTTTTAAATGTTAAAGTTTCATAAGTTAATAAGCTGCACTGCAGGTTGCATCTGGGAAAGGTTTTGTTGCACAATTATTGTCATTAACAATTATGTGACAGGTTATTTTCTCATTTAAGTGATTGTTGTTCTTTATTAAGAGTCTAGATGAGTAAATAATAAAAATGACCTATTTCGTAAAGTCAAATTACTTGTTTTGTCCAAGACTTGAAGATATTCAGTTAATTGGAGGACTAAGAAACCTGAAAACATTTAGAACCAGGCAGTTGGAGTCAATGGAATAAACAATTACATCAACTGAGGAAATGTCCCTCAATGTCCTCAATACAATCATTAAAGAATAAAGAAAGGTACAGAGAAAAAGAGCAGCAATTGTGAAATGCATGTTTTCACATGTACAAACCACAAATATGTGAAAAATATCCTGTAACAAATAATGTTTTATATGTGATAACATCATGTGCATTTTAACGAAATGACATTTACTTTACTCCATACATTTGCATTTCTGAGTCACCAGCCAAGTAAATGATCACAGAAAAGCAACAACAACAACAAAAAAACGTTTAAGGTGTTTGAAGATGCACAGGAAGGCAGAAGCAGAGAGAGACAGAGAGAGTAGGGGAGAGATGGGTGACGTCATTTCCAGCTGGCACAGAACTGGGTGTCCAGACCCGAGGTCAGTTTCTCCCTTATAAAAAATAACAAGCCCACAGAAGAATGATTAATTGCACGACAGCACAAAGTTTATAGAAAAGAAAGAGGTGGCACGGGTCTCTGAGTTACAGAGGAGCAGGAAATAGCAAAAGAGCACAAGTGAGAGAGGCTGTGAGAGTGCAACGTCAAAAAGGAAGGAGAGAGAAAGTAAGAGAGAGATTTTGGGGGGGGGGTAGAGAGGAATTTGAGGCAGAGAGAGTGACAGCAAGAGGGATGAAGATGGGAAGTAAAAGAGGGACATGCATCGAGAGTGGAGAAAGAAAAGAGTCAGACAAACACAGAGGGAGAAGCAGAGCGAGTGAGTGAGGTATTCATTAATATGATGTTTGTTATCTGTGACCGGCTCCCTCAATAAATGCAATAAATGTTCCTCTGTGTTCTCTAGTGTACTATTCTATAGGCCTATAGCTGTGTTCGTTTGTGTGTGTATTTGTGCATTTGCCTATGTGTATGTGTTCAGCAGGTACATCAACTAGATACAGCATGCATGTCTGTGCCTACTCTCAGAAGCAAATTGTGTTTGTTGACTTTATGCAGCCATTAGCTTTAGGGTGTCCTGTTGTCTGTTCATTATACAGTGTTTGTGAAAATACAAGTAACTACAGATGGTGTTAAACACACAATGTTTGGCCTTTGCAGACTTTTAATAAACTATGAAATTGATCATTTTGGTTGTTCAAACCCTCAGCATTGGGTGAAGTGATAATCACATACAGTGGTGTGAAAAAGTGTTTGCCCCCTTCCTGATTTTGTACTTTTTTGCATATTTGTCACACGTAAATGATTCAGATCATCAAACAAATTTAAATATTAGACAAAGATAACCCAAGTAAACATAAAATGGAGT
>JAUMHL010000001.1:17503804-17515757 GCA_032362345.1 Sandelia bainsii
TGTTGCCGTCAAGGGTGGCCCAAACAGTTATTAGGTTTAGGGGGCAATTACTTTTTCACAAAGGGCCATGTAGGTTTAGATAGTTTGTTTCCTTAATAAAAAAATCTTCATTTAAAAACAGCATTTTGTGTTTACTTGGGTTATCTCTGTCTAATATAAAATGTTTTTGATGATCTGAATCATTTACACGTGACAAATACGCCAAAAAGTAAAACATCAGGAAGGGGGCAAACACTTTTTCACACCACTGTATACCTCCTTTTTATATAGCATGCAGAGAGAAAGTAAGAGAGAGATAGCCAAGTGTTTTCCACTTGGCTACCCGAGGAGATCTGAGTCTATGAGAGAACATTATTCAGCATTTCTACCTGTCTTGCCTCGCCTGCAGTCATCATGTCTGTTACTATAGGTTAGGCAGACAATAGTAAAACTTTCATTGAGTAAAATGCATCTGCTGAAGATAGCAGAGGTCTGCAGATTTGAACCCCACAATCAATATTTCATCAAAAATTAATTATATCTCACAAAAAAGAATGTGTCAGTCAATGATTTAAAAACAGTCTGCCCTCCAACATGTGATGTGTTTTCAAGGCAATTCAGCTAATTGTTTTTGCTCACAATATTCTGCATTTTGTGAAATTTAACACAAAATGCAGTGCTGTCTGTCATAAACAGAGATAGAATGGATTGCTGGTCATGTCGTTGACAGAATAACACTGTAGAGTTGGACATAAAGGGTACTCCTCTCCCCTTCCCGCTTCATCACTTATCCTTTTTTAACCTTACCTTGTTCCTCCTATCCTCTCCACTTGTTTTATCTCACCTCCTTTTTTTGTTACCATCACCTTCTTACCTCTCCTCCCCTGTCCTTTCCTTCTTGCTTCTCCTCTCCTCTCATCTTCTCTCTTTATGACCACACTTCTCCTTTCCTCTCCTCTCCAAGCTCTGCTCTTCTCTTTTCCTTATTCAAAAGATGTGTGACAAATAATAAAAAGCCCTGGCGGTCGGCAGGCGGCGACACCTTATTATGCAGGAGAGGGATGAAACAATTTGCACAGAAAGAAAGAAAGAAAGAAAGAAAGAAAGAAAGAAAGAAAGAAAGAAAGAAAGAAACAACATATCTGTCAGCCAATTTAAATACATTTGATTGTATCTAGTTTCCTGTGCTTACATTTCTGTAGCATTCATATAGATATATCAGTTTATTGCTCCTACACACACACACACACACACACACACACACACACACACATTCTGTAGCCCATTTTCCCAACCTTAACCATCACAACTAAATGCCTAACCCCAGAATTTACTCAAACCTTCAAACGTTAAACAAAGTCTTACAAACTAGGTCCGTGGAAAAGAATGTGTCCACACAACCTTTGAAAGACAAACACACACACACAGGGAGAAAGAGAGAGGAGGCAACACATCTACTCTAGACTTTCAGCAACAGCCCCTGCATTTAAATCTCTTTCTTGTCTTCAGTAGCAAAGCAGCAGTTTCGATTCATCTACTTGATTAGAACAACCCCCCCCCCCTTCTCACTCTCTACCACACAGACGCACACACCGGTGCGTCAGTCAAGACCTAGAAGAATATACAGCATAAACCTTCTTTCTCTCCTCTCGTCTGAACTCTCTCAGCTCTCTTCATCTTCTCTCTTCAGCCTTGCTCCATCCTCTCTCTCTCATATACAGACACACACTCTTTCTCTCTCTCACTCCCTCTCACTCCCTCTCTCTCTCTCTCTCTCTCTCTCTCTCTCTCCTTCCCATTTTCTCGTAGAGACCTGATATCTCTGGCGGTTTGCCGCATGGAAGTCGCCTAGGAAAGGCAGAATATCATCTGTCTGATCCGGACGCCTTCTCTCCAGTTGCCGACCACTGCACAGGCAGACAGAACATCACACTCACATTTCCTGGGATTCAACGGGATATTACTGCATTTATCCTCTGACCGACTGACAGGAGAGTCTAAATCCCGGCTTCATTCCAGCAGAGGGGGATATCTCTTATTCAAATGTAATAATTAAAAGGACAAACTAGATTGTCAAGCGCCCAATAGCCGCAGCTTTAAACACTGCACACAGGTAATTGTGTTGTATTTATATTTATTTTCTATTCCCTCTGTCCCCTGCACGGACAAACCGGGGACCGGAGGTTGGGGGGGGGGGGGGCTTCCACGGCATGGAGTCCTGATTTTACCAAGCGACCCACCGGGAGGAATGAAACTGAGAAAATCCGTTACCGTGGTGGAATATTAATAACATAATCCTGACAAAAATCCAGGAGATGTTGCAGCAGTTTGAGACTCTAGAGAGCATCCCAACTTTTTTTGGTCTCCGTTTTTAACCTCTCCCCCCCTCTTGTTTTTCGCCCGTGGGACTTCTATTTTCGTGACTGATTTGCTGTACTTCTCTTCTCTGTCATGGACCGGTCGACGTCTTTGGATATAGAAGCGCTCAAGGTAAGACGCTCGGAGCCCAGCAGCGTATACTTGTTCCCGGGGAGAGAGTTGCGATCCTCACCTTGATGGTCAGATCGATGGACGCATGGATGAGTGGATGGCCTGTTGATCAACTGGGGATGACTGGTCGCTGGTGGGATGGCTGGCTGGGTTAATCCGAGTGACTGTCGAAGGTGTGCTGAGTGGCTGTGTGGATGAACGGGTGACCGGCTGCTTGTTTGGGCTAGTTGGGTGATGGGTGACCCACTGGCTTTAGGATGCTGGGAAACAAGGATCAGGTGGGCGCAGTAATCGGAGCGTTTTGCCGCTGTCGGAGTACCTAGCTCTGGGTTGTTGCAACACTATCCAGAGCATATTTCTCCTCCTCTTACACACGCACAATCCCACACTCCTGTGATAATGAGAAAGGGGGGTGTCAGTGTTCAGTGCGTGGGGTGAATTTCAATATGCTCTGCCTGCACAGAGAGTTGTTGCAGAGCTGTTGTGAACGTCCGTGGGACGCTCGATAAAAAAAAGTAATATAGTGTGTGTGTGTAAACATTTTAGAAAGCAGAGGGAGGGAGAGTTGACGATGATAGCCTGTTACCACATCTCTCTGTGTCCTCCTCGCTCTCCTGTAACATTCTTACCTTGTGTTAATTTCCCAGATGAGTGTTTAGGAGTGAAGTCCACGATTCCTAACAGTCAAGAGAAAAATAAATATTCTACCTGTGCGCGCTTGTACCTACTATAGTGTCTGTGTTTGTATGGACAGTGGGGGATCTGGGTCCCTGCCTATTCAGCTCTCCTCCCTCTCTTTCTTATTCCTTACGTTTTGACCCTATCACCTTATATGGAGCCAGATGGGGGCCATATGTTTCATGAATTTGTAAACGAAAATTGTAAACAAAAAGCAAAACTTTAAAACTTAAAGTTACTCTACTGGTCATGAAACCTGAAATTTTTTTTTTTATCAATAATTTATTCAAATGATCAAACTTTTATTAAACACTAGTTTAAAAATACAAAAACACATATAAATTCTGATCCTTCTGATCCTACTGTCTGCTTTCTTGCTCTAACTTAGATTTATATATTTTTTAACACAGATCTAAAAGACTTTACTGACTAAACTGTGAACTGTAACCTGTGTAATGCTGTATAAGGCTGGTATGTGGTGACATCAAATCATCATCGGTAACGTGATAATATTAGATTAATGCACAGATATGAATAATCAGATCCTGTTCTATATCATGCACATATTTAAAACTAGTACGCATGTAATGATGCCACTTGAACGATGGTTGATGGCATGACGCAGACAAGAAACTGAGTGCTATAGGCCACCGAAATATCCAGAGGCAGCTTGAAAAATGAAACTCCACATTGTTCATTTTGTTCCCTACAAACACTTAAAATGTTGTGTAGAAAATTGTGAGTCATAAAGTTTCCACATTGCCCCCAGGAAATGTGGTCAAGCCCTGTTAACCCCACTGCTGTGCGAGAAGAGTGCCAAAAGTCTGAAATTGAAAAAAATACGATCTGTACTAGATCTGAAGAAAAAAGTTGATACTGCAGGAAAGATGTGAAACAAAAAAATAAGATCTGAAAACATCTTAAGTGTTTAATAAAAGAAAAAATAATTATTCAAATAACTTCCAAAAATTAAATTCTAAAAATGATTATATAATTTAAAAACCTTCCATACAGTTATTTATAGTTTGGGTTTGTTATTATTTTTTTCAGGTTTCAGGAACAGTAGAGTTTCACATTTTTACTTTTCATTTACAATTTTGTCTTTCAAATTGACAAAACATATGTTCCCCATCTGGCTCCATACTTGGTACGTTTTTGTGTGTGTCCATATGGCCAGCATCATGTGGAAGTCAGTGGTGATATGAGCAATGGAAATTTATGCTCAAATGTTGCTTGTGTGGTGGTATTTGTTGCGTGAGGCCATCCACAAGCTGAATAGATTTAAAATCTGATCATTTTGCTATAGCAAAACTAGACAGCTGTGCAGAAATACAAGCTTCAATAATATACATTGAAGAAGTACTTTAGTCATAGCCTTAGCCGTAGTAAGCTGTTCAGGCAGGTCCCTATCATCACAGACATTAAATGACATGTGTCATGTCACACTGAGTTTTCATGAGGGATTTTTTTTTGTAGACAGGAATCAATGGAAATGCTCCATGACAGGAATGGTGTGGAAATGTTCATTTTCAGTGTGCTGTTGCAGTTACTGATAACCAGTGATTGGGCAAATCAGCAAATCAATAGGATTTCCCACAGGTTTGACAATTCAAGTTGCATATTAGGTGATCACGTTTCTGAGAAGGAGACCTTAATTCTACATTGATGCAGTGCTCCAAAGTGACTTTGATCTGGCTGGCTGGTTGCAGATTCCAAAGATGGAAATTGGCATTCTGATTTAAAAATGTCCTTAACTATTAGCCAATGAGCTAGCCTTGCAGAACTGTCTGAGTATTGGTGTTTTGGTCACACGTCTGTTCTTTTCTCATGTCATGTTTGTTACAACCTGCTTATGTCATTTTTTGGTTTTATTTTTGCGGTATAATGGAAATGTAAGGTTACTTAGAGTGAATATCTTGTATTTAGCATATCAATTAATTATATATTGTAAGGTTTTAATGAGGTTCCATCTCCTTTTTTCTTTATCAGAGCATAGTTCTTTAAGCCATCTTAAAAAAACCCAGAATAAATAATAATTGTGCCAGGTTTGATGTGATACACTATGTTTAATAGCAAAGAACTTCAGCAAGTCCTAGACAAAACTTTAGAACCCGAAGATCATCATGCTGTAAAGCATGTTAAAGGTAAATAGTTTTATTTTTAATCTGGTTTCCTGTCATTTTAACTTTGGCCATTCTGAGCACAAGTAATGCTAACTTTGCACTCAGGCTCTCCACTGCAGAGATTTGGAAAACCCTTGAAATGCCCAGGGCAATCAGCACAAACCTCATCTATTATATAAATAAATTTCAGTCTCTGTGTACAAATACCATTAAACAGAGGTAGCAAACTCAAAGTCATGATGTCATATTCAGAAGCACTGCAATTATGTTTATAGATCAAATAATTTTGAATACTGCCTCCTTCTTTATAAGTACTGTAAGTATTTAGCATGATTGTGCAAAATTGTCTGCTGTGGGACCCAAGCACAACCTGTCATCTCACAAGCAGCGTTAGTGCATTGCTCTGCCCATTGACTTTAAAGGATTTTTATCCTCTTCCACCAGTCCATCAATCTATCCATCTGCTGGTTGCTTTCTGCAGAGCTGGTGTCATATCCTTGGCAGTGCTGATAATCCCAGAGTCCTAGTGCATCTGTAGTTAGCACTCAGATATACACACACAAACACATTGTCTTCTGCAGTGTGCTCTATTTGTAGTGATGGTTGAGGATTGTGTGTATGTGTGAGTGTGAGAGGACTGAATCTTAAAGTCTTAAATTTCTTCTGCAATATACAGTATGTAAATCAATACAGCATCCTGTCAAGTGCAGAAAAACTGTGTGATAGTGTGTGTGTGTGTGCAGTTTTTTTGGCCAACTGGCCTTACAAAGTGGAGAAAAACACACACAAACACACACACACACACACACACACACGTACACACAGTAATCCAATCTAATGAAAGAGTTTTCTTTTAGTCAAGTGTGTGTGTGTGCCTCAAAGAGCAATCACAAGAAATGAACAGTGAACAAGCACAACATTGGGACATTAGGACAACACTGCATTATTTCAAATGTACAATTGGCATGTGTGTATGTTTGTGTGCGTGTGTGTGTGTGGATTCGACCAAAGACATATCTGCTTATAAATCAGTGGAGGTTTCAATATCAGTGGAGCAGTTTAAGTGCTATTGATCTTTAGTAATAGCTAGACCATAAATTATATGCAGCATAATAAAGGCAGTCAGATGGAATTTGACCCTCTAAACCAGAGGCTCTCAACTTGTAACAGTGAAGCAAAGAGGAGTTTAATTTTGGTAGTGCTAGATCAAAATTATAATTTAACCTTTATGTTACCTTTCCAGTTCAGCTGAGATCAGATATTTATTGTCCCGCAACAAGACAATTAAAGACATGAAGACTGCTGGTATTATCGTCGCAATTCACAATAAAACAAAAAAAAAATATTAGTGGCACAGAAAACATCAGCACAGTAAATAAAGTGTAAGAAAAATAAAATGTTGAGCTGTACAAGTAGGATACAGTTGCAAGAAAAGTTGTACAAAAGTTGTAATTTCCTGGTTTTCTGCACACCCATAAAACGTACACTGATGTCACTAATGCCAACTGGAGTCAGGTGTTAGCAAACCTGGAGGTAAACATTAAAGTAAATCTACTACAGAATAGCTTTAGAGACTTAAAATCCACCTTTGGTGTGGCCCAGTCAAAACCCAGACCTCAACCTATTAGGAATGCTGTGGAATTACCTCCAGACAGGCTTTTAATCCAGATGTGCTAAGAATATGTCTGAGCTGAAGCAGTTCTGTGAGGAATAATGGTCCAAAATTCCTCCTGGATGTTGTGCAGGTCTAATTCACAGCTACAGGAAGCTTTGTTTGTTGATATTTGTGACTTTGGTGAAGATCAGATGACATTTCATGACCAGCTTATGCAGAAAACCAGGAAACTGACTGTAGTTCACTTACTTTTTCTTGCAGTTATAAATTGTATTCAAGTTAAATGCTCATGTGGGAAAATCTTTCTGACCAGAAGAAAAGAAGAAAAAATCATATCAGAATGTGTTTACTGGTCTTTGTAACTGACAAAAATTTCAAAAGCTTAAAGACAATGTAAAATTAAAGACTTAAAATTGGAGTAGGACCTGTTGGCTATCAGACCCAGCGTTATGGGCAAGGCCAGGCCTGCCCATCCAGAAACTTGGCCCTCCCAGAAACAATCAGCATTAATGATTTATTATTTATATTATGCACTTTTATTGTTTATTACCAACATTAGGCTCCTCTTGTACTTGCAGACGTCATAACAGTTCTGTAGATTGTAATATAATGGGAACTAGTGTTAATGTTATTGCAATGCTAGCAAGCGAAATTGAACAAATACAGTTGGCACTGTGCCATCTCTCCCACCTTCTCTGGTGGCAGTTCTGCATCTGTTATAATTCTTCCTCCAACCAACATCCTGGTGCAGCTGTTTAATTCCAGATGAATCGGAGTAGATAAACCTACACTTGTACTTCTGGAAAGCTTTCCAGTTCGACTGTTCTCAGGGAAGAAATACACTGTTGCCAGTGATGGTACCAAAACAGCTCTGAGAGGTTATGCTGTGTGCATCATGTATTATTTGATTTAACATTTAATGAAAGGCTTCAGATGCTGGAAATATGTCTCACAATATGACAACGGACTGAACAGACATGGCTATTTTAAGAAGCAACTACTGAGTTACATTTTATAAAGCAAACCATATGATGTCATTCATTTGTAAATAAAATAATAATTTCAAGTATTTCAAGACCCATGCAATATTAAACTATTCTGCTCTTTAGATTCACTAAAAGACAGAGAATAGACTTTGATTTAGACATGAAAATAAAGTACTCAGCTAGATACTTTCTTCTGGCACCGGGACTGTGGCTAGTAAACAATGTGGATGCTAGTCTGGACCTATTTACCAAATACTTTCTCAGTTTTAAGGGCCAACTAGATTTCAGAACAAAGCAGAACCTCCAAATGATGGTTAGTTACCTGCCAAAGTGGCTGGCAAAGTAAACCAACGTATGATCTAAGCCTTAGTCAGAATGAGCCAGCATTCTCATGGTGGCTGCTTTCCCACCCTGGTTGCACTCTTTCACACAACCCCATTTGGTAATCACCCAGTGCAGCCACAGTTTTGCATTATTGGCCACTGAGCAGCTCAATTGGAGCAATTGGGGGTTCAATGCCTTTTCCAAGGGCACTTCAACAGTAGCTGCGGAGGGACAGGAGAACATTAGTCATTCCTTTAAGCCAGCCAGCTCCAAGTCTGCATCTTTAACCTTCAGGCAAGCAAAATTCCTCATCTGTGTATTAGGACGCACCAGTTCGGTTTAACCATGTTACAAACACAAGCATAACACATGTGTGAAATGATGACTTAATGTACTCCAGTGTGAAATACTTTATATTTTGGTCACAGTGTTTGCTGAGGCTGCCAGTGTGACAGCTGCACAATTTGAAGTGTCGGTGCCTCAGTCAGTGCAAAAAAGACCTGTTTTAGACCCTGTAATAGTGTAGCTTCCCAAAACATCCACATTTATTCTCATTCTGTTTTTAAAGCAGCCACATGTTTGTTTAATTATCAAGCAGTTTCCCAGCCTTTACACATGGAATCTCCATTTCATGTAAACAACAATAAATAAAATAAATCGGTCAGAAACGTCATAATTTATAATTCATTTTGAGGGCCATCAGTACTTTAGCAATGAAAATTGTAAAGAGTGCCATATTCAGACTGATAGAAACTTAAAAACTAAATATGCCTTCTTGTGGTCATCAAAATACCAGGCCTGGGTCAACTGATTTATTAGGCTTCCTTAAAAATCATGCCTTATGTCATTCACTCACATTGAGCAATCTGATGATTAGTGTTATACATCATGGAAAACCAAGTAATATCATTACTGTACCCCAATTCCAGCTGTTAATTGCTAGATAATGGTTGTAATCTACGGTTCATTTAGTTTGTATTATGATGATATTTCTTCCCAACCTTTAAAAGGGTTTCAGCCAACATCCCCCATTTCATGCATTCATCAATCATCTATAAAAACATCTCTAAAGGTGTAAAAGTAAAACAAAAGAACAAAACAAAACATACTATATTGTTAGGCATGCAGCAGCTGTCACCGTTTCAAATGCATATCTCAGAGGTACCTTTTGGGGCGGCATGATAGCTCAGTGGGTAGCGCATTTGTCTTTCAACCCAAGGGTGAGCGGTTTGATTCTCCATTCTGGCAAGCTACATGTCCAAGGTGTCCTTGGACAAGACACTGAAACCCCGTAGTAGCGCTAACACAGGTTTAGGAGCTGTTCAAACAACACTTTCCCCAAGGGGATCAATAAAGTATCTATTATTATTGAAACTCTGTTACTTCAGTAATTTTTGTTACCTGAAATACGTACATTAGATTTCTGTACAGTGCAATACTGGAATCAAGATGATTCAAGTGTAGTCGAACATAATATGCGATTAATAAAATCAGTACAAACCAGTACAAGGAAATATTCATCACTTTGTCATTGTGACAGGTATTATACAATTTGTCCTTAAAGTAATGCAAAGGTTCAGTTTTTATATTTTTTATTTTTTCTCCCTATTAGTCCATTTTACAGTTAAGTAGCTTTTTATGCAAAACATTTAATACACAGAGGAAAACAAAGAATAACATTTCTCCTTTGGTGCAGTTCCTCCTTCCTGTATTTATGTGTGTATATATGTGTATGTGTACTGTTCGAATAGCAGTGTTTAAAGGTCTAATAGCTAACAGGCTACTGTTGGCCTTCTAAAGGTTAACTCACAGTCTTTAAACTGTGTGTGAGTGCATACATATTAATGTGTATTAGAGCAATTATGTTATGTTTTGCAGTGCAACAGAATGAAGTAATTTCTACTGTAGGAACCCTCACCCTGTCATTGCTTGCAATTGTGTGAGTGTGTGTGCTTTTCTATCTGTGCATGGGATATCCACCACTCCACATAATGGAGTGGCTGAAGATAAAATGAATCAACTGTGCTGCACAGCATTTAGTGTAGAACAGCATCCCAACATTTGGGAAATATTGTACACTTATTTATTTTCTTTGTTAGAGTTAGATGAGAGGTTTGAGACCAGTCTTTTTCTCTGTGTGTTTATTGCAGAAATGTTTCTGGGATGTGTTAATCTTGGCTTAGAGATGGCACAAAGACCAGAAACAGAAGGAACAGCTAACCTAGCTCCATCAAACTTACCTTTAACATCATGAAATCTGTTATGTGTCAGCTGTCCAAACAACTCCTCTGTGGCAGTACAAAAGCAGAACTCCCTTCCATCTGTCAGTCAATACATTACCAACAATTAGTGTAACCTCACAAAAACACTTTTAATTGTTTTTGGTTTAAGGGCCTGTGCAACCAGGGGCTTCATTACTAGGATCTTGCTTAATGCCACATACTAAATTAAATGTGAGTCTGTGAGGGTGTATGTGTTTTACTGAATATTGTATTGGTGCTATATCTGTATTTGCTTTTAATCAGTTTACTTACCATTAAGACTAGAAAGGGTTTTCATTGTGAATTTAACCCGAGCTGGTACTCATACAGTTTGCATGCTATTGCTCACCAGGAACAGAACAAATCACTCATCTAGGGTCAGCTCATCAAGTCGTCATAAAAACGTTTATTATTCCGTATTTGGAAGTAAAATTCTTCAAATTCTGACAGTGAATTTATTTGGAGAGATGGCGACCGGCACAGAATACAGACTGCTGGCTAACAGGAGGGCCTGGTGCAATTATGGAGCAGATGGCTGCTGTGAAACTTCTATGGGTTTAGGCAGGTCGTGCATAGTGCAGCAGGTGTAAGTAGATGCCATGCTTTAGACCACTAACCTTCATGCCATCTATACATGGTATCTACCTTTATTAGTATAGTGTCAAATAGATTTTGTGGGAAAGCCAAAGGTTAATGAGCTGTGGGCAAATTGAATTATTTTTAAGACTGGCACTTCCAAGCCAGTGTTTTACAAAAAACAGCAAGTGCTGCTAGTTAAGCTGTGTGCCCTGCAAGTAAATGGTGTTGGAAGCTAAACACACTGCATGAAATTACACACTGAAGTCTTACTACATTCAAGTCGAGTGTACTCAAGCATCCAAGATGTTTCAGGGACACAGGCAGCATCCTCAGAGTCACAATTACTGATATATAGGCCTTTTAAAACCTACAGGGAAGATATTAAAGATAGGAAAGGTGTGTGCAGGGATGCAGTGTTCCATAGTAGATGTGTACCTGGGGAAGTGAAGGCAGAGTGGACTGCAGAGGTGATTTGTAAGCCAAGAGAAAACATGATGGTGTTGAACTTGGCCCTGGGGAGGCTCCAGGGTCCACATCACTGCACTGTGGTAGTAATTATACACACACAAAGTCTTGCAGACCATCACTTATTGCTAATAATACCTTGTGGGGAAAATGTGTGCGGATGCATTAACATATATAACCTCTGCATTCACATACCGGTACTGAAAGTAACGCATACCTCAGGCGTATTTACTGCACACCTTTGCCCTAGCACACCATTCATGGAAATAATCACACAAGTTTTTTTCATCACTTGTGGGGGCATTCCATTGAGTTACATCCATTTTCTGGAGACTTACCCTGACCGCAACCACTACTTGCTTAATTTGAACCTTTACATACACTACTCACAAAAAGTTAGGGATATTTGGCTTTCGGGTGAAATTTATGGAAAACGTACAAAGTTCACACTAC
>JAUMHL010000001.1:17521504-17563791 GCA_032362345.1 Sandelia bainsii
TAGATAGATAGATAGATAGATAGATAGATAGATAGATAGATAGATAGATAGATAGATAGATAGATAGATAGATAAATTATAGATAAATAGCTCAAGTATTATCTACAACAATAAAATTAACAACAGTCATTTCATTTTGCATTTTTATTGTTTATTTAAAGTTGTAAATATCTCATTTAACCCCAAAGCAATCATCTACATTGTTCAGCTCTTACATATTGGTATGCTAAAAATAGCATTTAGCTCACAGTACCACTGTGCCTATAACTACAGCCACACAAACCACTGTATTAAAAAACTATTCACATCTGTATTTGGGAAAAGAGTGAAGATGATGTAGCAGTCACACGAAGAAGCCCCCGTGTTTGACTTTCCGTGACCTTAAAGCATCATTGTCCGCCACAGCTCTAGTCGAACTGATCTCATGTTTTTCCCATTGTTAGGTGTGCACTGTGTTTGTACACAAGTATGTCACAAAAAGGTTTAGCAAAGCAGTGGCACACATGCTGAATCACCATGGTGCTGTGGGAGGTTTGTTACACATGTGGGGCTTGCTTTATTGTGTGTGTATTGTGCTGTGACTCAAGCTGATTACTTGCGCACTTACTTCCTGTGGAATAGCTTTACATATTGACCATGCCACACGAGCCGGGCAACTGATGTGTCTTTCATTTCTGAAATTGAGAACTTCACTGTTGGAAAACAACTTACTCCCTTTTCCTCTTCATATGAAAGAGACTTATTTTGATATTGTGTTGTTGTTTCTTTTTCATGTGGATATTCTATTGATCTTGTCCTTATACCTGCTTTTGATGCTTTGTGTGCATTCATTTTTGCACTGTGTATGTGTAACAGCATCAGACTATTACTGTGTGTTAGTGAATTTGTGGGCGTATCTGAATGGTTTGATGTCAGTTGTTTGTTGTGTTTGTATGGGTTTAGCTTTTTCTAGCTTTTCCAGTCTTTCCCAGCATGCCACAAACATATCTGAACTTGTAAATCAAAATCTCCACCATCATTTTGAGCTACAGACTACTTCTTTGTCCTAAAGTCACTCTGAGCACTCTACTCAGGAAGAAACTTAAGATGGGGATTTTTCCCTCTGAGCTGCAAATGGCAGCCACTTGAAAAACCAAGCCTCTATCAAGATCTATAGTTGAACAATACTTTCAGTTGCAGTGATTGTGCTGACAAACTGGTTTAAGTGTACTCATACACGTCAAGCCTGATTTGCATTGCAGTAACGTCACACTTGAAAAAAACCCCAATGTGACATATGTTTTTATATGTTCTGATGTTAGCTTGAGATGGATCTTACTGATTTCACAAATGAGTCAGATGTTCATATCATCCTCATAATTTTCCAACCAGACACTAGCATGAGGCATACCATATTTTCCATATGGAATTTATTTATTAATGTGGACAGCTATAAAGGTGACTATAGAGAGAATTATTATTTAAATCTATATCCCAACTTAAAAAAAAACAAATAAAGAAGAAATGGATGGACGCTTCTACGTGTTGCACATAAGTGCAGGTTACGTTCAGCGACATGTGCTTATATGTTTCTGTTGTACTTGTAAAATAGAGGAATCATACAAATTTTCGTACAATTTTTTTTAACCTTGCCTGATATTTCTGTGAGCCCCTACAGCTGTGTGATCTATGTTTACCCATAATGCCCTGTTCTGCGTAGGTCTGCATAGACGTTTTCTTATGATGCATGATGTACTTATGCAGAAACATAATTCCTCCCTTCCACCCCTTGAGTACGCGTGTGTGTGTATGTGTATCTGCATGCCTTCATACGTATGTGAGCCATCAGAGTTGTAAGTGCACCGCTGTGTGTTTCACCCTGTTCCCACCATGACTTTCTGCTATGCTTTCCCATCTCTTATTTCTTTCATTGCTAGTTTCAAACCTATTCTCGTTATTGGAGGCAAACAGAGCGAACAAAGAAATAAGTAAGTGAAATGGCTTTGATGTGTAATAGATACTCTACTATTCCTTGTGAGGGGCACCTCTGAAGAAATGACACTTTTCATTCTTCCTTTCTTCTCTTCCTTCTTGCATACTTTTTGTCAGTATAGATTTCTCCTCAGACATGAAAGAGGGTGCAGAGAGCATCTCTATTGGATGGGTTTGATGTGTCTGTGTCTCTATATATGTGTGTTTGACATTGAGTTTGCATCTGTGTGTGTTTCTGTGTGTCTTGAATAAACACACTTCTGCCAGATTGCTTTCAAAGACATCATGCATACAACCTTTGTAATTTTACCAAGAAGAGGCTGTCTTTACCTTCTTCCTTCCATTTGAAGGGGATTCCACAAAAAAGGAAGTGGCTTCTTTGAAAAAGCCTAACGAGGTTTCTTTTTTTTTTTAACCTTTGCAGTCATGTTGGGGCATCGATTGCAGTGGCACACTTTACTCGCCTTTCAGAAGCAAGTTCTGGGAACAAAATAGTACAGATGACTTTAAATGTGTCTTGGAGGATAGTGGAGGGTCTATAGCTCTCAGAACTAAATAAAAGCAGAACACTGGACTGCTCTGTCCTGCTAGTATTAGTTAAGAAGGAACATGTAATTTTTTACAATGTCTATTGATTGGTTTTTCTTTTGGTAAAAACACTCACACAAATGGCACATACACACACATACATGAATGCAGTTGACTCACCACTCTGTACATATGGAGACATTTCCTTTCCTTTTTTGAGCATACTAACTAGCAAACGTACATGTGTTTTAACTTCTAAACACAACACAAACTCTAGTTTGATTCATATATAGCTAATTGGAATAGTAGATTACTTTGATGCAATGAAGCACCCATATCATGTATACACAGTCAAACATATGCACGCAAAATAGTACAAAAAGTACATCAAGTGAGTTACCATCAAGTGGTAATATGGCAGAAAGTGAAAGAAACAGAGAAGATGTAGGGATGTAGAGGCAGAGGAAGGGAAGGAGGTGTAGGTTAAGAAGACACAGTGAACAAACTAGTCACAGCAATATGTAGGAGTAGTTGTGCTAAATCTAAGAAAACAGACAGTAATGCATGAAAATAATTAAACAAATTTCTGTAGGATATACGTAAAGTATATGTGCATCTCTCTGTCTCTCTGCCTCTCTCTCTCTCTCTCTTTGCGTATCTGTGTGGGGGTGGTCAGGCAGTCAGGAACAGTGTCATCCTGTTGCTATGAGACAGCTGGTCTCACCAGAGGGGGCGAGAGAGAGAGAGAGAGAGAGAGACATTTGGCAGGACCAGCTCTACACTTTTGGAGCATCACGGCACGATTTTCACTGGAGGCCTACGATGGGTTAAAACTTTACAATTAAAATTCAGTAAACAGTGTTTAAACTAAGGCGTTTTGCTTACTGTTATATGCAATAAAAATGGTACAATGAAAGATATTTAAAAAACAGGAACATCAACTGCAGACTGAAATGTCATCTTTGCTGTTGAGCCATGACACAAATATGTCGCTTTTATCTCTTTGTCACCGTCAGTGTTAACTTGTTTTTATATTCATTTACATTCTGTATAACATGTACTGTATATGTTTTATAACATAGTACTGTGAACCAATACAATATGTTTCCTTATTAACAGCGAGCAAAACATGAGACAGTTAGTCTCAGAAAAACAACTGTGAAAGTAGGAAGAAGACAAAACAGGGGAAGTGATGGCAGGAAAAAGCAGAGAGAAACGGATGCTGTAGAAGCAATGTGACATAAGGAAAGCAGGAGAAAAGTAAAATGATAAAAAAAATGTAAAAGGAGAAAGTAAAAAAGTAAAAAAGAGACAAATTAATAGAAAATGTTAAGGATGCAGTATACAGTACCTATTCTGTAATATTGTTGGGAAACAGAGCTGTCGTGTATCCTGCAAACAGCAAAAACAGCAAACAGCTGCCTGTGTCAGGATGCCACTGATGTGTGGGCTTAAACAGACGTTCATTTGCACAGTGTGTTGCCAAATGGCCAATTTTTCACAAGGTTTGTGAGGTTTTATTTTATACTTGATTTACACCTATTTTGAAACTGTATGATGGAAGCCTCAGATATATAGTGAACTGACAGAGAAGCAATACCAAAATGATTGACTTTATGTCAGCTTTCCATAAAAGTTTGTTCTGCCATGATTCAAATCTTAGAGGCAGCATGACTGCACATAAAATAACAGAAAGCTGCACGTCATCAGCATATTAAGACATGAACAGGGGAAATAACAGTAAGATATCACCACAAGATCAGAAACTGTATTAAAAAGGGCAAAATGAGCCTTGATCACTTGATCATAATCAGATGTGCAGTTTTAAATAAGCATACTAATGCAGATTGAATAATAGCATGTTACTGTAGTTATTGGAATTATCTGAGTGGACAGGTTAAATTTAAGTCCAAATTTTTGAATGGACATAAAGAAAATGTTCCTATTTAACGTAGGTGATAAACAAGAGGAGAAAGTAGGAGGGAAAGACAAAAAATATAAAAGCAGAGAAAATATGAGAAGGAAGGAGAAAAAGAAAAGGGAAAGCTGAAGACAGGTATTGGGGAATGAACTGGAGGATTTAAAGAAGAAAGGGGAAGTTTGTGTTTATGTATGAGGGTCAGAGAGAGAGAGGCAGTTAAACTGTTGTATTCATCCCGCTCACTCTTCCATCTCCAGCTGAAGGCAATAATACGATGATAGGGATATGATCTATATAGGTTTGGCCTTGAGCAGGAATTGCTGTCTGGTTAGACTGCACACACACACACACACACAGAAAAAAAACAACACACAAATCCACAGAGGGTCCTGTTTTAATATAACATGCATTTAAATGAGACACACCATTTTGTCTTGTCCTGTAAATATGTCAATGCTCCTCTCTAAGTCTTTTCTCACATTGAATTTTTTGTCAAATCTAACTCTCCATCTCCATCCCTCACTCTATCCATCCTTCTGGGGTTTGTTTTCATTTCTCTCCTGTCTTTTTCACCCTGTCTTCCTTTCTTCTTCCTCTCTTACACCACCTTTCTGCATTTTTACCATATATTTATCTTTCTACCCCCACCCTGCACACACACACACAGATGCAACAAGAAGGTCAGGTGCGTACATGTGCATGTGTGTGTGTGTGTGTGTGTGTGAAGTATAAATGTGTGTGAGCCAAGATTCTGTCAGAGCTTGAGTGGTCTGACTTTTCTTGCTCTGGATCAATGAACACAAAGAATGGTGTCCCACACTGCCCCTAGGAATCTGTGTGTGTGTGTTTGTGCGTGTGTTTGTGTGTGTGTGCACTTCTTGTTTGAATTGAACTTGGATTGAACCCAAACTAGTATATCTAACATATTTCCTGTCAACACTGTGGTAGTCAGAAGTGTCGTGTTTTTTTTTTTTTTTACTGTGTACATGTCCATATGTGTGTGTGTGACTGTGTGTTTGTGTGTCGTGTGACCAGTGACCTATGTGGTTTGAGGCCTGTAGCAGTAATCCATGCTGGGGGCTGGAGGAAGACGTGGGAGGGTGGTCACTATGTGGATCAATATGTCAGCAGTTGTCCTCTGTCTCTCTCCATCCTTGTGCCATTGCTGCCTCGTCCCACCTTTTCTCTCTCCATTTCCATCTTTCTCTTTTTGTGTCACACCTGCTCCCTCATTTTAATTCTCTCTTTCTCTTTACACTTTCTTTGTCTTTCCACCCATGCTCTCTCCTGTCATTTTTCAAATGCCCCTCTCCTTCTGTAAATCATTCCCCTCTCTCTTGTCCTTTATTTTACTCCTTTACTTATCTTTCTTCGGTGTCAGCTTCCTTCCCCACTTACTTTTCCCTAGCCATTTTTTTTCGGTCTAAATCACTGTCTTCATCACCTCTCACCCCCTCCACTCCTCTCTCTTTCTTCTGAGATAGACAGTCTCCCTCTTTCCTCATCGCTCTCCCTCTCTCTTTCTTGAAAGCAGGAGTCTATTTCTGTGCATTACTAATCTGTCATGGCTGCCTTCCGACAAAAAGACACAATCTACTTTTCTCTCTCTTGGTTCAGTTCTATAACCTCATTGGCATGGCTGTTTAATAGACTCAGCATTTTGTAAGAAGGGTACGAAATGCAAATAAACGCTCTGTCTTCTCTCTCTCGGCTTCATTAAATGGTCCGACAGCATCACTACATTAATCTTATAGCATGTCTACAGGCACTTCATTTGTGCAAAAATGGGCTTATGGTGAACTATGATAACTATGGCATTTCTTATCTCCTCAAGACTGTGCTCACAAAAAATAAACTATTTTATTGGTCGCGGGTTCAAACTCGACCAATGTTCTACAACACCTTAAGGTGTCATATAAGTAACATAAGTAATATTTTGGCTAGTGCTGGCAAACCTTGTAATTGATGGGTGAGTGCAAGACCAGAAAGTGTTGATTTGGCTCTATATATTATCCTTGGACTGGAAATTGCAATTTATATATCATCTGTACATCTGTAATTATAGTTGTTTCAGTGTTATTTTGTAATTATACAACAGCATAACAAATATTAATTGAAGTGACTCAGTGTATCACCTTAAATAAAAAAGTTAAGAAGAACACAAATGAATGCAAATAAAGACATACTAATTAAAGGAAAAGAAAACACAAGAATTAAACAAAGCAGTGCACACACAAATTAAAGCTACAAAATGTGATTTTGAGGGATCAAGCTCGCAGTAGCAAGAGACTTAAAACTGATCCGCTCCACAAAACTCTCCTGCTTTCTGATTGATTTGAAGGGTGAGCCTCACTCAAAAATATGTAGAAGGGAATATCTCTGCACTGCTGCCAGACTATTCAGCAAGTCTGCAAGAGACTTTGACAGCACCTCTCCACATTAAGATGAGTTTTAGATTATATTTGTACTGAAATAAAATTTCAAAAGTTACATATTGTAACCAGTAAAAAGAATATTGCAGGAGGATAAAGCAGACACCTTTGCTTTTTCTTAACATATCTTAACATATCTTCATTAACAAGCTCTTAAATAATATTTAGGTAGGTAAGTACCTGCCTAAATCTGCCTAAATCTGGTTTCACAAAACATATGAAGAACCTTGTCTGTGTGGTATTATGAGATTGAATTTGACAATTAGAGAAGGTTTGAAGACCAGGCATGGACTAGTTGTGGGGACCTTGGGCATTTTCCCCGTGGGCCACTCTGTTTTTTCTCAAACCCATGACACATTATACAGCTATTTAACAGGTGATCTTAGCTGCAGGGACATAGGTGGTAAAGTCTGTAAGAGCAGTTATCAGTTTCTTCTATAGATCCTAACTGATAGTTATCACTAAAGATTCAGGTAAACTGGGAGTCGAACCATCAACCCCTGGGGTTTGTAGATGACTGCCCTAACAACTGCGCCACTGTCGCCTTTTTACATTCTTGCTTTAGGACCACTGTGTCCTGTCAACACGGCAAAGCTCTCAACCTGTGGTGATTAAAAGAAACACACCCGTCGTGCTGACACTAACAGCCTGTAAACATGACAGGAACAACAAGGGGTCAGTAAACCAGAACAGTGACCTGTCAAATGTAAGAACACAAAGTCAGAAGTTAGTTGTGAGTCTTTAAGTGGGTCTAAATTTATTTTTACATATTGTTGTTTTAACCATTGTGCTTGCTGCTTTAAAACTTTAGTTTAAGCTACCTTAAAGTTACTCCACAGTATTCACACCACATTAAACAATGAATACACAATAACTGCAATGAACACTGAACATGTCTAACTAGGCTACTGTCAGATTTATCAAAAAGAGGATTTTAATGTTTCAGAGAGAATGAGGAGAGAGGAGACAGAGAAGTTAGAAATGTGGAGAAATGAAAGTAATCAAATGAAAGAAGAGGAGCAGGATTCAGGTGAGAGAGACATTCAAACTGAGGCAGAAAAAATGGTTAAAGTGTAATGTACTGATTTTGGACATAATTTAAATCCAAACAAGCACTGTAACCTGCTTTAGATGGACTAGGACACAACTATTTTCTTATGCAGTGAAAGTAGTTTTTGCATTAGTAAAGTTTCGCAGACATGGCAGATGGTTGCAGAAGCAAAATGTTGTTTTCCAACTATGCATCAAATTTTTCATTATTTATGAATTTTATGAACAAATGAATTCTGCAGTTACAGTTATTTGGTGGCAGCAGCAGAGAGGAGCAGAGCAGAGCAGCTGAGCTGTAGGAGAAGATCAGAGATGTAAAGATGTTGTCCTGAGAACCAGGTGGTGAGTAGGAAAGTCCAGATGCTCGCTTTGGTTACATTAAGGTCGGTACATTTATTACACCCCATTTCTATGAAAAAAAGATGAAGCTTATGGCTGCCTTGAATACATTACAAATCTTGTAACACTGATTCTGTTTTATTTCTGTGTTGAAATTGAACTATTGTAAATATCTCTGATAGCATAAGTGGGCTACGAAGGTGTGGAGTGATCATTTTGTTAATCCAACTTTAAATATTAGCTTTCTGTATTTGATTAATTAGTGTTTCATTGATAGATAAACCTGGGCTGCTTTTTGTTGATTACTAAAAGGAGATGAGACAGTGGAGTGACAATAACATAAAAGTATATATAAACACACATGTCTGATCAATGTGTATGTCAGTGTTATGTGTCATGTTTGGAAATGTTTTGCTGCTTTTTTTGTACTTCTCCTTTTCAGTTTTCACTTTGCATTATAGAAAACACTCTTTCCTCTGTTATTTCACCTCATTTGCTCTCTCCATTTGCTCTTTACTCCTCTCTCTCCCGTTTGCTGCTGTCCTCCATTTAAAGTGCTTTTGAGGGATGAGTGAAAATGAAAAGATGTTTGATCAAAGCACTTGTTTGGATAAGACACGACAACCCAAATCACTGACGACCGGTCCATACACACACAAAGTATAAAGCACTAACACACACTTTCACATCTCACATCCTCTTTTTTTGATGGGGAAGATTCAAAGATTAGCCCAAGGCATTTTCTCTCTTTCAGCACCCCTATTCCCCCCATCTATCCCCTCCTTTCTCTTTTTCTTTCTCTCTTTCTCAGTGACACAACAATATGATGATTTAGCTCGACGCTCTGAGAATCTGACACACAAGTCTCTGCTTAGTGCACACACATACCTTGACACCTGGAGGGTGTTTGTCATGAGACCACGATCATCCAGTCTGAAATCTGGCATCTCCAGGGCTAGACTCTCATCCATTTTGGCTTTCATCTCGCTTCTCTGCTCCTTCTCTCTTTCTATTCCTGAGGGAAACAGCTTCCACCTCTCATTTCTTTAATTATGCTTTTGAATTCCAATAAGCCCCCGGCAATGTTTTCTGAATTTATTAGTCCTTTTGACTTGCGATGTCGAGAAAACTACTGTCCCTTAATGAAGCATGTTGTTCAATATAAATTTTTTGTTTTATTCTTAATAAAAAAAAACCAACAAAACTCTTCTTTTAGGCGAACTACTGACATTAGCCACTCTTGAGAGCTGCAGTCAAAATACCTGGGAGTATTTGCATTTTAAATATTATATTTCTACTCATATACAAATGGCTCAGGGCCTTGCATGCCTTTCTTTGCCTCTAGGTTATTCAGTGTTTCTTTTCACCAACTTAAAAAAAATCCAGCAGACACACTGAAGTAATGAATCCAGGACTCTCAGTCATCTTGCTCTTGTCTTTGGTCCTCCACTCTGATTAATATTCTGCTCACCTCAGCTACAAAACACCCAGTAACCTCCACTCACAGTATAGACACTCCAAATACAAACAAGAGCAGCTAGCTGGCTGCACAGCATAAACGCCCTATAGAGAGCTGTTTTACTACTTTCCTTATCATATTATATTAAATCTTTGTCAAGACAAATTAAATGAAAGGCACAAGCAAGGCTAATTTCAAGGCTGGATGTTCAGTAAATTGTATAATTGCACATGGTATTGTGGTTTTTAATGAGGTTTTCTTATTTCTGGAACAGAACCCATGAGTTTCAGTTCCACTTTCGCTCTTTATTTGGGTGAACATGGCAGCTGTATTTGATCTACTTCACATACAAGGTGGCCCCTGTGATAGAGAGTGACCTGTTCAGGGTGTAACCTGCGTCTTGCCCACTGACAGCTGGGATAGGCTCCAGCACTCCTGCAACCCTTAGGAGGACAAGCGGTTAGGATAATGGATGGATGGTATGCAAGGTGGGAAATCTACGTAATTGTGTCAGTAGAATACAGGCAAGCAGTTTCAAAAAAAAGTTTGTGATTGGACCTTTTCTAGATCAACCTGAGCCTCGTACTGAGAATCTGTGTCTCGCTGATAATTCTGAAGTAGGACATATATGTTACAAACGAATGCTAAGGAAGATATTATTCATTTTGATGTGGTGAACTACTTTGTACTGACACCAGAATGTGGTCCAACTTGATTTTCATTAGACACCGTAAGCTGACATGGCAGGTGCTGCATCCTCCCTGGTCTTCACCTGATTAAGACAGCCGAATCTGTGGTGTAAAAAGGGACACAGGGGAACAGTATAACTCTGCTGCTGACTAAGGTCTTCGCCTCTAAGGAGCTGTTTTAGAAGACACATTAATTCAGACTCCTTCAGCTGTAGTTCATGAGGAGGTGAGTACATTCATCACAAAATACTTTCTTTTTAATTAGCTGTACAAACTGCACATCAGCATGCCTTTGTTTCCAGTTGCTAGATTATTGAACACGGCCTGAGTCTTGTCCTGTTTTGTTACAGGAAAAGTAAGCCGAGCAATAACTCCACTCCTTTTTCTGTATTGTCAAAGGAATTTCAAGCATTTCAGCTTCAATTAGTTTGGGCAAAAACTAGCTCACTTTAAGAAGCTATGAATAAGGATGTGTCTTGAAATTACAATATTAATACTTAATATTTAACATAACGGTTCTCTTTACTGGAAGGAAGTAGTCACTCCACAGCAGGCACACTTCATAAAATCTGAGGATAAGGGGAAGCACGCGATGATGCTTGACTACATTAAAATTAATCAACAATCTCAGACAGCTGTTTCTTGACTTTCTACATTTTGTTTTCTATTGCAAACCTCCTTCTATCCCTCCTTCACAATCTCCACATTCCATCTCTTCATCCCTCCCAATCACTCTCTCTCTCCGTCAGCCTGTGAAAATAGTAGCAAGGCCCTCTTCCCACACACTCTTTCACACACACACACATACATATGTTTTAGAAAGAACAGAAGAGGGGGTGGAGGAAGACAAAGATGAAAATGAAGACAGGCAAATGAGAGAAGGTGGAGCAGGAGTTTATGTGCGTCAGCAGCATCAATCAAATCATATTTTCAGCACTGTGACATCTTTTTATTTTGATTTTCTATTGACGATGTCCAAGTTGCTGTAGGTGGTCTTATTCCAAACAAACCAGAAAATTGACAGGCACATTTGACTCCCAGAAACAAGGCACTTCTCAGTAAATGTCACAGGAAGACTTTCAGTGAAAGGAACAGTTGTCTTGCACTAGCGGTAGCTGAAAATTGCAAAGATATGTTTTTGTTGAGTTAATAAAATGTATTTAAGGAAATATTTATACAATTATACAAGCACAGGCTGTGATTTTTACAAAAAGTACAATTGAGATTATAAAAAAAAATTGTTGTGAAATGTGAAAACCAACGGAGCAAAGCTGCTATATTGGCATTAACTGGATGACTGCATTTAATAGATTTAATATTCTGTTTGTTTGATGATAAGAAACATCAAACTGTTGTATAGAAACACTAGCATTCATGTCTGTACACAGTATTTCCACCTGTCAAATGTCCTGCTCAATGTAAAATTTAGATTTGAGAAATAGAATATAAGTAACAATATAAAATGTGTGTTTTGTTTGTTAATTTATAATTTTATGAACTGGACACAGACAGATTACAGATCATTATCAGATTTCATTTAGGTCTCAAATATCAGTATAGATGGGTCAAAGTTTGATTAGCAAAACCAGAAGTATCATCTTTTTTATTCCATCCACTACTGACTCAACCTGCCATCTTTACTACTGCTGTACTGTTCTCTCTCTCTTGTCACTCTCTTCCCTGTAGTGTCACTTGACTTGAGGTGGGTTTTTGTTTTAGTCTAAGCTGATGAAAGGCATTGAAGCTGGTCATTGATTTGCTCTGTGGGGGAACAACAGACAGGCAAGACCCCCCACAGCACTACGCCTTCATGTGTAGGAGTATTGAGTGTGTATGTGAACTGTGTGTCAATGTACCTGTGTTTGTGTGTGAATTTGTATGTTGGTGGTGCACGGTTTTCACTGTGTGTTTTAACTTTTGTGTGTTTGCTTCCTGTATTTATGTGTTTTTCTGTGTGTGGGTGTATGCACTGACCAGCTGTTCTCTGCACTTGCTCCACAAATGTGTGAGCGCATGTTGTATATGTAAATATGTTTTGTGGATTTTATTCATATCTTTATGCCACAGTGGTATGTGTGTGTTTGTGTACATACTCGTGTTTTTATGGTGTGTCCTTGAGTGTTTCCATATTTTACATTGTTTGTGTGTGTACTTGAACACTGCGCACAAATGTGGGAATGTTTCTGTAATTGTGCATGTGTCTCTGTGTGTGCGTAGCAGATTATAGTCTTTCACCCTCCACTGAGCACACAGCACCCGTGGGCTCAGTTACTCATCCTGGTTCTTTTCACACTGTAGCTGGTAACAACACACCACAGTTGCCTGTTCTGTCAATACTTATCTCACAGTACCAAAACCTACAAGTCACACACACTCATTCACACCTCATACAAATATTGTCACATAAAATGTATTTATTTTGCACCGTAACACTTGGATTGGGTGCTCAGTTGTGAATAACAAACATCTCGAAGCATTAAAGAGCTCCCAGGTGCCATTTGTGCTGCAATCTAAAACATCACTTGCAAATTAATTTAGACATTCTTAGTTAAAAGGTTTAGAGGATGTAAACTTTAACTAAAAAAGATTCCACCATGTTTGTAGAAACAGCAGAAAAAAAGTTTAGATATTAGTTGCCTAAAACAAAAATCAATTATAGATAGCTCTTAAATTGTGTAAATTCGCCTTGATAAATTCATATTGCTGACAGTCTTAAACCAAGATCAGGAACTGCTGTTAAGTAAATAGATGCATTTTACTATAAAGTATACAAACTTAGCAAGCCTAACTTTACGTGGTAATGTAAGTGTGAATTATTCGCCTCATTAGTGTCAATTATTCAGATGCCAACAAATGCCCATTAAATGTGTGAAAATGATGCTTGAATCACAACCTGAATCACTGGTTCACAGTACTTACAGAGAGTAATTAGCACATACAGGATAAAATCCTATTCTAAGGGTCTTGTTAGCTTTTTGTCACTGACTCACAAAAATGTATTTTAATAATAATGAGAAAAAAGCTGCACATCTGCACCAATTATACATACAGTAATTAGAAATTTGTACAGTATTAAATATTGACAAAACAAAGTTTTTAGCTGTATCTTGTCTGGAGTTGCTAAGTTGTCATAAAAATGATAATTAGTTGTTATCACAGGACCTACGCTAACCATAAAATTTTGGTAATGTGATAACACGGGGTCGTGTAGCTGAATGATTTGGGAACAACAAGCTGGACCTTGTTTTTAAGAATAAACATTGGAGCTCAAAGCTACGAGATGCAAGTTCAAAATTAATCAACTCTGCTTCGTCCAGTCCTCCAGCTCCCTGATCCACTATGTTATTCTACCGTCCACGCTCAGCCACGCTTTGCACAGGCCTCCAGGTATTAGCCACTATGAGAGATACCTGACTCACATGACATGACTTGTGTTGCAAATCTGAGGACCAAGACTTGACTTTGACTTGGTATTCATGACTTGAGAATTGACTCAGACTTTGATTACTTGAAAGAACTTCACTTTTTAACTACACATTTCAGTGTATCTATATATTGAGAATTTATTTTAACCAAACCAATTTTAACCAAAAATAATAAAATGTAAATGTTTGAGCAAACTTTGCATCCAAGAAAATATTTAGATGCATCAGTTCAAGTGACTCTTGTGCTGTTGGCGACACTGATATGGCACGTTGCCACTTATTATTTCGCCAGGTGTGCTGTTCAGTGGCAACTGGGGCAAGTCCAGATCAAGCAAGAAGTTAAGTTTTAAAAGTGAATATCGCTGCACTGCTGGCAGGCTGTTCTGTGTGTAAATTCATGGGAGGTGTCAACAGCACTCCACATTAACATAAATTATGAAAACACATTTCTAGTAAAAAAATATTTGAAAAAGGTTTTTATTTTAACTTTATGTATTAAAGCGCATTGTCTCCTTCACATCAAAACACACTGAAAAGCAGCAGGATGGATTACCATACTGAGACATAATTGGATTCCTTTTCTATCTTTTTAAATTTATCCAAATTATTGTTGTATTGTTGTTGCTTCTTCAAACATAGAAAATACAGATTTTGTCCCATAATGTTCTTCTTTGAAAAGAATACCATGACGAGTTTTGCAGATTTTAAAGTTTTCATAATCTGCCTGGAGGTTGAATCACTATTGTATCAAACTGATTGTCCATTGATTGTTGCTTTAAGCTGAGGTAGATTTAAAGCAAGTCTTAGCAACATCAGAATTCAGATACTTCACTTCATAAATCACACAGTCATACTCAGTTTATATAAGACTGTAAAGGTGCGCTATTTACAATTCGTTCCTGTTTTCACTTTAAATTGGTTTTCATTTTAAACTTATTGAATTGACCCCAGACCTGGTGGAGACAGAGAATGACTTGATGATGTAAGCGGAGTCCAGATAGCAATCAGTCACTGTCTATCTCAATCAAACCATATCCTGGCTGTTCGCTGACTCCTGGAACTTCTTTCAACTCATCTCTTTCACTTCCCCTTGTCTGCCTGCCAGACTGGAAGAAATAGCAGTGGACTGGGCAAATGCCTTAGCCTCTACAGGCTATTCAGACATACAGTACACAAACTCACAACACACACACAAAGCCATGTGGTTTTTGTTTGGAAACAGTTTCATCTTCAGCCTATTATTTACAGTCTGCTGGTGACAGCTCACTACACTGTATAGAGATCCTGTATGTTTGTGTGTGTGTGATGTGGCACTCAGCACCTTGACTCTGAGTATTGATGTAGCGCTTTCTATATCTTTGTACACCAAATACTGGGAAAAAATGCTCTTGTTTAAACTTTTCCTTATACACCAACCCTGACTCCCAAAAATTACTTTCATATATGATGAAAATTTAATCCCGATTACATTATTGTAAAGGATGTAATTGTGACGTTGTACGGAAACTTATTTTTGTGAATAAATGACGCGCTACTATTATCAATGCAAAGCGATTTGCAAGAACGTGGTTGGTTTGGTGGACAAAAATACATTGCCTGTGGACATTTCATTAATACGATCAGTATCAATGTATGTGTGTCTTTCATTACGTGAACAGAAAATGTAATCGGGTCGCAATTATGTTCTCTACAAAAATGTATACTGGTTTATATATAAATATAATATATAAAGTATATTACACTCAGATGCAAAGGCAGTGTTCAGGGTAGAGATTGCTGTTTTGCTTCCATCATGCAGGTGGGCCAGAGTGAACTTTTGTCACGGCTCTCAGATATTGCTCCATTTCCGTTCATGCTAGTTGTGCCACCATAGTAGGGCAGTTTCTAATGGCACATTTGGCACTCAGCTTTTGTGTTGTTGTAGTTCCCATGTTCACTGTGGTGATTAAGAGGAATGTCAGGCTCCCAAGTAGAGATATAGACTACACATTTTTTCCACATTTTAACATGGCAATTACAGTAAAATTCTTACAGATATCTCACATTTAGTAAAAAAAAAAGAAAAAAAAAAAAGAATAGTCAAATATCAAAACTGGGTCCAGCCCTACTCTGCATACAAGTTTTCCATGTCATGACAGCCAGCTGGAGCATTGAGAACCTAATGTTCTCACTTCTTCAGCAAATGTAGAAGAAGTAAGTAGTTGATATGCTTTTCAGTTCGAGTCTTACACTTCAAAACATTTAAGAAGTATTCCCATGTTCAAATCATCACATTAATTCCTTCAATTATTGAAATATGACAAGTCCTTTCTTGTACATAGATACAGTTGTTTAGGGTCATATTCACACAACTTTCCCTATTTGTACAATTTACTGTGTTATAAATTGATTTTTAAATGGAAAAACATAAAATTTTTGCCCATCACTCTTCACACAATAACCCATAACATTTCATTTTGCCTTATTCACTGACATAAGGATTTACTTTTGAAATACGAGCTAAAGGTTTTGGATGAGATATACCCCCTAGCTGACGAACTATACTGTTTGCTTCAAGATATGAGCCAAAATTATTGAGGAAAAACTGTAACAGATCCAAACGTATGTCCTCCAATTGCCTTCAAACAGCACATTTGGATGTTACAGAAGGTTAAGTATTGAATTAACATGGAAAAGTGTGTGCTTGTTGGAGTTGTGGTTGATTAAACATACTTGTTGGTGACTAATTGACAGGCAGGGAAGTTGTGGACAAGGTACTGTTGGTAGATACAATGTCCTTGTCCTTAATACAGCATCAGATAACAACTGTGTGGTGTTTGTAGGCAATTCAGAACGTTTATTTCAGGTAAATTATTGACATCCTTTACAGTTGTCGACCATGAGTCCACCAAGGCAGTTTATAATGGTTGTCTGTTAGGCTGTTTCAGGGTCAAGAGCTCACAGTGATATAAAATGCCAAGTTATGAAAAATTGTATTATTATTTTAATGAAAATAAAGGCTTATACAGACTGGCAGGACACTGTAGGAGCTGCAACATAAATGGTACAATTATCAGTCTGATATATTGGGATTATATATCATTGCTATACATTTGATTTCTACCAGTGGCTAACAAGGCTTTTTAGCAGTTATCTTTCTACACCATCTCCATTACTCCAGCATCAGAAACACTTCTGCTTCTTCTGACTTGTTGCAGACAATTAGAAACTTTCAAACTGGCCTTGGTGCAGTCTCATTGTAAGTCAAAAGTTTATTTCAATACTGCATAACTCAAGGCAGTTCAAAGTGTATTTTTCAAAACCAGACACGGGATGTAGTGAAGAAAACATGAACATTGTACAGAACGTTTTCTCTGTTTCTCACACTCCATCTCGCTCTCCCCCCTGTGATCATTGTTTCTATTGATGAGCAGAGTGAGTCTCAGTGCGTCAATACGATCTCCAGTAAGAACTCTTCTATCGATTAAACAGCCTGGATGAGAGGGTTGCTGAACAAGAGTGGAGGAAAGTGGATGACAGTGAAAGAAGTCTGGAGGATGGTCTGATGCTGGACCAGATCGTAGCGTGACTGCTCTTCAAGTAGCAATTCTTCTTCCCTCTTCCTCCCTTTCCTCTCTTCCAGTTTTACTTTCTGAGCAGGAAGCCAGACAAGCCCATCCAGGACCAGAACTTTGCCTTTTTTGCCACTGAGAAAACAGAACAAGTGATGAAGGGGCAAAGAGAGGAAATGGGAGGAGGAGATTAGATTTGAAAGAAATTTGAAAAAATCAGAAGAAAGAAAAAGGAAGGTTGAGAAGCAGAAGAAAGAGAGAAGAGAATGAAAACTGAAACATACATGCAAATACATAGTCTGTGCTGGTCATTGTACAACCAGTGGGAAGATTGAATGACAGCCTTTCTCACTCTGATCAAGCATCAAAAAATGTACCTTCAAGGGTAAATTATGAAGCCTGCACAAGTCACCATCAATTCTTCCTGCATGGTTGTATTGTGTAGTGGTAGTGGAAATATCAGGTTTGCACAAATGAATGCCAGGTCCGCTGATGATGAAAGTCTTGAAGTATCATTTACTAAGATATTTTGCAATGGCATGTTGAGAATGACTGGATAAAATGTTATTTTATAAAAAAAACAGTGCTTAATTCTGGCGATCCTTTATTTGAAAATATGCTACAGAAACATTGCTATGATTTCGAGGTTGCCAGAATTATTAACTTACTTACAAATTAATTGTTGTGTTTTCTTGCCAAATTGAGGTATCTGCTTATTCCTCTATGAATGCAATCATATACAATGGTTCAAACGAAGATTTGCTTGCTTGTTAATTCTGCTGACATGTGTCATGTTTAATTCATTAAGATTAATAAAATGATCTACCGGTACAGAAAGGTAATTTGACTAAAAATATCCCGAAGTCAGGCTGATTAATCCGGATACAAAATAAAACCTCCTGCCAAGCTTGTCATTACTTGCGGTGAGGTGGGGGGAGAAGGGAGGAGAGATGAAAGGAGATTGGATTAGACAAACCGGGGGGAGAGGTGATGAGAAGGGAAGAACTAAAGAAAAGTGAAAAAAGGACATAAAGAGAGAAACAGCAGACAGAGAGAGAGGAAACAGGAAGGAAGAGGGTGAGTAAGCAGAGAGAGTGAGAACAACTGCAGCAGTATTGTTAATTGAGAGGATGCAGAGGAAAAGGTGGAGAGAAGAGCAGAGAGAGAATGCAGTGAATGATGTGAGAAAATGCAAAAGTAGAGGAGAAAGAACATCTTTTTCTCATCCTCCATCTGTCCTCCCTCTATCATCCTCTACCTGCTCTTTTTCTTCCATCTACTTTTCTCCCTTGTCTTCCTTCCCTTCACCTGCTGCCACTTTTCCAACAGGTGATTATATTTTATGAATACATGCAATAATGTAAGCACTGAGTGGCCTTGCTACCAATGTAAATTTGTATCGGAGTAATTAGTCAGTTCTATTCATACACATTCGCCATAAACATTGTTTCACACTGTGTGTGTGTGTCTTTGTGTGACATTCTGTTGGTTTGCACTGACAATTATCTAGCCCCTTTTTCCCTTTTTGTTTCATATTGATCGCCATCAATTTGGCATTCACAGCACTCCATGAGATAATTAGTATACATAACTAAGCTAACATCTTCCTATCTCAGGTTTTCAGTGTTCAGCAAGACTGATATTTATCTATCATGTGGTTTTTGTGCATATACTGTATGTGTGTCATTATACAGTATGTGTTATGAATGTGTTATAAATGTGTGTGTGTGTGAGCTATACAATAGGCACACTATATATTTATAATTAATTATTGACTAACTCCAACTCACTGGCCTTTATAACACTAGTTTGTGTGTGCAGTCAGAAAATAAACTATAGGGTATATTCATCATCAGAATCAGAATCAGAATATCTTTATTGTCATTGTAACAAGTACAACAAAATTAGGTGCAGTCCCTGTGGTGTCCGAGAAATATATATATATATATATATATATATATGTTGTCTATTGCACTGTACTTGTCAGGTTGAGCTGGAGGTGATTAGGTATCATCATTATCATTCTGCTGCTGTTGAATTGTCTCTGTTCTTTATGTATCTGTATGTATTTCCCTTCTCTTTATTTTATGAATGCTTAATGTATTGCATGTTATGTATGGCTGAAATGATCTCTCATGTCTGCAGAATCCTTCAGCACCCTGGGAGACTGAGCCAAATCATCAGTAATATATTGCGGATGCCAGAAATGTAGCACTGCAGGGAGCATTAACCAGATTTTCAAAGCTTTTCTGAACATCATATTGTCTAATTATCTGTGATACCTTGCTATAATTACTCTAAACAAATGAGACCACAGTGAAAACAGTTTGCAGCTTCCTTAAAAAGCTTTAACATTGGTAAAGGCCAGTTAATAGATAAATTGTTAATTTAATTTTCTCAAACACACATTAACACAACATTAACAGCTGTAACAGAGTGTCCTTCCTCCTGTGGTTTCTCCGACATGCCAGTGATGAAGTTCAGAGCTTTTGAAATTACCTTAAGGTTATATCCAATAGCAATGAGGCCAAGCAATGAAGGTTGTTTGCAGACTGAAAAATCAATGTCACAGTAAAACTGTAAATTTTCACAGTTGTCCATTGTAATGAAAAGTTTATTCAAGCTCACACTAGCTGGCTCAGTTGTCAAAAAATATACAAGGAGATCAACAGGATTCGAGCTAGCCATGTAAATTATTGGCCTTTCTTAAGGATGGACAGCATACCCAGGTACAGCTGAAAGTAGCAGTTTATGTGAAGTTAAATCCACACACAACTCAATGATCTAATTTAATGGCTGTACTGACACTGAAATGTCAAAGCCTTTCAAATTCAACAGATGATCAGCATGACTGACCAACAAAATATGTTATTTCATACACAACACATGCAGTAGAAGGATTTTCTGATTGGACACACCCATCAGCAAGATAACAATGTATGTGCGTCTTCCAAAACAACTAAACACATAATGAATCTGTTTTATGATGTGACAACACTATGTTTATGGTTAGGAATAAAAATGACTTGGTTTGGATTTGGTTCAGGGATGTCAAACCTTAAGCTAAACTTGTCAAATCATCATTATCTGACACCGTGAGAACGAGAACAGGCTGTACAGTATATTCACTGTCTACCATTATGTTTCATTTATCACAATAGCCGTATTTGATACAGAAAAACATATTAGATACCAAAGGCTAATTGGGGTGCAGGACCATAAAGTTAAATAATTGACTCTTTCCATTGCTGCATTTCTGCTTAGTTGTGTTTTACTGTTCATCAAGCATGATAGCAATCTTGTGTGACTAATAGATGTTTGAAACACCAGTTAATATATCAGCTTAAAAAATGATGATTTTTAAGAAAGAATGCTGATTGCTTTTCATTTTTGCTTAATTGTGCAGTATTGTTCAGGAACTGCAGTAGCATTTTTGATGATTAATTTTTTTTTTCATATATGCAAATGAAGATTTTGAGCAAAGCCATCACTTTTGTATTGCTGTTGTACTTTGTACAGTGTAAAAGAACATCACACTTTTTAAAATCTCAGATGAATTCCACTTGATAGCTCACAAAGTGTGACAGTGCATTTACTTCAAGGGAAACAGACAAACGCACTGCTGTGACGTACCAGATACACTGTGTTGCCGACACATCAACACGAGAAAGCCGTTTGTTTCATTTCTGCTTAATTGTTTAGTATTTATTTTTCATGATGGCTGAGAGAGTTCCTGCTGATCTAATAAGACTTGTTTGACACATGAATAAACACATCCATCTTTCCAGCGTGACCACAGGGATGCTTCCGAGTTGACAATAAAGATCTGATTCTGTTTTATGTAATTACTTACTCTTCATGGTTCACAAAGCCTGATCGCACACAAGCTGGTTGATTGTTCAGTACATAAAAACCACATTACAATGAGGCTAAAAGACGTGTTTTTCATAGAGTGCAGGATTTTTATTATTCTATTTCTTCTTATGTGTGAATTGTATCTTTTATGAACAATTTACAGCTATGTTGAATAAAGAAAAACTGATCATAAAAACAGAACAGTGATTATTTATTTACAGATGTGGTGGACATACCAACAACCTCTTCTTGTTCTTTTTCTGCACCATTCTTACTGATCAGCTACATGTTTAATACATGATTCAACACACATACCCATCTTGATTACTTTGTCGTTACTGCACATCTGTCAGAAACAGGAGGAGCTGATTCCATTTAATGCTTCTTGATACGTTTTAATTATTAATGCAGCTCTATTAGGGACATTTGAGTTGCTGACAGGTGCTTTCAGTAGATTTGCACCGAAGTGCAACAGAATCGTTTTTTATTACTAGAAAGACTGCTGTATCAGTCATTTGCTGGGCTTCTGGCAATGTTAAATTCATTCTTTATGACTGACAGGTAAATATTAGAATTTTTTTTACTGCATGTTAAAGATTATGGTTTGTTTTCTAATCACAGTAAGATGCTTCAAGGTAACGTTTTCAGCATCAGTCATAAACTAAATATCACTCTTAAAGTTCTTTCCCAATCAGGCATCAGACATAAAGTGAAAAACACTAAACTTATATTTCTTTCTTTATTGGTCTTTTAGCTTTATTTCACGATATTCAGTAGAGAGTGGCAGCAGAGACAAGATGGAAATGGAGAGAGATTGTCAGGTTTCTGAACAGTGGTTCGGGCAGTATATGGTGTAGTATGTCAACTCAACCAACTGTGGGATCCTAAACTGTGAAAGAATGCTTTAATAGTCTGCTTCAAGAGTCAGGTGAAACAAAGGAAGAATGTCATGAGGTGGAAAAGAAAAATGAGAACAAAGAGGAGGAACCGCAGGGGAGTGTATCTTCTTTAAATGCGCATGTAAATGGAGAGAAACATTCCTTTGGAGGCAGAACCTCACCAATGAAACCACATAACTCATATCTTTTACAACTGAATTCGACTGAGTGTCCTTTTGACCTAATTATAACAACAGTAATGATTGCTATTAGGAATGAAGAAGCTTTTGGAAATGGAGGACTGCATCAAAATACTAATAAGGTGGTATTCATTCTGGCAGCCACTTTTAGCTTCATTTGACTAAAATGTTGGAGGATTTGGGTTACATCCAGTTTCATCCACTTTAGTTTTACGATTTATGGTCATGGTCCTAGCCCATAGACTTAAAACCAAAAACTTCTCTTTTCAACAACAGTAATAAACATCACTGGAATCAAGGACAAAGTTTATTTTAAACAGATGTGTAGTAGGTTATTTAGAACTGTAGGTGGATGTATGAAATCTATCATGCTCCAGTTTACCCTCCTCTGTATATGCTATTAGATTTTAGTGCTTCGATTATGCCACATTATCCATATTAAACAAATGTAAAAATATAGGCTTTCTAAAAACATAACTTACATAACTCACGCTCCTCTTTAACTGTAATAGATCTGTCTTTTATGCTGGTGCGTGTTTGCCTAAGGATTTTAGATAATTTCTTATTCAGTGTGATGTGACTTCACAGACTTTGTCAAATTTAAGTCTCAATGCGAGTTAAGAGCAGCTGCAGCAAATTTTAGTTTTCGCCAAAGCACAGAGGAAGCAGAAAGCGTTGAAGTAATGCTGGACTTCACCCATGACGTTTTTTTTTGTCAAGGATTTTTGCCCATTTTCCCTCTCAGTTGGAATGTTAGTGTGAAAGAAAGTATCTCTCACACACAGTGACACACAGCCATTCTTATAAGTATGTTTAACACTACTGTAACTCTCTGGATAGTGGAGTCCGAGAGGGCGTGGAGTGATGACAGTCAGAGGATGAACGACCCGGCAGAGTATCACTGAGCTGACACTCTGATAATTACATGCCAATCTCATACACTCTCATTTCCGCCATCCACGCACACAAACAAGCACAAACACGCACAAATACACACATTACACACAGCCATGACTGCTATTTCTCAGATGTATTTAAGACACACATTGCACACAAACAAACTAACTGTGTTCAGTGTGGTTTTAGTGGGAGCAATTTTTGACACCATGGCCCACACATGCACACACACAAATACCCCATGTATTTTCCGCAATGCGTCTCCCTCCAAATTCCTAACTGTGTTCACTTACTCACAGAGGTCTCATCAAACTTTAACCAAGCAGCATGAACAGCTTCAAATGGAATAAAACACCACAGCCAGTTATACTGGGACTACAGGCACATTACTCAAATAGGCACATACTGTACATACAGTTAACACACAAACTGTAGATTTATGCGTCTACATGCATAGCAACAAGAACTCTGCGTCCGCTTTTACGTCAAATTAGTAAAAGGGTGAAGACATAAGATAAATGGAGAGAGAGGGAAAAACAGGTAGAAGAATGCAGATGTTAATATTCTTAGTCTCATAGCAACTGTCAGTTTTACTGTCTGTATGTGTTTGTGTTGCTGAGCGACAAAGTGAAGCAGTTGAGAGGATGTCTCCCATCAGCTTGTGTGCATTTATTTGTTTATTTTCCTGCATTTTTCACTATCATTTGGTGCCACACTCATAGCTCAAGCTTTTAATGTTTCAATGGCTTCCTCTTTCCTCTTATTTTCTCTATAAAAGCTTCAGTTTTCTTCTGCCTGTCTCTAGCACTCTATCTTTCTGACTCACCTGCTTATTATGGAGGAGTTGGGGGTTGGGGGGTAGGATGGGTGAGACTTTGTTTACACAACCCTGTACTGCGATTGGTGAATTCCTGTGCTGTTCAGGCAATAATGTGTCAGTGTCCCATTAAGAGGCCATCTCATTAATCACCACTAAACTCATTCACCCAGAGGCCCCCTCATGACTTTATTGATGCTTGGCGCTTTACAAGCGCATCGGCCCCCCACCCATTTGTGACTCAGGAGAGAACATATGATAGGTTGTCCCAGAGGTGAAGGTGGACATCCATTGGCTGCCATGATCAATGCAGGGTGTCTCAATGTGAAAATGAATGCCAGCCCTCACCTGTCAGCTCACTCGCTTCGAGGTGCCTTGCTGGAATGTGACATGCTATATTGGTGGGGGCTTTGTGTTCATTTTAATGCTGCATTCAATTTGGGCACTAAAGGTTTTAAAGTACCTTAATTGCCTCATGGGGTGTGCGCCACAGACGATGCTGCTGCAACTGCTGACTATGTTGGAAAATGAGCCACATCAGCAGGCCAAACAATAATAACTAACATCCCATTGATTTTAAAATACCAGCATGCCCCTGTCCCTTTCACCTCATGCAGTATCTTGGCCTCACGTGTCTCTCTCCGGAGATGCACTTTACAGTAGTTTGTAAAGTGGCTGCTGCAACCCCATTGGGTTCCTTGAGGATAGGTGTAAGGTGCTGCAAGATTTCTTCATTTTAGTGTTTATTTGCTGTGCAATTCTATTAATATTTAAAACACACAATACTCTTTACACTTTAACCAAACCTGGCCAAAAAAAAGCTGGAATAAGACTGCATAGTAGTGAAGAGTTGTTATGGTTGAAAATAGTTTGTCACGGAACATACATGTTTTTATAAAACAATGATTAATTTTATGCTTCATAAACTGGTTTATTAAATGATTGTGAGTGAGCTTATTATTATTTTATGTTGACAGAAAATTCATTTTACCAAACCAGCTTCTTGAATGATTAAAATGGCTAATGGCTACAAACTGCTGGCAGCTCTACTTCAGTTCAGCAGCATTGCATTAATACAATTGCCTTCATGTTGTCTGTCTGCGGCCTCATATTGTGGGGTTATTAGGCTTGATTTCAGCCACTTCTGCAGTCAGAGCTGGGGCTAACTGCAGTGTGACAAAACAAGTAAAGGTTACTGGAAAATGTTCTACAGTATTTGAAGAAAGAACGGGAAACCTGAGTGTTTTTATCTACTGAGGGAATTTAGACAGGTCAGGTGATGAAAAACAAAGGTATTACTATGGAACCGTATAATGTAATATTTGGAAACAGCACTAAAAATTCAGTGAGCCGGTTTAGGACCATATAAAGTCGCTGCAGTGATTTAAGATTTGAAAATAGGATAAGAGCAAATATTTTTCCATTTTACTCCCGGAGTCTGAGCTGTTATTCATCCATCTATCCATTCTGTTTTAATTGAAAAAACTAATAATTCAGCATTTCTGTGTTAACTGATTCTGGTTTGCTATTGGACCCCATCTTACATGGGGGTTTTTTTCCCAGATGTTTTTTTTTTTCAAACTAAAGGCTATTTTTGCTAAACTCTACACCCTAACCATGAAACCTTATACTAAATCAGCAAAACATTATAAATCTCCAAAAAAAGCACAAGACGTTCTTGTAAAAAACAAAACACGTGTGGCTCCAGCTTTTCCTGGGTGCAGTTTGCAAAAGAAAGTTTTGTCATGCATGCAATAAACACACATATACACAGGTATCCAAATGTGTCAAGTATGGATGTGTACTCTGAGCATAGCACACAATTATTTTTCTCTGTTGTGCTGTAACACTCTTGAAACTCCTTATCCTCTTCCATGTCCTCTTCTTGTCCCATGTCCTACTTTGACAGCCCTGTCTCCTAAAAATTACGTTCGTATACAACTAAACTGCAATCCCGATTACGTTTTTGTAGAGAACGTAATTGCGACCTGATTATGTTTTCTGTGAACAGTTAACGTATTTTTGTCCGCCAAAATATCCGATCAACATCCGGTTTTCTGTCGGCTAAAATATCCGACGTTACATTTCAACATCCAGATATGTGAGTGTAGCGATATTAAAGTGTTTTATGGTGGGAATCAGACATCACAGCAGTGGGTTAGTGTCAGTGAAAGGCTGTGCGCTGGTTAATGGACAAAAATGGTCATTGCACACAGTCGCTTCACAAACACAACGTCTGCATTAAAAATGAAAGCACGATCTTTTTTCTAACCCTAACCTCAGTACTTTTCTTGCCCAAACCCAACCTCACGGGGGACTTTGGTCTTGAACTCCAGTCTCCTGCATGTCAGTCATGCACAGTAAACGCCCGCCATCCTCCCGAACCACCTCCTTGCAAATCTCTGTGAGTTAATAAATGTAGCGCGTCATTCATTCATTCACAAAAATACGTTTCAGTACAACGTGACAATTACGTTCTACAAAAACGTAATCGGGAATGCAGTTTAGTTGTATACGAACGTAATTTTTGGGAGACAGGGTTGACTTTGATCCCTCCTCTTACTTCTTCGCCTCTTTGTTCTCCTGTAGTTCTCCTGTAGTTCTCACCATCTTGGCTACAAATGTTAATTGTTTTATAAATAGTGCTTCAGTAACCACTGCTAATGTTTATGCATTCAGAAACAATTGTAATATGATCAGATTTTTTCTTTAAAATTCCAAATAAAGCACCTTATGAATTATGTTGTTTTGGATTGAATAAGGATTCAAAGTGGCTCAGTGTTCAGTACTGCACTGATGCTTACATCTGACTTGATCGTACTCTATGTTAAAAATATTACCAAATTGTGCCAGCTGAAATTACTCATAGTATAATTCAGTTTATCATTTGGCAGTGTCTCACAATATGAAGTCAGTTTTTGTTTTTAGTCCAGCTGGCTCACTAGTTTGGCTTATCTGTCTGATGTAACTCACTGTAACCACTGATGTCACTGTGTCACCATATGGCACTCAGGTGCGTGTGTGTGAGTGACGTAATGAAATTTCACTTATGCCAAAGGCAAATGTGTGCAGATGGCTAAATATGACTGATATTATAATTACATAAGTGAGTAACATCTCGGTCACCGTTTTATAATCTTTTAACAGTTATGACCACATGACTGAAACACGTTTGTAACAATGCGTGTCAAGAGACGTGTTTAGGCAGACACGATTCCCTCTCCCACCCTGTATCATTTTGGCATATAAGGTAAAGAGGCAGTGTTGCCCTGAGAGGGAAGGTAAGCTACATTGTTTTGTCAAGCAGCAAATTTGTTGAGACCTCAGGGTTAGTGCTGTATGACTCAGCTGGGCCCTGAGGAGGAAAATACGAGGTTCAATATTTTCCATCTCTAGCAGCTTGAAAAGAGACACTGTTCTGAAACATAGAATGCTTTTATTGTTGGTCTTCTTTGCATTGCATTATCTTCACTTTGAATTATATCATATAATTGTGTTTAATATAATTCTATTTTATTAAATATCGTTATTCATTTAATGAATTAACTAAATTAACCTTTATTTAACAAGGCAGATCACATAGAGGTTAGTGAAATCTTTTACAAAGGAGAACTAGCCAAGACAGCAACATTAACAGGTTGCAACGAGCAGGACAACACGCTAATGTAACATGCAAGATATAGATCAGTGGTCTCCAACTAATGAACTTCGGCCTGGATCCGGACTCAAAGAGGCATTTATCCGGACCACGAAGATACAAGTTGAAATAGTAAACCTTATTTTTCGAAGATTATTATTTTATTTGTATTTTTTTTTTATTATTTATAATTAATTATAATTATTAAAATTATTAAATGACATCAAACATTGTTTCATGTCATTGTACCCAGTTTTACTAAGAATATGGACTAATTTTTGAGAATATGTATAAATCACTAAGAATTAATTCAATCTTAAGAATCTATCTTCTAGTTGACTGCAAACAGAAGAGAGATAAAGACTTCTTATTTTGTGACTTTAAAACATGTCTAAATAACACTGTTTGTTAAACGCATACAGTCTGGACCTAGATTGGGAAGGACTTGATGTGACCGGACTTCCTGAACTTTTACTTGAGGATCCCTGTTATAGATGCTTGGATGTGCTAAAACAGTTATCCATGTCCACAAGGCTAAGAAACATTAAGCACAGAGACGAGTAGGAAAGGAATCTAATGTATCTTTGCACCATCTCAGTGTTGTCCTCTCTGGAAATGCTTTGCCTTACACATGAATGAGTTCAACTTAAGCTTACAAATTCTGGGTGTATGTTGTGGAAACCAATGAACATGCTCTGTATTTGCATTATTCACCAGCCCATTAGCTAGAAACCTCGCATGTCTAAGCACATCACATCTACGGAGAGCGATGGATGAATTCTCCCACCTTCTTCAACTGTTTATATATATAGTATATATATATATATATACTATATATATAGAAATCTTTTTTAAACATCCAAAAATAGATGTAAATCTGTTTTGTGTCAGTTATTTCTGTCCTGCCTTTGTGGAGAAATATTCCACTTGTAGTTTATAACTGCTTCCATTTATTCCTCAACCTCAGCTCAAATGTCACATTTGTAAATGTGCAAATACTACTGTTGCAAGTGTTTGTCTGTTTGCCTAGTAGTGCCCTCTCTCCCCACCTTGTATCAAATGTCACATCTGCCTGTTTAAATGGCACTGACTTCACTTAACACAAAGACACTGCTGGATCCCACTTGTGCTTTAATACAATTGTCACATTGGGTCAGGAGAGATAACACACTGAAATGTACCAACACGCGCAGGCATGACAGTGATAGCCTTATTTTCTCCTTTTATTCTCTTTTCTTGACACACACACAAACAGAGAATGTCTCTCTGTGTTAAAGCTTAGGTCCACTTGGTTTTAAGTGAGTCTCTCTCAGCAGCTGCTTAGGTCTCCATCAAAATCAATACAGAGAATCTGTCTACTGAATCCTCAGGGAAAGTTACTATATGGGAGTATGTCTAGGTGTGTATGTGTGTGTGTGTGTCACAGGACATGGTATTGAGTCCAGGAGGCAGCAGTGAGGAGAGTAAGCTTACGGGATGCCAAAAAGGATTCCCGTTCAAACTCCCTCCTCCCACTGACTCTTTCGGTTTCCATTTGCCCTGCAACTCTTGAGACAACGTCACCTCCTCAGACTCCAGTCTTAAGACCTTAAGCTGTATAATCTTCTCCTCTCCTCACTTTCCTCCCCATCCCTCCTCCTGTCCAGTTGACCTACAGATGTCAAATGCAAAGTACCAAAGATGGCTTTATCCTGTACTGAGAGAGGAGTGTCCTCCTTAGAGGCTCCTTTTGTGTCTGAATAGGCCATTCAAGTACATCATAAGTGGTTCATTTATTAAGGAGTACCATAGGTGTTCCCAGGACAAAGTGTAAAGTGTTCCATTATGGGACACTTTTAAGAAAATAACGGCCCTGTAATTGATCATTTCATATGGGCCCTTTAGGTTTTCTGCACACTCAACATCCCTATTAGGACTGACACTAATCAGATGGTACTTCCTCTGGGAAAAGTGCTTTGCTACAGCAACAGCAAGAATATATAATCAGAAAAGATCACATAAATGGGGATCAGAACATGAATTTTCTCCAAAATACTCACTGTGTTAAATTTTGTATTTTGAATGATGGACTCCTATGTGAACACACTATGTTTTGCTAAAGTTTAAACCATTTTTTGTGTCTCATTGGTTTTAAAGGGACAGAGCTCGGTTGGAAATACCATAGGCGTTGTCACATATTCTGTGCACAGATCAGAGTTTAGCATCACATCAGCTGGAATCTGATGACATTAGTGAGGTTCTTCAAGAACAAGTGTTTATTTCTTAAACTCGTATGCTGGATGTAGAGCTAGGGTTTTAAACTATCTATTGAATACATTCCCAACTGGGCATGAGAGTAAATCATTGTCATATACATCTAAATACAAAGTTTCCTCCTCATTCTAGATGTCATAAAAAATGTCAAGGTCAAATGGAAAAGTGCAAAAAATTGTCCAACCTGGGGTCCAGGACTATTACTTTTCCCCACACTACAACAGTATTTATTTTATATACACTATACGACCAAGCAATCTTCTCAATTAGCAACAAACAATTATTGCAATAAAGCGTCAGTCAGTCACCTAGAATGATGATGAGGCTCAAATTGAACTAAATGAAATTTGTTGCTGTTGCTTTCATCAGCGCAAAATAACACCACATCAGTTTTGCCTTGAACGAGGGGTAGAGTGGAAATGTGTCTACAGTAGAACATATCCCTCAGATTAATAACTTTAATAGTTTTTCATGTAAGCAAATTTGAACTGTTTGAACAAAACTCAAATAGTTCACATTTTATCCTCTGTGGATTTATATTGATTATGTAAGTCAATACACTTGAGAAGAACCAATATCAATTTCTTCTTTCTGCCAAATAGGTTATTTTTTTAACACATCCTTTGATCATTTTTCTTTCTATCAGTATGATATTTCAATAAAAAACATGTTTTGAGCCAAGAAATAACTTATTAAGCTGTAACGCTGACATGGATTTAGGTATCGATTTTAGCAGTAATTGCGGATCTAATGAAGAAAGCAGCTTCACACTAAATCTTACATCAATTCACATTAAAGATCTAAATTCCTGGATTTAAGGCTTTAGGTGTAACACAAACTTGGAGATCTGTTCAATGTTTACCGAGGTTTATGTTGCCTGAGCACTTTCTAATTTCACACCAATTAAATACACCACATGAGGAAGAGCATCTGTGTCAACCATTGGGAATTTAAACCTGGCAACATTTAAAATTGGAAGCTTCAATCGGACACGGTGCGATGGTCAGGGCAGCAGTTTTTTAAGAATTTCATAGTGAGCTTGTCCACACTGGCAAAAGCTGCAGTAGGGAGTAGTGCTCTGACTGTCCTCCAGGTGTGTCTTCCAGAAAGTGTTCATACTGGTTTCCCTCTTAAGTTGAAAATAAAAATCAATGCATCATGACTTACTGGAAAGGAGCTTGAGCTATAGCTTCCCAGAAGCAATGTCTTCAGATGTCTTAATGTAGTGCCTGAAGTTTGTGTGGTATGTGTAAATGGAGGATAGACCATTTGTGGGCAGCACATGTACAGTTCTACTCTGCAGCAGTGCTGCAAATTTGTCATTTTCTGTCTCTTGTGTTTGTCTAGCACTTACTTCTTTCTTTTTTCTTTCTTCCAAAAATACACCCAAAGGACACTATCCACCCATTTAAAGGTCTGAGTACTAATTATCTTCACTCAGCTCAAGTGATGTTTTGATGAGCATACTAATGAGCATTCTCCACAGGCTGGACCTCTGTCAGTCACCTTATGTTCCGGTACTTGGTATCTATGGGTGGGCAGGTGGTGAAAGGAGAGGGTGGTATCTGTGCTTATTTCGTCATCACCACCTTACAATACTAAACACCATAATACGGGCCAAACACACTTCCTTTCGAGGTCTGCGATCAAGGCCATCGCCCCTGCAATCCTGACCCATATTGCTATGTTGCCCTGGTGACCCAGCGCCAGATGTCTCTCTCTGTTGGACTCCATAGTAACCAGCTATTATAGCTGGCAACAAACATGTCCAGCACTAATCACTGACAACATGGAAGCTGTGGGGTAGATGGACTGGCAGCAGGGTGGGCTGGAAGCTCTGTGAACTATCAGACTTCATCTGCAGACACAACTTGTTGGCAAACATGCGATGAGCCACGTTTGAGTTCTAGCATCATTTAGGAATGTTGCCAAATCTGTTTTAACCACTAGAGTATTTGAATCAAGTGGCACTTTCAGGCTAGCCTAGATGAGTATCCATTAACTATCATTCTGGTCCGAATATAGCACCACACTGATTAGGACTCTCTGAAGATAAGAAACACTTTGAACTAAACATTTGGGCATATTTGTATAATGCATAAAATAGAACTGGACTCAGTAATTGCTGTGCTAATAGGCATTTCTTTATTAGGTTTTTGGTCACGTCATACGCTCCTCCTTTTAGACCTGCAGTCTTTTATGATCTGAAATTCAATGTTTTTGCTGTCACTTAGGTTAGAAGAGCCAGTTTCATTGACTGTCATGATCTTGAAATGATCTTGAAATTGTTGTCATAGTTGTCTTGGCCTGCATTAACTTACTCTTAAGAGATTTCATGCTGTGCACCTTGGTTGGAACTGTTAGCATAACTCTAAAAGCCTTTCCTCTGAATGAGAGCTACCACACACCATCACCACAAATAGAGGCAGAAAATAAAACAGCAAGGAATGTGCAGCTATTGTCAAATAACCTTCATCATTTTGTGATCATTTCCTTCATGGGAGTAGCAGAGTCACATCCTTTCGAAAATTGTATGTCATGTGGTTCAGTCTTCTGATTGTTTATCACTGTTCCACACATACCCTTGAAAAGTTTAAAAAGAGACCATTAAAAATTAAACAAAAATTCTCAGATGCTGCCCAGATTTACTGCTGTGTACAATGCAGTAAGAATCTGAATCTATAAAATGGTAACACCTGTGCACAGATGGGTGACATGTGCAAATACTTTATATGTGTATTTTAATTTGGGATTATGAAAGTTTTATTATTAATTAATGTAATTTATTATGCACAGGAAATATTAAGCAATTTCTGTTTTCTCTTGCACAACTCTGCCAAGAGGTCAAAGGTCAAGAACAGCTACAGAAGAGCACCCAGGAGCTGGAACTGATTCTGTGTTTTGCTCAGTGAAAGTATATCCGTGTAGATGCTTGCCAAGAGATGAGCTTTAACCTGAATCCACACACAGCTATTTTTCACTGGCATTTTTCTCAGTGGGGTAAAAACTAAAATAACATTTGGTCCACATGGTACCAAAGAAAAGAAACCAATCCAGATGAACTGTATTTATATTTGGTGGGAGGATCCCCTGTTTTAAATGCAGTTACTGTCTTACACACAAAGAGCACAGGTTGCAAACTGAGAGGGGCACAAATACGTAACAGTTGTGCTAGCAGCAAACACACACACACATTCACACGCTATGAGGCAGCTCGAGGCCTTTCTGTGGTTTTGACATGGGCTCTTGTGATGTGTAACAGTATGTCAGCTTGCTGGGTGGGAGGATAGAGATGTGTTCCTATATGCCTGAGTAAAGCTGTAATCCATGACTCATACTGTATGTGCGTGTGTGTGTGTGCGCACATCATGAGTAACAATGAAGTGCAGCTTGTTTTAAGGTAATCTCAGTCCTTTTAATCTTAAACCTGGATACAGGTGGAGTGTGTGCTTAAATGGTCATTGGAGGGTACCAAAGTGTGGAGTGAAAACAGTAATGAAACACTAGCTGTGCTTTTCAAGAACATGTGATCTTACTGTTGCATTATGTTCTGTTTATAGCATTTATTTCTCTGAACACAGCTGACTTTATTTAGATAACATGCCATTCTAACTGGTAGAGATCTTTGCTATTTTGCATCTTATATTTTGCTCCTTCCTGACTGATAGATAAAAGTTGACTACTCACTTTGAAGCAGCTCAGCAGGTGGGGAGTTAAGTGTCTTGGTCAAATAACCCTATACCATTTATAAATGAGGAGTGAGTAGAACTATTGAACTAAACATCTTCCCATCACAAACATGAATGAGAATGCGTTCTTGTTTATTTTGTTTTAACTGTGTATTAATACAGGAAAATCAAGCATAGTGGTTTACAAGATAATATGTTTGCTGCTATCATCACATGTGTTTAAAGAAGGTATTTAAAAATCAGAAAGAATCTGTGGTTTGATCTCTCCAGCAAAAAATAAATCTAGTGAGCAAAGAGTCTTGACCACCATCTCCATATGAACAGACAAATAGTAGAGGGAAAGACAAAGAGATCAAAATACTGTAGAAATATTTTATCAGCTGCTATCTTTTGTTAGTACAATACAAATACAAAAGACAGAAACAGGATGGGATGAGACAGGTACTGTATGCAATGGAGAGAAAAGCTAAGAAAATGCTGCTAAAAATCATCACTAATGGAAAGAGGAAGGAATGATATCGTTGTGGATTGAAAGGATGGAAGGACAGAACCGGCAGAACGTCCGAGAAACGTTAAAACGTGGTTGATCATTTGACAAAAAGTCATGTAATGTTGCTTAGTCCCAGGAGTCTAGTCAGTACAGCATACAGCACTATCCTCACTGTAGATAACCACTGATTCATTTTATTGGTTTCTTTAATAATTTATTGTGTTCATATTTCTTTGCTCTGTGGAGCTTATTTTGTTAAGCTAACAGAACAGTGAGTGTGTGATGACCAAGCACTGGGTTATAAACATTATGGCCTGCTCAACAAAATCTATCTATTTAAAATGGAAGTTTTAAAAAAGCATATTTTTCCACCTGCATGATCGCTCCAAGAAATTGAGATTGAAAAGGTCAAACACTGATGAATGGTTGGTGATGGTGTTGAAGCTGTGACTTAGAAGAACAAAAGGAGCGAAAAAAAGTAGTACAGATAAGAAAGAGGGAAAAATAAGTACTGTAGAAAGGACCGGCTGCAAAAAGATCAGAGGCATGCAGAAGCTACTAGGTGTGATTTGAATAGTAATAAACCCAGAGAAAAAAACAGAGGGAAGGGACAGAGGGATGCGGGTAGTTTGACTCTCGCCCTTAGTAACAACAGACAAAGGCAGAAAAAGGCATAGTACAGGAAATCCATTAATAGAAACATTATCTAATGACTGCAGTCTCTGTTCCTGCATGTTATGAGTTGTATTGCCATATGATAAGGTATTGAATCTGCAGCAGTATTCAATCAACAACAAATATGAGTATTATCTGAGTAATTACACTCTTTCTAGCTGCTGCGAATATTACAGTTTCACTTCATTGTGTTAATCGTATACTCTAAGTGCATTTCCAGTATTTGTGTTAGACTTAAATGTTGACCTATCCTGGCTGAAGTGAGATGAAATTGCACAGGTTCCGAAAATAAATGAATTCCACCTAATGTAACACAACGTAAACGCAACATGGGCACTCGAGCGGCTGCCATTAATTTTAAATGAAACATTCCCTGAAACATTCCCGGTGGCAGACAGAGACAGATAGAGAGACAGAAACACACACAGAAAGTGAGAAAGAAGCTCATCCATAACCTTGCAGTCCTCGCTCTCAGCCAATCATCCATTTTTTCTCTTCATTGTCAATAAATTCTATTAAAATCCAGCTCTGGGTGTCTGATCTGATGGTTCCACTTCTGTAGTGGCTCCTCTGGTTTTCCCACCAAAGGCTCAAATGATGGGCACTGATAATTAATTGTAAAAGTAAGATTGGTGGTTCTCAAATAGTTATTTCATTTAACTTGTTAAACGTTCATTAAATTAATTCATATTCAGCAGTTTCCCTCCCTGCCAAAGTATTTCATTCCATTCTCTCTTGCATGGCCACAGTCAAATTAACACGGCATTTTTGAGCAGATAATTTGGTTTGCCATGGCATTGATGTTGAATTAAATCAGTTCAAGGATCTAAATAGCTTAGAAGTTGCTGTATCTTATACAGTATATAATATAGAAAGCCCTTGGGGGAACTGTCTGGTGTGTTGAGTAATGGTATTCACCCAGAAATATTTACTGCAGGAAGGTAATTTTTATCAGTGACATGCTGAGGTTTGAATCTGTAGTAACAACAAAATGTCTCGTTTAATCAATGTCATATATTTTCCACAGCATTCGTGTAAATAGTGTAAATACATTTTAGTGATGTTTTTATTCAAAGTAACTTCTCTATAAACACAAGATAGTGGGATTTGTATTGTCATGCCATTCTAGTCCACCGTGATGCCTTCCTGACCTCATCCTTACATGCAGAAGACAAAAGTCATCTTTCTTTTATCCGTTCAGTGGCCTGTGAAGAAAATGGCTGATTTCCATAGCATCTCTACAGCTCAGTGGACAAGCAGGATGGCATTTTTACCGGAGGTGTTTTCCCATTTTCTCATGCAGATGAGGAGTTTGACACACCTGAAGATTTGTGACAGGTGTGTGTCTATGTGTGTCTCTTTGAGAGACCTCCATCTGTGTGTGGACACACATCATTCAACGTGCCATCAGCTGAAGCAGAACATGGAGGAAATTTTAATCAAGGCTCTCAGTGAGCCTGGTGGGCTGATGGAGGTGACTCTGTGTGTGTGTGTGCGCGCACAGGTGGGCACAGAGATATTAGAAATTGTCTGGGGTATTGTTGATGAAACATTAAGACTACTCCCACCAGCGATAAAGAAGCAAATAGCTCTGTGTGACCCCAGAGCGACTTCTTGGAAGAGAAGAGAATTGACTCCAGCTGCTGGCTGGTTCATTTCTAATATTTACAAGATATATGCATGTTTGGGGACTTCTGACATGACAACCACAGTAGATCATAACCAAGTTTTAGTTTTACAAGTTCTCCATAACCCTCCCTCTCTCCTTGTGATAATAACCTCTAATGGATAAGTGGAAAAAATACTTCTCTCTTAGCGTGCTTTGATTTCCTTTTTTGTACGAGAAGCTCTCAATTTAACAGAAATACTGTCAGTTCACACCAGCTCTGACTTTCATACATTACTGGCTTTACAGGGTTACCTGTCATTTTCATGATTTCGGAATTTAAAATTATTTTTGTTAACTTTTTGCAGATCGAGTGAGGCATTATTTATGTAAAAAAATCCTAAAATCCTTTAGGTCAGAACATAATAAAAGTTATATGAGGAGGCAAAGTTATGCCCTGTCAGTCAAAGTGTTGTTTTGTTCTTGCTGTTTCTGGGCCATTTGTGACGTTTTGATCAGAATAAAAAAAAGTGATATATGCACTTGGTAGTTTTTTAGTAGGGCAGTGGATTTCAACTTTAGTAATGCCTGCAGCTCTTAAGACAAACTACAAAGACGGAAGCTTCCACTCATGTATAACGATAAACTGAGGGAGAGCTCAGCCTTTATACTGCTAGTTTTATAAAACTAGGGACACACTGAGATATTTATGCTTATTCTACTGGTGCACTCACTGTAGCGTACAATAGGTCATGGACGAAATGAAATACGTTAATGGTTGAAGTAAAGTGTGGGACATTAATTTTGTTAAATGTATTCAAATAAACCGTTTCCTGTAAAAGTTTTCATCATACAAAAGTGACCCCTATTATCCACCCATAATGTCACGGAGAGCACCTGATGGTGTTTCATCTTTGTTTCCATTTAGCCTCGATAAAATGTTCACCTTGAACTTTGTGCTCAGATGTGTCTTTTACCTTAGTCTCAAATAATGTTGGCCTACCTACTGAAGTAGAGATTTCATCCAAAGAGAGTATCTGTTTTCATTAAAGAATGTGTCAAGGTCAACTCTACTGGGAGGATTTTTATCAGATTTATTTTAGTCCTTTTTAATCTCTCTTCAGGGAGTGTAGAGCATGGTGCTTCTACTCAAGGGCTTCGTGTTTTAATGTGCAGAGCTTATTATGGCTTTATATATCCTAAGTTTACACTACACCAGTGTATGCCATAAAAACTGAGAGAACCCTCTATTTGACAAATATTTAATGGACCGGAAAAAACACACAAATCCAAAATTAACATAGTTAACATAGTGAATTGTTTTCTTTTGATGAGCTGAGTCCAAAACTATTTCACAGACATCTTGCAAATGCTAGATGTCATTGTATATAAATAAATACAAAAGAAATTAGCCAAAAATATCAATGTTTTACATGTAAAGGTTGATTACTCAATATTGAAATGAAATTATTCTAATGTCTTTATGTTAAAATATTAAAAATCTAAATGTTCAGAAAGTGGTTAGCAAAATATAAATTCTATTTGTAATTAAAAGGCTAAAAAATGCAATGCCAGTTAACCCAAATGATTTTTAAAATTCTTATACACTTGGGCATACTTCCCTTCTTCCAAGCATATGCACTCACATGTATAAAATACAATTGTTTTTCCATCAGTGTTGCCAAGAGGAATAATTTGCAAGCTGTACTGTTTTTTTCACCCCTTTGGTTTTGTGCAATTAACATTTTGAGATGGCCCTGTTCCATGCTCTGGTTCATCCCGGTCTGCTGTGCCAGAGACAAGTTGCTATTCCCGTGGACCTCAAGATGAATTTCTCCTGTCAACTAAAACTAAGCTTTCAGAATGATTCCAGAAAGTTCAGTTCCAATTCACCCACGTGGCAAAACCTGGAGTTACTGAACTCCACAGGGCTATGCCTTGTAAACTTTCATTCTTTCAGATTGGAAAAGACACAATCTGGAGTTAGAAGGGTTTTACACCTCCTTCACTCCCTCCTTATTAACTCATGCTCAGTGGACGCCTTGTACCCCCTGCTGTCTGTATTAATTATGCCCCTGTGTGGATCAGGGAGGATTTATTAGATAGTGGAAGGCTTAGGATTGCTGGTATTTTGCTTATTAATGATGATCATGATAATCCCCCTTTTCTTCTACCCTGGGATTTAGTGTCTGAGGGTATGAGGCCTGTTTTCACACTGTTAAAGGTAAGCTGATGTCTGTAGATGAGCTTTGTGTTTTGACTGTATTGTATGTATTTGTTACAGTACATTTTCACCTAATTGACCTTACTAGTGAAATTTTTATTCTCTCAGGCCCCATTTCATCTAACATGTACTGTACCCGTAAAAGGTTTGGGCACATCTTTTCATTATTTATTAGTTGTTTCTGTTGTTAATGCTGAAGTCAACAAACTATGAAATAACGCATGGAATTATGTAGTATGCAGAAATGTGTAAACAAAGTAAAATATGTTTCAAATTTTAGATTCTACAAAGTAACCACATTTTGCTTGAGTACATCAACATCAGTATTTTTTGAATGAACACGCACAACATTTATTAAAGCAAATCACGAAGGATGGTGGTTGGGGTGGATGGCAGGCGTATACCGTGCAGGGATAATAAGCTGCAGACCCGAGTTTGAGACCAAAGTACCGCATAAGGTTTTGTTTACACAAGAAAAGATCTGAGGTTAGGGTTAGAGAAAGAGTGTGTTTTGGTTTAGACTTTAACGCAGATGTTGTGTGTGTGAAGAGACTGTTGCAATTTTGTCTATTGACCAAACCCACAGTCTTTCCCTGATCTTAACCCAGTGCTGTGATACCTAAACCCAACAATAAGACACTTTAATAACGCTGGACTCACACATCTGGACATTGAACTACAATATTGGATATTTGTGCAGTAGAGATAACAGGATGTTGTAGATCGGGTATTTTGGTGGACGAAATGCATTGTCTGTGTACATTTCATTTCATATGTTTTGTATCAAAGTATTTGCGACTTGTCATTTACTTTAATTGTGAACATATGATCAATATGTTAACAGAAAATGCAATTACGTTCCCCACTAAAACATACATTTGTAACTGCAGTTTAGTTGTATAGGACCATTGTTTTTAGGAGACAGGGTTGGGTACATTGTGACCTGGAATGCTTCTCCTACAGTCTTGAATGAGTACCCACAAATGCTCAGCATTTGTTGACTCACTCTCCTTCTTGGTCAAATTGCCATTGCATAGCTTAGAGGTGTTGAGTCATTGCCCTATTGAAAACCAAATGATGGCCTCACTAAGCACAAGTCAGATGGCGTATCTTAAAGTAATGAAGTATTGTCATTTCTCTACACACAGTTAAGCAGTTCTTGCCATAACATAAATTACTACAGTTTTCGAATAGGGCTACTTGCTGTGTACCAACACTACCTCGGCTCAACACAACTGATCTCAGATAATTGAAGACTATTCCAAGTGACTACATTATGGAGCTGGATAAGATATTCCAATAGTGTGCAAAGCTACCCTCAAGGCAAACAGCATACTTTGAAGATTCTAATCTAACTGAATTTCATAGTTTTGATGTCTTCAGTATTAATGAATGAGACTGAAAGAGAATGTGTGTGATTGTGTGTCTCACTGTGCTGACATAATGAATAGTTCAGAGCTTTATGCTTCTTGCTTTCTGTTTTCTCTGATTCCTCCATCCTTCCCCTTCTCACCTTCACTCTCTCCTCACCTATGCTTTGTCTGCTCGTTTTACAATGTCACTATCCCCCCATCTTTCCCCATCGCCCTGCAATTTCCCTCACTCCCTTCTCACATTTGCTCCCACTGTCCCCATCCCTTCTTTCCGTCATCGATTTCTTCATTCTCTCAATGTCAGCCCTTCTGTTTCTTCCATCTCCCTTTGTCACCTCCACGTCTCTCTATACTGTCTCCTCTTCTTCTACATCTTCCCTTCATCTACCCCCTTCTCCTCCTCCAATGACTTGCTTCCTCTCTCCTTTCCTTCCCTCCTCCCCTCCTTTTCCTCCTTACCAGAAGTACTTACCACTGAGCCAAGCCTGCCTATTTACATTTGAATAAATCTACTTCATCACACAGCTACTTCTTAGTTGTTTCTTTTTTTTCAACCACCGCAATCCTTTTAGCCACCAGCCTCAAGAATTAATAAAACAGAGCTATAAACTCCCCCTCCCTCCTCTCTCCATCATTTTCTTCTTTCTTTCCTCTCCCCCTCTCAATGCCAAATGATGGATGGCTGTTAGGAGTGGGTGCCAGCTGTGATGTAATGACACTACAGCTATGTCCTTATTTTAACTCCGACCTCCGTCATAAGAGAATTTGTCAACATGGGGCTCCTCCAAAGGCATAAATAAAAATCAAAGCTAATAAATAGGCACAAAAATAGCAAAAGTGTACAGATTGTAATACCTAATCAAAAGTGACAGTTAATTGGATACAGCTCTACAGGGGCATTATAAAAAAGAAATGTAATGATGTGAATTTAGTCTAACAAGAACAGAACAATGCAGGCAGGGACTTTCATAACCACTGGTTTCACTGCAGGGTATTAGTGGTACTAAGTTATATTGAGGTTCTCCTACTTTCTCTAAGCTGTACCTACAGTTTCCTGTGTTTTATTGTTTTACAAAATATAATGCAAAATACAATATGATATGAAGTAATTTAAAGTTAAAATGTACAAAATACAATTTTGCATTATATCTATCTATTTTTCATAGGTCAAAACCTAAATCACCATCAGCTAATAATTTTCATGCAAAACAACCAACCAGCCACAAACAACAACCAAGGAATTGAGAACAGCAACAAAGATAAAAAGTGACCACACAAAGATGAAAAATAACTACAAAGAGACACAAGGAAACTATAAACTGATGGAAAACAACGAGGAAGAGACTAACCATAAAGAGGCTCCATCATTTCTAGTCATGCCCAGGGGCCCATTTTCTCATAATACATGAATGGAAGGTCCATATCCACAAATGACTTTTTGATTTGTCATAGCAGGAAAAGCAAAAGTGAAAAAGTTTGATGAGCCCAAGGTCCCTCAGTTACAGTTTTATTTTACTGATAACGTTGTGTAAAGCAACAATAGAACAGACACACACACACAGTACAGTATATACAATACATGTGCTGTACAAGAAGAAAATAGAAATTTGCTGTACACACATAGTGATGGGAAATTCACACTCAACCACACATACAAAATGATGCTCAACACTTAAACTCATTAGTCATGTAGAGCAGATGCAGTTGACACTTTATACTCTTGTAATAAAGGAACAGTTTGTGTGTGTGTGCGTGTTGTTACTGTGGTGAGCTCAGCTGTAACCAGTGGAGTAATTAGATTTAAGAAACACCAGCATCCTTTACCTTACACACAGGCACACACGCTGTTTGTATGTTTTTAGTGACAGACATGGCTTTGCTGTTGCTCTACTCTGACTCAAGCAAGTGCAACACTGATTTTCTATCCAGATGCAGAATCAAAGGTCAATGGAACCTGCTGATGATTTCACTAAATGAGTCAACCGCACAGAGCGTTTTGCTGGTCTTGTTAATTCACGGTGAGTGACACAGAAAGTCTGTACGTCTGCTGCCGACATTATAGAAGACAGTGGGGGTTTTGGTATTCAAATGACAGATGATAAAGAATTCATAAGGAGGAGATGAGCAGAACAGCTCTGTACTTGAGGTAGAAGAGACGTGGTGACCTTTTCAAACCACTGTGACTCTGCTGTCATCGAATGCTCATTTGTCATACTTTGCTGACTCTACTTTCAAATGACAGGGATCAGCATCAGAGGTGGGTAGTAACGAGTTACATTTACTCCGTTACATTTACTTAAGTAACATTTTGAAAAAAATGTACTTCTA
>JAUMHL010000001.1:17563891-17585357 GCA_032362345.1 Sandelia bainsii
TTTTATTATTTGGAAATACTAGAATTTGCACATCATTTTATATTTTTGTCTGTCTGATTACATCTTTTTTTTTTTTTTTATAAATCAGACATTACGATCAAACAGTTACTTACTACTTGAGTAGTCTTTTCACCAAGTACTTTTTTACTCTTGAGTAATTTTTTGGATGGCTACTTTTCACTTCTACTTGAGTAATATTATTTTGAAGTAACGCTACTCTTTCTTGAGTAAAATTTTTGGCTACTCTACCCACCTCTGATCAGCATCAAGCTGGGAAAGTGCACCTCTGAGTTTCACATTTGTAATGTCATACTCTGTGCTCTTAGACAATTTGTATCTGTAAGATTAATTTTTTTTTACAACTCAGTCCTTAGTAGCATAGTATACTTAAATGGGTCTGTCCACTCAAAATAATTTACTTCTAATGATATGTAGCCATGAAGTTTAGGTTGTATTTGTTCATATGTCTTAACTCTGACGTTCCAGTTCAGTGGAGATGGTTGGACTACACTGTAAACAGTTTTAATAGGGACTACTTAGAGGCGTTGTGGAAAATGTTGAGTATTGAGTAACTGAGATTTTTGTTTTATCAGTCTCTTTTTTTAATGCAGTGGCTCACACAAATTCTGCATAAATTTCATCCTATAATTATATTGGGGGTGCAGGTAGAACTCACATAGATCTCTGTATAGTATTTTCCATGGTAATATGGCTGAACTGGCTCTTTAATTGTTATCAGCACTAGATGTTTTGAAGACAAAAGACAAATTGTGGACTGTCTTGCTCATCAGCTGTCATCATCCTCTCTCTGTGTCTTTCTCTGTGTGGAGGGAAAGCAAATTGAATATGCTGAATGGGTTTGCTTGACCCTGTCAGGCCAATCCAATTTGTACACACACAAACCAACCCATATGCGCACACACTGAATAGAAGATATATGTATTGTATATTGAGCAGTGAGTGTCTGTGAAAGTATGTGACCTTGAGAAAATGCCTGGATTTTGTTGAGTGACATGTGTCTGCATGTGTTACCCTAGTAGTTAACCTCACCGTATGTTGAAGTACAGAGTATTAAAGTGGATTATGGGGGCTCAGATGTAGCACCCTGACACCCCTCCTGCCCCACTTCCAACCCATGCCATTTTTCATGGATTCCCATGTGTGATCTGATGATTACCCAGTGGAAGTTGCGTGGCGATGGATACATCTACATCCCAGACATTCTCAAAAGGGAGGTTACATTCAAGAAAGCAAATATGATTCACTCATGAAATAAAGTAGGTGGGTGACATTCACTTAACAAAGCCTCTGGGTAAGATTCAGCAACATGAGGGGCGGGCTATATTCATTAAACAAGACAGATGCTCCACATTTATGAAAAAGGATGGTTGTATTGTATTTAACAAACATTTGTATAATGTTCGATAGGTGGTTGAAAAAAGCTAAATATGCAACATCAGATCCTCAGACCCTGTTTACACCTGTATTTAAAGGGTGTAAAATCCACAAAAAATACAGGTGTAATTTAATACACGGCCATGTACTAAATGTGTCTCTGTTGGCTAGATGACAAATTTGATTGCAAGCTGTATTAGCTTTGCAGGGCTTTGTGCGACTCAGCGTAAGCCTCACTCCAGCCTAAAATTATGGAGTGGACTGTGGAGTGAAAAATAATAATTCATCCTTAGTTTTATAACAGTTGGGCTAAATTAGCTATCCAACAGGTATTTTTAAACTAAAATAAAGACCACACAGCTTCTTTAGATCATTCATGGGTAGTTTTATTGTCAGTTCATCATTGATACTTGTTCATAATCTGGAGAGAGATGCTTTTAAAACCATCTTCTGAGGTAATTTCAAATTATCAGTCAGATCCATTCCATCCTTTAATGCTTCTCTGACATTTATAATTGTTCATTCCCTGTGTTTTGAGCAGCTATGAAAAAACTACACAATGTAAAAGTTCACTTCAGAGTTGGGGTTTATACCAAACTGTCACAGTTACATGGATGTCATTCTCTCATTGACTGGTTGCTGAGTTCTGAGAAAAGAGGAGGAATCAATTGTTTTTGAGAGGGTGATGGATATGTACTTCCTTATTCCTTAACAAATGGCTACCTTTGTTAATCTGTGTGCATAAAAACAAATACTGAAACATGCCGAACTTTAAGTATGTGTTTCCATGGACACCACTTCTCATAGAACACCAGTCCCACCTACATCCAGTTGATGTAAAGCTGGGTTTATTTGGTTTTGAGTGAGATTTGGATACTTTCTTTGGCGATTGAAACTGATTACTTAATATATGTGTCAACTATTTAGAGTAGCTACAATGATTAGTGTTCATGTAGAAGTCTTCACTCCAGTACCAGTGCCATTACACTGTAGCTACATAACATCTACACAACACTTTGGTTATTCAGTATGTCATCTGTTGGTTTTGTTCTATGATTTCAAAGGCAGAGTGGGCCAACATACAATAGGATCATACATATTCAGTTCTAAAAATAGCTGGTAAAGAGGTTTGCATTTATAGTTTGCATTACAGTCATGTAACATGTAGTGTCATATTTACCACCCATATTTCTGAAGGCTGCAGTAGTTCATCTTCATTATTGTAAGATAGTGTGACTGTAATTAAGGAACTCATTTTAATATCATTGTGACCTTGTTTTAGGTCCCAGTGCACACTGGTGTAGATATATAGTACGTACATAAAAAATAAGACTGAGCTCTGAGCTGCAGGTGATTAATTATTCCAAAGACAACATGGGTTTTACTTTGTGTAACATTCACATGCTCAAATACGCACATATAGATAAACACATACAATATACACACAAACATGACCATTGGTGTAAACAGATAAACATGCTGACATTTACTAACATGTGGACCCACACATGTTCCATCGTCAATCCTTTCCAACAGATATTCAGATGTCCGTCTCTGTTTACATTTACTGTGTCTTTGCGTGTGTGTGTGTGTTTGCGCATGTGTGTGTGTCTGTGGAGGGCTGACATTTCCTGTATCACGTATCACCACTTGTTTGATCTTCCTTCTTTCATCTTCTCAGCAAAGAAACCTGACATTACGGGGTCTTTCTCTGCTCTAAACTCACTTCATTTTAAGTTTTCGGGGGAGCTACTCATATTTGTGTGTGTGTGTGTGTGTGCATGTGTGTGCATACGAGGAGCACAGGGATAGACAGCTGTGTCCTCTCTACCTTAGGGTGAAAGAGAATAAAGTGGACGTTCCGTCCCTCACACATGCCGTATTAGTGAAGGTAGGGGATTCAGTAGTGTGAAAATGTTCTCTACAGTTAGTGCAGCCACTTTGTGAGTGTGCATGAATTTATGTGTGTGTCATGAATTTATGTCTGTGTTATCAGTAGATACAGCATATTATGTCACTGGTGACTCACTGTAAAAATGCTTCCCAACCTTGAGATTTGCTAAGAAGCAACAGCTACAGTATAAAACTGTAACCTTGAAATTTGGATGAAAATTTGAATGAAATAGGCACTTATAGACATTGCAGGTGGTTGTTTCAACTGACTTAACTTTCCACTTTAAACTAGTTCTACACAGCATAAGGAGTCCCCTATTTCTATTACCTTAAGAATAGAGTTGCTCAATCATGCCCAATCTTAGTTTAGCATCACCAGCCATTGCTTATTGTCAACCTGGAGGCCAAAACTTTCAACTTTGATGACAATTTAAAGGTGCTGGCACCCAGGAACACACCACCACTACTTTTTGGAACATTGTTTGACATGCTAATACCAATAATTTGAGGAGGAAGCAGTCTGAAAAAACAAAATTTGGCTTAGCCAAGGAGTTTGAAACTGCTAGAAAGATGCGTCATCATTGATTAGATGTACAGCAGACCTATTTCACTGAAACACTGGCTAGCTGGTCATTGTAGTGAGCAGGGATTTGATTTCATTGATAACTGGCCATCTTGCTGGAGTCGCTATTTTATCCAGGAACATAGACATGTGCTTAAATCAGATTTGACATTAGGCATTTAGCACTCAGCAGGTAGCAGGTGATTAGAGAACCTGCTGGGTTTATTGAAAGTGCGGTGAAGAAGCTATGATACTAAAACCATCTCTCTTAATGATAAACTGGCCTGTCCAGGGAAGCAGACTTAGACCTTTTCACATTGTGGTATTGCACAGACCACATGGCTCTTATTTGCAATGTTTAGAGGAATTTGGAGAATTTATCTCAGATCTGATTACTGACTGTGATGACATTTTAATTGTGGGATATTTTTATATTCACTTGATCAAGGTCTCAGATCCTCTGAGTAAATCATTCCTGACAGTTATCGATACTTTTGTTTTCATCCATATGGATACTGAACTAACTCATTGCAATGGCAACACTTTTGAATTTATTCTATCCTGAGGTATAGTGATTTCTGATCTGACTTTCTCCCTTATCACATCTGTTATGTCAGATCATTTTCTTATCAAATTCAAAGCATTACTAGAGTAATTTTGCATCACTGCAGCTGAGCCATATTCTTGTGGCATCTTATATGCGATCTTCATGTCATTTTACAGCATCTCTATTTGATTTAGGTCTGGGCCCTGACTGGGCCACTCTAAAATGTAGATTTTGTGTATGTGAAGTCATTCTGTAGTATATTTAGCTCAGTGTTTAGGGTGATTGTCTTGGTCCATCACCCAGTTTCTTCTGAGCTTCAGCTTGCAGACAGCCACCCTGGCATTATCCTGTTGGATATCTTGATAAATTTGTGAATTAATTTTCCCCTCCATGATGGCAAGCTATCCAGGTCCTGAAACAGCAAAGCTGCCCCAAATCATGATGCTCTCTCCACCATACTTCACTGTTGGGATGATGTTTTCATGTCTTTAAGTGTTAGTCTACAGTTCTTTTTCTCTCTCTGCATTGTGCTTTTGGAGTGATCTTGGCTGGGTACCCACTTCTTTAAACAGTACCATATCCTCTCCATTTATAGACATTGTCTAACTGTGGGCTGACTAACATCTAAACCAGGGCTATTCAATTACATATTAAGTTGGGCCAGATTTTCAAATCTAGAAAGTTAGCTGGGCCGCACATTTTCAGTGACTGATCTAAATCCATCCAAAAAACACAATAGTGAACAGTATCACCAACAATATCTTTAGAAATAAATAGATATTTTGGTCATATTTGATTGACAGGCACTATTTTTGTGAATGAATGACATGATACTGTTACTGAAAGAGGTGGTTGGAGTGGATGGAGGGCCTTTACTATGCAGAACTGACACGTCGGAGACTCGATTTCAAGACCAAAGTCCCCTGTGAAGTTGGGTTTAGGCAAGAAAAGTACTGAGGTTAGGGTTAGAAAAAAGACCGCATTTTGGTTTTATTTTTAATGCAGACGTTGTGTGTGTGAAGCGACTTTATGAAGTGACATTTTTGTCTATTAACCATCCCACAGTCTTTCTCTGACCTTAACACACTGCTGTGATCCAAACCATAAAACACTTTAATATCTCTACGCTCACATGTCTGGATGTTGAACTGTAACGTTGGATATTTTCGCCGACAGAAAACCGGTTGTAGATCGGATATTTTAGCCTTCAAAAATATGTTACCTGTGAACATTAATTAATATGTTCAGTATATGGGACTTGTCATTTACGTTAACTGTGAACATATGATCATTATGTTAACAGAAAAAGTAATCGCTACACAACAACACGCTGCGTTATAGGTTGACTGTTGCTAGGAGAGTGCTGCATTCACTGTCAGCGCTACTGTAGGAATTTGGGAATTTCTGTGAAAATTTGCCAACTAGAAATGGGGTTTTCTCAGGCCACTCGGAGGTTGTCTCTAGGCCGCATGCGGCCCGCGGGCCGCTATTTGAATAGCCCTGATCTAAACTCTTTGAGATTACTCTGTAACTCTTTCCAGCTACATACAAATAAACAACTCTTGATCGTAGGTCTTCTGAGATCCCTTTTTTGCAAGACATGGCTCACATCAGCTGATGCTGCTTCTAAATAGCACACTGACATGTTTGGGTGCTGGGTTCCAATTCAGCCAACTACAAAAGTACAATCCTGCATTCTTTTTAATCTAATTACATACATGTTTATAGTACCACAGTCACACATACTATTTTTCTGCATTGAGTACTTTTAATTTTTAATACTTACATACTTTTACTTAACATTTTCAATGCAGGACTTTAAGTAATACTGTTACTTAAGTAAAGGATGTAATTAGTTTCTTAGCTGCCTTTGTTTTCCTTTATTTAAGGGTCCTTGTAATTACTACTACTTCTACTACTACTACTACTACTATTACTACCAGTGGTGGCTCGTCAATAGAGGGCGCTGGGGCGCCGCCCCACCTGTCTCACATGAAGAAGAAGATAGGAATCAAATAAAATAATTTTTAAAAAACATGAAAATTTAAATAAATGATATAAAAATTATACAGTCCGTGAGTACTGTGTATAATCTGCACTCAAGTGTAGTTTAAAAATATTCTCTCACTCGTTTACCGCGACTGAACGGTCGTGTGACGTATTTCCTGTTCCTTTGAGGCGCAAAAATCTTTACCATGGACCTACGCTATAACTGGTGCATGCGCACTGGAACCCCCTCCAATACAAAGTATAGGAGAACCTTGGGGCACAAAATTAAGACTGACGTCTCAGCTCCAGACCCGGAAATTCAAACGGAAATTCACCTCGGAGCTTGTGTTTTGTTTACAGTCAGCTGGAGGAGCGTTTTTTCGTCATGGATAATACAAATTCAGTTGCTAAAAACTGAATCGTTCCACAGAAGAACCCCACAGGAAAACTTAAACAGCTTGGACCCAAAACAGCAGGACATCACAATCACTAGGTCTTTCTCCAGAAACTGGTATGAGAAGAAGTCCTGGCTAACTGTCTGTCCTAAGACCAGAGCTTTGTTTTGTTTCACCTGCCTCCTCTGTCAGCTGCCAGGGACAGAACGAGCCTGGATTTAAACAGATATTACGAATTTAATACATTTTCCTGATAAAGTGACAAAGCATTAACAGACTAGGAGCTACATGGAAAATGCTGTGTGTCTTACAATGTTCGGCAATGTGAATATCACTACGCAGCTCAATGGAGGCTACAGGATAAGACATAATGAGATGACCTAATGAGGAGGGTGACAAAAACAGACCCATTTTGTCTAGTATGATGGACTGCATTAAATTCTGTGGTGTTTGAGTTCGCTTTGCGTGGTCATAATGAAAGTGAATGCTCAGAAAATCCTGGCATTGGACTTTGTTGGATCCCTGGATGCAGCAGCACCTGCAGACTGTTACTGTGTTTAAAAGTCAAAGTAAACTTTATTGTCATCTCTGCTATATACTGTACAGATACACAGAGAGACGAGACGACGTGGCTCCAGCTTAATCAGTACAGAACAAATAGACATACAGAATATGCAAAAAAGTATATATAAATAGAATATAAAAATCTATAAAATATAAAAATCCCGTTTAAGGGGACATTTAAGACAGTGCAGAATGAGCTACTTGACTGCATGCTATCAGTTGATGGAGAGACAGGCGAAATTTACTTATAAATAGTAAATGACTATAAACACAGACCAGACCGTGTATTTTTACGTTAATTTAATTTTTTAAAGTAGTATGATGCATGAGAATGGTGCTTTGGCTTATACTTGTGGTTATATGTGGTTAGAGCGCAACTGAAAACTGACTTGCAAAAGTGTGCCCCCCCAAAAACTAATTTCACCAGCCGCCACTGATTACTACTACTACTAATAATAATTAAAATGGGGCAGCACGGTGCTGGAGTTTGCATCTTCTCCCCATGCCTGGGCGTGTTTTTTCCTCTGGCTTCCGACACAGTCTGAAGACATACATTTAGGTGTCCCCGTACTCTGCGCTCTGAAAATGCTCTCAAAATCGTCTGTCCCCAGATTAAAAAAGAAGTAATTTGGCTGCAGGGCCTTTTCCTACTGCACCCCTTTCGTCTGGATGAACCTCCCTGCTGACTTCCACAATTTGCCTCTGTGGATGTCTGTAAATCTAAACTTAAAACTCATTTAAATGCCATAACTTTCAGTTAGTGGCAGGGTTTGTACCTTTTACCAATCCTTGGTCGGTGGGTTGCTTTCAGTCTTAATTAATTTAATAAATTCAGTACTGCACCCAGTATGGCATAGTCCCACCGATGGGATTGTTGTACTTTCTCTGAAAATCACTGCATTCCTCTAACCCTCTGTTTTTTCTCTAAAGCACATGAGCATACAGGCTGTGTGCCTCACGCTTTCCTTCTCTTTCTTGTGCAATCTATCCCAGTTTTTCACAGTCTTCATCATGGGAGGAGGTTGTATGGTCCAGGTCCTATTGGCTGGCTGCACCAGGTAGTTGCGGGCTGTTCTTGATCTGTGATCATATTCTTTTCTATTATTTGCTCTTCTTTTTTCTCTCCGGTTCTTACTCACGCCAACCGGTTGAGGCAGATGGTCACCCATCCTGAGCCTAGTTTGCTTGTGGGTTCTTCCATGAAAGGGAGTTTTATTTCTTCACTGTGCTTCCTCAAGGGGGATTGTTGTGTTTCTCTCTATATAACTTTGTAAGGTCTTGACCTTTATATAGGAAATGCCTTGAGATGATTCTGTTGTGTTTTGGTGCTATTTAAATAAACTGAATTGAATACCAATCTTTCTTGGCATCCATATTGGCAAGATTTGTGAGTCTAATCTGATTATAGTCTTCTACATCCTATTTTTAGTATACCCACCTCTTTGTCTGGGTACAGTGATGTATACCCACTTAATAAGATTTCAGAGAAATAATAGAGCACATGATGACAGTTTAAGGATTTCTGGATTAGTCCTTCTAATTCTAGTAATCAGATTCTGCAGTTCTTTTACATTGACTAGATTTCATTATTTATCATTCTCTGTGTCATCTTCTCCCTCAAAGTATATTAGAAGCAAAACACTCCCACAGACACAGACCGCACACAAACAAATGCACTCCCGCAGGCTAGTATCTTCCAAAAAACTTAAAACAATGCTGATGTTAATATTGTCTGCTCTGTAAGATAAGAATGAACACACACAAACACAGGTTTGATTGCAAAACACACAAATAGCCATAGACACACAACTGTCATGCTGTGAAAGCTGTTGTCAGGTTGTTGTTACTGTGTCATAATGCAGTTTGTATCCCTGTTCAAAAAAATAAAAGCATTACTTAGCTGACAAGGTTGTCTATGTTTTTTTCTTTCTCTCTACCCTTATCTGTTTTACTCGATATTCTTCTCCTCCCTCCATGCCCTGTCAATCTCTTAATACACATGCCTGTCTGTACTCTTCTCAAGCCCCCTCTATCTCTTTCTCCCTTTGTTCCTGGTGAATGTCATTTTGTCAGCCATTGTCATTTTGTCTGGTGCCTCTCTCTCACTCTCTTTCCCTTTTTGGTTTCCCTGCTGAAAGACTAACGAGTGACTGCATACAGAGGGATGGAAGGTTAAAATGAGAGAGAGGGGCTAAACAGAGGTATGCTGTGAACATGGAAGGAGTAAATTTGCTGAGCAATAAACTGAATGAAAATGAATGCAGGGATGAGAACTGTGTGACACATAGTATTTCCACATAGAGGAAGCTATATCACTATCACAAAATAAAAAAGTTGTCCAAGAATCTTTGGTTGTCTGGGGTCAGTGGAAGAAAGTTGTGAATATGACACTGACATACTGAATCTTTACCTTTTAAGTTGTTACTGTACACATCCAGCAAACACAGAGTAACATCGGCATTAGCATTTAGAGTCATGTTGTCAGCAAAAGTTACTAATCACTTTCTTTTACCTCTGTTTTGATCAGTACTCCTGGAAAAATAGATTGATTCGTCAGCAACTTATACGTACAGTACAAGGAATGCGAAAATAAAACCTCTAATACTTTGAAGGTGAAAGACATTCATCCGTGAAAATACATCCACAGTGGTTTGGTTGCTAAATGTAAACACCTTCTCAAGGAGTGATTAGTAAGCCCTCTTCCTTTTTATATCAAGCTGGTCTATTGGCAAGTGTATTTTCTGTATATTACAGGAAGTAATTGCAATAATCTGGGGTTTAGCTATTTTATTTTATTAAATTTGATTTTTTATTGGCAGCAAAATGTTGCCTTTCTCTGTATTGCTAAAGCCATAACATTGGCATTAAAAACCCATCTTACACACACACACGCAAACACATTGTCAAACAATAAGCACTTGCCCTCTTACTCATGCTGTCTGTGTCTGCTGTCTGTACACACACACACACACACATACACACACACTCCAGGGAGTGTGTTGGCATTTCACTACAGCTCATTCTGTCATGACGGCGTTACAGAGCCTTCCAGACACCTCTCAGACAGATTGGCTTCTCATCTTTAAGACAGCTGATAATGAATTTAAAGCACGGCCCTTGGCTTTGGCATACCTGTGGAAAGCACCATCCCAGACGATGAAAGAGGCAGACAGACACTGTGTGCCTTGGCAAGAAATCATAGCGGAAATGAAAATAACTTGTGCTGGTGTGAGGGTAAATTGGCAGGTTTCATAAAAGGCAACCTTTCTCCATTGCAAGATGCTCCAAGGAATGAATGATATTTGCTTTTCAGTGTTGTCCTGCAGAATCCTGGAATCTCTAAAATGACAACTCGGTTAGAATAGACAATATCAGTTTGACTTTTCCAATTATTACTGTTTATGTTTTGACAACGTCCAGTGAGATTCAGTTGCAAGTGACACATATTATCTGCCAATTACATTACAAAAGACTGTAGACACAGTGTAGCATTTTTTGAAGCAAGAATCTGTTTATTATTATTTATGTTTGACTGATGCAAAGCCATGTAGAGAAGGCAGGATCACTATGAAGATTAGATCCAATGAAATTAATTAATCAACTATACAACTATGATACTTTTGGAGATGTCTACATTGGTATGGCAAGGTTTGAGTGGCCAAATTAGTATCGATTTATAAAAAATTGAAATTCAGGCAGCAATCCACTGTTAATGAAGGAAACATAACCTTTATCAGCAATTTCAATCAGAGCTGGCTACAGGCGTTTAAATCCCTTGGATTACTTGTGTTGCACTTGTTTTTCATTTTGCTTCCAAAAGAGAATTGAATTTTTGAGTCAGTGATATGCAGGTATGTGAGGCATTATGCTATTGCCTGCTTCTAAATGTTTGAAACTGAGTTAGAGGATATTTTCTTTCTGAATTAATGAATCATAGCTCAACCAACTGTGTTAACTAAGAACTGAACATTGTCTTAGCATACAGTATTAATTGGGCTGTTCCAATCACTGGTTCTCTAAAAGTATCTAAAATCTCCGTAATCTACAATAAATGGCTAGTAAATCAACTAATCACTGGGGAAAAGTGAACCTAATCCCCTGAAATAGCAGGAAAGTATTTTAGGCAATGAACTCAAGCAATAAATAGCCTTCAATAAGCATGTATATTTGGTAAATGAGTGTATATTAGTGCAGATTGTATAATGATATATGAAAGACATAATAAAATGCAATTGGATAAAGGTTCTGGTATGGCTTGTGGGTAAGCGTAGCATTTCCACATTCACGCACACACTTAAGATGAGTACACCTATTCTGTCATTATTGGCAGCCACTTTAATGATTGTAGGACAAGTGGTTTGCTTCTTGACCTACATAAGGAGGGGTGAAGATCCTGTTCTCATCTCACAGCATCACATAATGATGTTTAAAACTTGGTGTCTCAATACTGATGCTAAAGACACACCTTGGTGTAACTATTGAGACTCAAAGTGGGAAGCATCATTGTATGATGCTGTGTGGTGACAACGTGTTAGGTGAAGAGTATTATATGTTTAATTTTGTTTGCCAAGTTTTTGTAGTGCAAGGTCTCCACCACCATCACCCTGGTGGTCACTATTCTTCATAATGAGCTTTCAATTGCTCTCAAGCAAGATGCAGCTGAAACATCCTTGTAGCTGACGATGGACAGGCTAAGAGATATCTAACAGATGTCTTGAACTAATTAAAATCACAATGATTGATTGCTTCAGTCCTTTAGAGTCTGTAAGAGTTCCTGAGTCAATAACCCCTTTTATACTACACATTCAAGCCAATATGCTACCTCGCAGTTCTGTGTAAAAGTTACCAAACTGGCTGGGGGGCTCTGTGCTGACCCTCCTTTAAGCAGCCTCAAGAGGTAGTGTCAGAGGTGAGGCAAGTGTGCACTATTGTCTAGGTACAGTGCTGTGAAAAAGTATTACATTTGTACTAAAACTAATTTTAATATTACACAAAGATCACCTGAGTTAATATAAAATGCAGTTATTAAATGATCATTTTATTTATTAAGGGAATAAAGCTGTCCAAACCTGCCTGGCCCTATGTGAAAAAGTAATTCCCCCCTAAACCTAATAATTGGTTGTGCCATCCTTGGTGGCAAAAACTGCAGTCAAGCATTTGTGATAACTGGTAATGAGTCTTTCACATCGCTGTGAAAGAATTTTGGTCCAATCTTCTGTGCAGAATTGTTTTAATTCAGCCATATTGGAGGATTTTGGAGCATGAATGGCCTGTTTAAGGTCTGATGCTCAAACATTCTACTTCAGGATTTTCTGGTAGAGCACAGAATTCATGGTTCCATCAATTATGGCAAGGTTTTAGGTCCTAAAGCTAGAAAGCAGACTCATTCCATGACTCCCATGAACACTGGAGGAGAAACAACATTTACAACAGGATTCAAACAGTTGTCATATGTTGCGCTCAGTATATCCGTGATTGCGGTTACATTCGGCTTTGTCTGAGCAACATGTTTAAGCCATCAGAAATAACCCTACGCTGGAGAGTTTGGGAGACTTGCGAAGGGCCGCTATGATGTGCAAGTGTTTTGAGGAAGGCACTAGAAGAAGGTAATCTGTTTTTTTGGTGACATAGCCCAACCAGTTGTGTATTACTATGCTTAACCAGACCCCAGTCCTGTTCTAATTTATTCCTTCTACTTCAGAGCTACACTTTTTCCGTTTCATTTTCAGCTTCTCATCACACACACATTGCTGCAGGAAACTGAATCTGTGAACATAATCCTTTATGCCTATCATGTACTTGATGTGCATCAACTGTGTTTGAGTCCAATCGTGTCTTAAATGTGCAAAGTTGATTAAATTAAGCCATCCAATGCCAACATATGAATGGGCAATAATGGACAATTACAGAACAGCTTTAATTACATTAGAAAATGTAATAGACGTAGGAATAGTTTTAACAATAAAAATAATAATTTACATTTATATAGCGCCTCATACAATGTCATGGCCGCTTTACAAACAAACAAACAAACAAACAAACAGGGAAAAGGGTAGAAAAGTGATCAAAGTTTTACACTGAAACGCAGTACAGGTTCTGGTTGGCACTTTCTTTTATATGTTTGTACGGAGCCAGGCTATATGTAAGGCAGAAATTTTTTTTTTTTCTTTAGTTCCACTTGTTGAAATATGACTCGTTGAGATCCACTAACTTCATAAGGTTATGCAGCAAAAGCTTTGGTACACTAAAAGTGATAGTTTATGGTTCATTCTGTATGATCACTCAAGGATTGTGGAATAGGGTACATCTTCTGTACAAATGGTAAAATAGTCAGCAATAGCTACACTTTTACTACCTTTAATTAGTTTTATTCAGCTCAATTAAAGAATAGATGTTATTTGTACAAAATTGTATCAAGTGCTGCAAGTACTGTTTGATATCTTCCAGCTATTGAGGTGTGTCTCAATTCTGACTCAATTCTTGCTGACGTGGAATTACTGGAAAAATATGTTAATGTTAACTTGGTGCTTAATTACATCAAAGAAGTACAATTCTATTACAGCTCTACAATCATAACCTATTGGATTTGACCCCTCCTAAATTGCATAAAGTCTATAATAGAGGCTAACTTACTAATTGTAAGCAGAGAAAATATGACAGACAAAACAGCATCACAGGAAATATATTGGAATTGAGACAGTCAGAGAGATGTAAATGAGATTTTCATGGGATGAAAGGCTGCTTGCAGATAATGAAGTGTCCTCTTTGACTGGTGGCCAAAATAAAAAGGGACACAAAAGCATGAGCACTCTGTCTGACATACACACACAGTCAGAAGACCAAAACCATAAACAAGCATACACCATTATCAAGTGGATACTGGCTTTTACACACTAATCCCAGTCAAATCCCTTTGGAAAGCAATAAGACTGGCACCATCACACTGCCATGTGTGTGTGTGTGTGAGTGTGCATGAGTGTGTGTCTATATGGGATAAAGCTGCAAAGTGATCAGCAGAATGTAAGTCCCAGACTTGAGAGTTAACCATCCCCTAGGTTGTGTTAGTCTGTTGGAACAACATTTCACAAACTCTTGGGAACCAAAAGCAGTTAATTTTAGTCTAGTCCCAGAGAAAGAAGTGAGGGAGGGAGGAGGATGAGGTGGGATTGGTGCTCAATTGTGAAGTTAGGAGACACTAGAAAATAGCCTGCCACCCAGAGACTGTTGTCCACTGTGTGGCATTTTAGAAAAGGGTGCCTCAAACATCCCTTTTAGTCTGAGAGCAAAGCTTAGGAATATACAGACAATTTAATCAAGACTTGTGAAAGCGTTGGAGTTTATGTGTAGGTGTATCATCAAGACATATAAAAATTTTTTTTTAAATGAATAACTTACGCTAGGTGCTCTGACAAAAATACCGTTGGAGCCCCAAATAATCAAAAGCAGTACATACTTGCACGAATGCTAAATGGTTGCGGAAGATAATGAAAGTAACTATAGCAACCTTTTTAAAACTATTGGATGAAATGAGAGAAAAAGTATCAGGGTTACGAGAGCAATGTTAATTCAAATGGATAAAGTCTGGAGAAAAACACAGAAAACTCAACTAAAATTTAAAAAAACGTTTTAGGTCAAAGAGGGCTAACAATGCCCTGGAAAAATACAGAGGTAAGGGGAATGAGAAGGAGGAGAGGAGTAAGGGAGGAGATAGTTGTATAAAAAGCTAGTCCTGTCTGTTTCTGCCGCTCCCCCTTGCCCTTCCCCAGAGGATGGTGTGATGGGGTAGAGATGAAAGAGAGACTTTGAAGAAGGAGTGATCCTTCCCTCGCTCCCTCGAAGGAGGAGGAGAGGGATCAGAGCAGAGGCCCCTGACACAGCAAGAGATGTCAAGATATGTGCACACATGGTACTTTTCACATTATGCACTTGACTTCTTTTAGACGTGCTTTCAAAGGTGACTTTACAGTCCATTTTATTTCACTTTGAGCACAGCTTTCTGAAACTGACCATATTGGCTGTCTCTTTTTACACTTTGTCAGTGCTGACAGCACTAAACCTCTCGTCATAGTCATGACTCTACTTGCTCCTGGATAGCAATTAAAAGTTAAGATCATTTGCTAAAGTTGCAAATTTCTCTGAGTTTGAAAATAAGTCTTCAGAATTGTCATGACTGCTCCACTGGTGATGACATAGGATAGGTCCTCAGCTGGGACACTGTCTCCATTATGTCCACATTGAGAATACAGATTTATTGAACATGTTTGCTGTGTCCTTCCTGACATAGCTGTCAGAGATGAGGAGAAGTCAAAGGATGACAAAAGAGGGCATTACATAAGCACGAAAATACATATGTAATGTCTTAATCTTAACTATATCCTTTACTTTGCTTGGCAGACGCTTTCCAAAGCGACTTACAAGGAGCTAGCCCTGAGTGTCTTGCTCAAGGACACACCTGGTATGATTCGATCCTGCCACCTTCTGCATCCCAGATCCTGCCACCTTCTGGATCCCAGTCTAATGCTTATCCCATTGAGCTACCAGGCCACATATCCATAGTTTGGCTAAGTCTTTGTCAGTATAACAGCATATAAGCAGCTCAATATTGTATTGTAAAACTTAACTACATTGTTGGGGATGATGGGGCATAGAAACACAGAAATTACAGAACCAGGGCACGGAATGGCTGGCCTGTGATCTGACTCAGTCCCCATAGTTGTGTGGCAGCTTGTTGGGCATGTGCAATAACCTGATGAGATAAGATGGGGACGTTTGAGACAAAGGGTTGCACTCTACCTGAAACATGATTTTTGCCTCAATGTGATTTAGTACCAGACAGAAGAATACCAAAACAACTGAACAAGAAACTGATTTAAGTAGACCTCATCAGTATCCATAATTAGTTTTCTAACACTACACCTAAAGCATATTTGTAAACTTTAAATCAATTTCCAAATGTGCCAAATCCACTAAAGCCAGTAATTTCACTATTTTGTACAAGAATTCCACTAAAAGTGAGACATAAATGACGGAAACACAGATTCAACACACCATCTATCTTCAGTTACATATACAGCACATGAATTTTACTGAACAGTGAATGTACCGTGGGTTTCATTGGCAAATACTGCACAAGACAGACAAATAATGTTTCAGTCTTTTGAAGCTGCCCTTGGCCCACTTTATACCCATCCTCATCAACACTTTGTGACTGGCTATGGTCACTGCCTCAAAATGACCTTTTGACAGACAATGCGCTATTGATTTCTTGATTTGTACAGTGCCTCATCCAATAGCTTTCCTTTTTCCAGGGTGTTCCTGTAGGCAGCTCTGTGTGGACTTTATGAACAAAGTGCTTACAATATGGATGAACATTTGGTGTAGACACAGATGTCAGTGTCATGTGAGGTACACAAGAAGACTACTTTTTTGTGTAGACATGGCATAACTTTTAATCCATTCATCTGAACATACTTCCTACTAATCATCAGTCCTTTCATCTGCCACCACCTGTAATTTCATGGTGTCAACTCCTGAGTCATAATCACTGTTTTCTCTTTTATCTGCATTTCCAAAAATAGTGAGAAGGACTGCAGCAATGAAACCTATTAGTCATTTCCAACAGTCTCCAAGCACATCAAATGAGAACACAAACAGTGTTCTCATTTCCTTACACATTATCTCCAAAAAGCTCAAACTTTTGTTTCCTACATGAGAAATTACCTTTTCAGATATTTCAGTCAGTTTGGTCTGTCAGCTCGTAGCCATTGATTGCATTTTAACACCTCCCTTTTAATGACTTTCTCTCCTAATATCTCTGTCATTTTGTGCTGTCAGCATACAGTGTCATTTAATCTAGCTCCCTTTTATTGATGCAGCTATGGACACTATATAAATTGTAATGTTTCCCTGTCACTGAGAAAATTCCAAGCATATTCTTTTTTCATTATATGCAGTCAATTTAGTGTAACCTCAACTGATTAACACATTAAACTTCCGCTTATAGACCTCAGTATTGACTATTCACAGTGGAACTCACATTATTTGTCGTGCTTACAGTAGCAGCAATGTGCTTAAGTTATAAAATTCTTAGGTAAGCTCAAATTTTAATTGCTCTTTAATGTCACAGAAAAAAATAGAAGGAAAGCCCCTGTTGGATCACCCAAGAGCTCATGGCAAACACAAAGGGTTGATAGATAAAGCAGAAATTGAAAAATGTTATTTTAAGCACATCTAATTCAATATGAGTATAATTAAATTAGAACTTTAGAGCTAAATGAGATTTGATGCCCCCCCCTGATGTTACAAGCTGGGTGGCTGAGTGATTATTGAGCAATTATCCTCAGAAGATTCATGGTGAAGGAACTTTGTTAGAAAGCATCTACACATCTGTAGTGTCCTTAAGCAATACTCTAGTCAGTAGCTGAAAATGACCCTTGACCTTTTAATGGAGGAAAGCAGAAGAAATGTCATGGAGTAAATGTCACTGGAGGTGTTCCAGTTTACAACAGCCCCCTAAATGAATCACTACTTCCTTCATTTAGTGGCACCACTAAAATCATCATAAATGACTAAAAACATTACTGAGATTGGAAACCTGTAGCACAATGAAATTTACATTGTGCTGTCCTTCCTCAGATTTTCTTGCAAATCTAACTGAAATTGTGACTTGATCAGTACTTAGGTAGATTGCTTCATGGTACACAAGAGAAACAGCTTTGCTTTGTCACTTAGTTACACTTTATAGTAAATGTTTAAAGTGATTTTATTTTGAAATATTTTTCATTTTCTGTCAGGTCATTCCCTTACCCTGTCCACTTTACAACTGTAATCAGTGTAATTGGTTTCACTTGTGCCTCCCCCTATATAAGCCACCTGTCTCACACTCTCCCTTTGCCAGATTGTCTGTTTCTTTTGAGGAACAACTCTCCAGCCAGCTATTATTTGGATTGACTCTGCTGGACTGACTTTTGTCTGCCTTAAGTCAAGTCTGATATTGATTATCTGGTTTCTGGAACTCTGGCTCTGGGACCTTCACATTTTGCCCCTGGCCCCTTCATTCTGACTGTGTCTCTGGTCTGGATCATTCTCTGTTTCTAGACCTTGGATTGTGGATTTAGGATATTGGATTTAGATAATTAAAACTGTTTGTGACTGACCCTGGAAACTGACATGGACTGTTTGAAGTTTTTTGGTTATTAGATTTCCCAACTGGAGTGTTCGGATTATTGCACACTCATCTCCATCACACTCCTCCCACCAACCCACCAACCCAAGACCTAGCGCTTGAGCGCAGACCACCACGACACCGCTAAGCTGACGCAGCTGGGTCGGAGCCATCTCTCGTCCCAGAAGCGTGAACAGAGGTTCTGTCTGTACTGCGGATGGGCCAGCCACTGAGTAAAAGGCGAAGTACGGCAGGACACCGCTGCTGAGCCTCTCTGTCTACTGTCTCCTGACTCCTTAGTCTGATGCTTCTCGGTCCAGCCTCCAATCAGTCACAGTTGTCTGCCTTTTTGACTTGGGGGTGGAAATGAACTTCATTGACACTCAGCTTCATTGACACATTGGCTGCCTCTGTCCCTGCATTGACTATCTGGGCCCTCTGGTAGTTGACACTTCTGACACCGGTGTGGGGGTAGTGCTGTCTCAGTGTGCGGAGAAGGACCAGAATATCCACCTATGTGCTTTCTTCTCTAGAAACCTGTGCCCCACTGAGTGTGACTATGACACTGGGGATCGGGAGCTAAAACTGGCCCTGGAAGAGTGGTGACATTGACTCGAAGAAGCAAAGCAGCTGTGTCTGGTATTAACAGACCACAAGAACGTTGAGTATCTACGGACTGCGAAGCACCTGAACTCCCGCCAGGCCCGGTGGGCCCTCTTCTTTGCCAGGTTCAATTTCACACTGTCTCACCGTCCTGTCTTACCTAGAATGGTAAGGCAGACGCTCTGTCCAGGCAATCTGACGAATTCCAAACACTTGAACTCTTATTAAAATATTTGCACTTGGCTTGTTTGCTCTCTTACCAGGAGTTAGACGGGAGACTTAGATATACTTATGTGTGTCATCAGTGGATACAATGACCTCATCCCTGCACTTGACAGGGGCTGAGGTAGGCAGCTAGTCCCATCCAATGTAATTCCAATTTTATATTATTTTGTAATTTGAGAAAACTAATAAAGAAGGTGCAAACTAATACATAGATATCTAGTTACTATTTGAGCCAGACAGTTCAAATTCAAATTAAATTCCAATCAAATATCTGTGCTAACAGTGCCACACAATGATGTTCTTTGTTGTGACAGAAACCACCTACCGGCTACAGAATAAATGTAACCTTGTTGCTGTCTTGGTGAGAAGATCAGGTAGGAACAAGTTGCAATGCTGTATGTAATTAGAACCAGGGTATAATAATTTGATATGCTACTTTTAAGCTGCAATTGATGTCATACTTCCAGCTTTCGTGTTACCCTTTTGAAGCCCAAACAAGAATGCTTTCACTCAGTGATTGTCTCTCTCTCTCTCTCTCTCTCTCTCTCACACACTCTCTCACACACACACACACACACACACACACACACACAAACGCAAACACAGACAAATTTACCTGAATTCATGCAGCTATAGTTAATTAGATAGTCCTTTGGTGCTGTTGATGTATGACCATGCATTTTGTATCCTTCACATTTCCATGATTACATGTGTGTATCCACCCAAGAGCTTGTACTTGTTGACCTTGTTGATATGCAATAGGCTTGGTTACACACACAGAATTCATTTGTGAGAGTCAACATACACAGCAGGCAGCTAGGACATATCCTTTTTATCATTTTACTGTTCCACAAACCGACACACATAGAAGCAGTCTTCAAGAATTGATCAATAGGGTTTCAGTAAGGAAGATCAATAAATCCAACGAATAATCACATCTGGGATTGTTATGTATAGGTGTGTGGGGTGGATTGAGATTAAAGTGGACTGTGGATGATTGCATCTTGGGGAAAGGATTATGTTTTGCCTCAGTTGGCATGTAACGCGTGTGTGTGTGTGTGTTGATGCATGTCTGTGTGCACACATGTGTGCATATGTGTAAGTGTGTTGGTCACTTCAGTTGCTACTGGGTCCCAAGGAAAGGCAGGTACAACGAATGAATACAGGACAGCTTGCGATGCTGTAGATTAGCAACAAAATAGAAATTATTCTACTTCTCTCTACTTCTCTTCTTTTTCTCTTTCAGTCATTCTCTTTTTTTCCTCACTTCCCTCTCTTGACACATCTGAAGTCTTGGTTGTCTGTCTAGGAAGACATCGCTTGTAAATGAACATGACATGACACAGGTTAGAAATGAATATAATACATGGGTGATTATATAAAGAAGGCTGGTGATCATATAGAGATTACCATTTCTTTGTAGTCCATGCAAGTCTATAATATATTGTATTTTTTCATGTATTGATATGGCAAGGTGATTTATTTGAATTGTATAGATGAGCATTGAGAATAACTACAAAGATATACTACTTGTGTGCAAAGTATGTACAGTAGGAATGTACTGTATGTACAAGTACACTGCTCAAAAAAATTAAAAGATAACTTTTTAATGAGAGTATAGTATCAAGTCAGTTAAACTTCTGGGATATTGATCTGGTCAGTTACGTAGCATAGGGGGTTGTTAATCAGTGTCAGCTGTTTTGGTGTTAATGAAATTAACAACAGGTGCACTAAAGGGACAACAATGAGACGACCCCAAAAACAGGAATGGTTTTGCAGGTGTAGGCCACAGACATTTTTTCCCTCCTCATCTTTTTTGACTGAAGGTCCTTAACCCATCAGCAGGACTGGTATCTGCTCCTTGTTGGAACAGGATGAGTACTGCCAAACCCCTTCAAAGTGACCTCCAGCGGGCCACACAGATGAGAGCAGGTTCACTCTGAGCGCATGTGACAGACGTGAAAGGGTCTGGAGAAGCCGCTGTGAACGTTATGCTGTCTGCAACATTGTTCAGGGTGATCGGTTTGGTGGTGGGTCAGTGTTAGTCTGGGAAGGCATATCCATGGAGGGACGCACAGACCTGTACAGGATAGACGATGGCACCCTGACTGCCATTAGGTATCGGGATG
>JAUMHL010000001.1:17604087-17622538 GCA_032362345.1 Sandelia bainsii
GGAAGGTCACATTAAGTTCACCTGTAAAGGTTATAGTGCATTTTAGGTTCATCCTGAAATTTCACCCAAAAGCCGAAAATCCCTAACTTTTTGTGAGTAGTGTATTTATTTAGGCTAGATTTTAAGCAACAGCCGATTTTGTTATTTCTCTCCAGCTGCTGTTCTTGTTGATAAAACTCACTAAACTACCAACAGTAATGTTGCTTCAGAATCTGCTCAGGGCAGTGACACCAAGAACTCTGGCTCTGTCTAGCTCACTCTCTCTCTCATTCACTAAAATAATCTGTGCGTTATATCAATGCATACAGGCAACAATCAACAAACCTAAGTGATTCTCAAAAACATTTAGCAAACTATGACTTTAATTATATTGAAGAGACTACTATAGCATCGTAATATTGTCTATGGATTCATCAAGCTTCCGCTGTCATCAATGTCAACTGCGACGACCAAATTCCAATAGATTATTGGAAAGTCTGAGTTAAGTCTTAGATCTTTGGGGAGCAAGTCCAAATCAAGTTTCAAGTCTCTGTGTGAGCGACTTAAGTGCGACTCGAGTCTAAATCTCAAACTCGAGTCCCCATCTCTGGTACACACATACACATACACACACACACGTTTGTCTCATACTTGTGAGGACACTCATTGACCCTAACCCTAACCAAGAAAGGATTTGTTAGATGATCTGAATAATTTAAGTATGTTTGTTTTTTGCAAACAAATATGCAAAAACAAAAAAGATCAGGAAGGGGGCAAATACTTCTTCACAGCACTGTACTTACGGGAGAGATCATGAGAGAGCCAGAAGTGAGAGAGAATGGGAGCATGTGTGTTAAGAAAAGCAGACAGCTAACACGTGACTCTAGTATAACAGTTTTATGTCCATATGTGTTTTTGTGTGTGAGAGAGAATGAGGAATGTACAAACATGGCGAGGTCTGAGTTAATATTACCTCATCTTTCTGTTTGACATTTTGTCTGGCTACAGGTTAGCGTGGTTGGAATAAATGACGTGCACAAATCCTGTAGGTTTTTGTGCAGAAATTAACTGTTGAAAAGCCAATGTTTGTGATTTGACTTTTTTCAAAGGAGAGTTGTTTCCTCTGCCTCACCACTCAGCTGCTCTGTTCCTCTCTGTTATTGTTTGAATATAATAGAGTTTATTCACTTTGGAATCCATAGATGATATGAAAAGATTGAATATTCAGAGAAGTGAAATGTATTGAAATTTGACAAATTGTGGCAGAAATGTGGAAGCTTTCTATTGTATTAGGCAAAACAAAATCTTCGCTGTCAGCAACTATTTATCTCTTTGACCTGATTGTATTTGCAGGGTCTTCCCAATTAATATTTTCTTCTTTTTCCTTTCCACTGTACTGTATATCTTGTCAGACAAGCATAATTTAAAATACATTTTGAGGTGTTTTTATATTGCTTGCCTTGTTTTCAGACCTCATTTGATATTTACTAAAAGGTAAAACATATTTCTCAAGCAGGCAAGACAGGCAAGCAGCTTGGGTAAGAATGTAACTCTGCTAATCGTACTGTCAACAACTTTTGACTTGTGCTTTCAAGAATTTTACAGGGGAAATTTCATGAAGTACTCGAATTTACGACTAAAGTCATTTAGTTGCGGAAAATGTCCAAGGGAAGGATCACAAAACTTTCCACAGGCTTCTTTGACCCTGATCGAGGATCAATAATATTTACATTAAAACCAACAATGTGTCACTGAAGTGACAGTGGTTCAACTAACTTGTCAGCATACTTTTTTCTCAGATACGGCGTTGATGCTTAGAACTCGTGAGAAGAAATTGTGGTCTCTAAATGAAAACTTTCTTTTATGTGACAATACAATCACATTTCATTTAGGAGGAAACTTGACTTAACTTGACTTAACTTTTGAACGCAGAGTGTTTTAACCATTGTATGTCACCTGTAGACGTGTCTGGTTTATTTTAGAGTAAATGTGTTGTTTTTTTTGTCATTTACCACTGTTGAATTTATGCTGAACATTGTTTCTATGGTTACAAAATTTCTGCATATGTTTGCACCATCTGTGGTGCATTTAAAAATTCAAGTACACTGTGAATGAGTAAACTTGACAGAATGGATTATTGTTGCTGTTGTTGCTCTGTGAGTTGGGTGATTATTGTTTTTTTTCCCCATTCCTGATGCGTGTTTTGAATTTAACTTATTAAAAGAACAGAATTGTCTATTATTGAAGAAAATATCCAAGACAACAACATCAGCAACGTAAATGTGTTTATTCAGAGGCTATGTCTGAACAAGAGTTGTTGTTTTTTTTTTTTTATCTCACTTCAAAAAACAACAACAACAACAAAACATAATAAACTGTATGACTTTAGATATCAGAAACTCAACCTGAGTTTCCTTTTCATTGTGTGATGTGGAATGAGTTTTTAATATTATAATACTATATTGTGTTACAGACCTCAGACAGTAACACAAATTTCATTACACGCTCAGCATAAGTGAATTTTTCTCTTGGAAATTGGCTTTAGTTATGTCATAGCACATAAAGAAATAACAGAAACCCAATAAGTCATCATCACATAGGAATTTAATCTCATTCTACATTTGAACTGGAGCTTAAAACTCTCTTTTTTCAGCCTGGGGAATGAAACTGAGTAAATGTATTATCTCCTGAGTATGATACACTTTAAATAATGTTAATACCTTTTATCAAGTGTGTATCCATTAGAAAAAAAGTGCTCCTTTTGGTGCTAATGCATTGAAAAGTGACATGCTGAATTTGATAATAGAGGGAGGCAGTCAGTTCAAAGTGTTTTGATGACAGCCAACTGAACTGCTGTGTACTTTGGGAAATGAAAAGACTTCCAAACCTGCTTCTTATTTTGTGGTTCAGTTATATATATAAGTACGTTACAAGGCATCTTTTTATGAAGGAAAGAAAAAGAAGTTCTGCAGTGACTTCTTAATCGATGGTCAGACTGCATTTCTTGTTGATTACCTCTCCCTTTAAGTTGTCCCCTTTGGCATGCCTTATCATTCTCCTGTGAAAGCCATTATGGCTTCTTCACCAATTTGGTTGTGCGGTGCAGCACTGCTAATCAATAGCCAATAAAGCCAAACCAGTCGAGCTTACAGAGCATCGTAGTACTTTAAAGGCCTTCTCTGTATCATCAACATGAGAAGCCAGCGATACCTATTTTTGGTAAATGGCTGCACTCTAAAGCTTAGGGAGGTTATGTTTTTGACTAGTAAGCTGGCTAGTTGAACCTGCAGACTTACTTTACGAATTATGGTCAAGTGATTTATTGTCTTAAGCACTGAGTAAGATTTTGAACTCATTTACTTCGATGCAAATGTTAAAGCAAGAGCACCATTGTTTTATCTTTCTATAGCCTTATTTAGATGCTCAGTAATGACTGCAGTCAATACAGCTCATAAACTTCTCAGGGTCCTTGCGCTTGAATGGAGGCAATCCACAGTGGATTGCTACACTACAGCCATTTAGGTTGACAGCAATGACTATTTCTGATTACTCTATATTGATTATATTCAATGATCACTGAGGTGAGATGTCTGCTTGGCAAGTGGCAAGTGGTTAAGTAATGACTGTGGCAATTTAAGTTAACTGCTTAAAATCAATGGCACATCATGGCAAAGGCCATAGTTCACTGTACCTATTACTGATCATGGGTGGAGAGGTAGGGAAATGCCATTCAAGAAATCAGAACATGGTGCAGCAGTAATTTCATCCATCCATCCATTATCTATGCCGCTTATCCTGTTAAGGGCGTCATATAGCAGTTTGGGTTGATCCGAGCTGTCTTTGGGAGAGAAGCAGAGTACCTTGGACAGATCAGGTCTTTCACCCTACTGGCTACAGCAGTAGAACACCTGGCTTTCTAACTGTGAGGCTGTAGTGCTAACCACATCCACTGTGCTGCCCTTGGTATAGCAAATAATAGTATAAATAATATCATTGTATTCAGAGTTAAAAAGTGCATTATTTTTTTCTAATGTTTTGTGGCATTTTCAGTAGCAGTGTTACAATTACTGATGTAGCCGGTAGTGAATAGAGATACTAAACAAGTATAAGTCTTTCTATGTTCATTTGTATGATCATGATAAAGTAACCAACCAACCTTTGTCATTTAATCCTTAGGGAAGTGTACCAGCAGTTTGACATGTTTAGTACATTTACAATCAAATAAATATTGCCTTACAATACTAATAATGTCCCAGGCACCACTGGTTTTTATTAATTTCTCAACAGCATGACGACCAAGACATATGAGGTTAATCATATCAGAGTTTTCAGTCTGTAATTAAACAACAGTATGACTTTAGACAATGATAAATTGAGATAGACAAAAATGAGAACAGGCTTGATGTGTGCTGTGATAGATAACGTAACGATCAAGAAAATGACGCAAATATGTTGATACTGAACGAATCAATGAAATGTCCACAGGCAACGTTTTTTTGTCCACCAAAATATCCAATGTTTTCTGTCGGCTAAAATATCCAACTTTGTATTTCAACATCCAGCTATGTGAATGTAGCAATATTAAAGTGTTTTATGGTTGAGATAAGGCATCACAGCAGTGGGTTAGGGTCAGGGAAAGGCTGTGGGCTGGTTAATAGGTGAAAATGTCACTTTACACAGTTGTTTCACACACACGTCTGCATTAAAAATGAAACCAAAACATGATCTTTTTTCTAATCCTAACTTTTCTTGCCTAAACCCAACCTCACGGGAGACTTTGGTCTTGAACTTGGGTCTCTGGCATGTCAGTTCTGCACAGTGAACACCCTCCATCCAGCTCCACCACCTCCTTACAAATTGCTTTGCGTTAACAATTGTAGTGTGTCATTCATTCACAAAAATAAGTTTCAGTACAACGTAACAATTACGTTCTCTACAAAAATGTAATCGGGATTGCGATTGCAGTTGCGTCGTATAGGAACGTAATTTTATGGAGACAGGGTTGGTAATATTAGAATGCACTCTAAAATTGTTAAAATGTCTTTATCAAGTAAATCAAGTAAGTATCTAATTATACTTTTGAAAACTAACAAATACTGTAATGTGGTATTTTTATGCCATAGTGTGTGGCTAACTATGTTATCATAAATACATGAATGAAGGTAAACCTCTATCTTTCATCTGCTAGTAGCACTATTATTATTACTACACATTTTTCCATAAACCATGCAGTATACTCTAGACATGATGTTTATTAGCTTTTGTCTTTATTTAGGAGGTGTCACATATTTGTGTAATCAGTGTTCCACTTGTTCAACCTTCTGCTATTAACAGAAACTTTTAGTCTGTTTTTTTCCTTGAGGACAGCAGTCCTTTTCCTGTGTTATAGTGTGAAGCAATTAAGATCCCCTGTCATTTCATTACGGTAAATTACACAAATGCCTCAGAATTAATTGTGCAATAATTGCTTGATTTTAAAAGCAATAAAGCAGTTTTTTGGCAAAGGAGTGCACATTAGAGATAGGTATAATGAGAAGAGGAGAGCAGATTAACATGCCCAAACTGTGTTTCTTTTAAGCTTTGGACACTAAACACTGCATGGTCTACTTGGTTACCTTGTAGTGTGTACAGCCTATTCACAAGTCTGTTAAAACAGAGGCTTGATAAGAAAGGAAAGTTTCAGACCAGTAAAAATCCACAAAGTACAGTTCAGCATGTGTGCGTGTTTGTGTGTGTGTTGTGCATTGTGTATGATTGTGCTGAGTCTATGTACTTTAGTAACAATGTCAAACACAGATATGCAGTATATCCTTGCAGAGAAAGTAAGAGAACAGTTCACCCACCCACAGGCTCACACAAACACACACTCAGCATCATGCAAAGGTCTGCCAGGAGTCTCCCAATAATAGCAGATGGTCTTTTTGCTCCACCATCTCTCTCTGTCTCTCCCTCTCTCTCTCTCTGTCTTGCTCACTCCACCAATCTCTTTCCTGTCTTTCTTCCTCTCTGTGTCCATCTGTTGCTATAATGCTCACTCTACCAATGCTTTTGCTGTCTGTCTCCCTTACTCATCCTCTCGCTTTGTAGCTCTTGTCTCAGTCTTCTTTTTCTCTCCCTTCTTCTTCTCCAACTTTTGCTATTTGCACTGCCTCTCTTTTCACCAATTTTATGCTGCCTCTCTTTCTGTCCTCTCTCTTGCATATGATCTGTGCTTTTCGGACAGTGTGTCTGTGTGTTTCCTGTGGGAGGTTACTTGAGTTGACAAGGCCACTAGCAGTGCCTTGCTGTGCCACCTTGATGCTTTGCCAGTGTGTGTGTGTTTGTGTGTGCCCTGTGGACTAAGCAAAACATCAGAAGTGTGTATGTGTTCGTGTCCATGTGTGTGAGCGTATTGTGTGTGCAATCGGGTTGACAGGGTTGGCAGCAGGCCCTTGCCACCTTGTCTGTATGCCAGTGTGGTTCAGCCTTTTCTCAGTGTATCATTTTCAGGCTGCATTTGATGAATCTGAATTTGATAGGAAGATTTTCTCTCCCACTGTCTGTCTGTCTATATATCTATCTAATCAAATAATGCTGCAGATGATATGCCTATTAGATTTTTAATAAATTTACAATTTCAGCTTGATTTTTTTGACCTGACATTGTCAGCCTCACCTTAGTTTACTTTTTTCTTTAGCAATATTCTGTACTATTTGTCAGATTTCAGCAATCTTACAGTAGAAATTACCGCAATTGTTCTAAATGCCTAAAAAACATAGGCAAAGCAGCAGAAAATAATGGAAAATGAGGTGTTAAATGCCGGAGCTGGTGTTCAGACTGCTGTAATGTCAAACTACATTTTCTCTGCTCTCACATTCTGTCTCGTCACGCTTTCCTAAAATATAACACAAGGAGTGAACCAACCAAAATGGCTCGGAGCTAGGAAGAAGAAAAAAAAATCTAAGGCTTCCTCTTTTCCTCTGCCACTTTATTCCCCCATCAGCCTCTCTCCCTTTGCTTATTCATCTTTCCATTCTTTGCTTCTGCTCTCTCTAGCTACCCCCCACCTCTCTTCTTTTTTTCAATCTTTGTCTCCTCCTTTCCCTCCCACCTGGCATCGTTTCTTTCTATCTTCCTCCTTCACTCTTTTCATCCCTCTCCCTCTGAATCATTAATGCCTGCCATGTCATGATCTGTGTGGATGTGAGCTGCGTTCAGAATGATTATTCCTTCTTACTGTGTTCACTTGATCTCCCACTTGCCACTGCACACAAGCAGCAAACTCCCGACTTCTCACACAGTTTTTCATCCAATATTCGCAAAAACGCTCAAATTAGCATAAAATTATATAAATGTGTGGATGTAGTAGTATACACATTCTCTTCATGTCAGTCTGCCTGTCTCTCTACACTAAATTATTGCTTACTATCATTTTAGGATTATTTTGAAGGAGCAAATGCAAAGACGTAACAAACTCACTCATTGAATAAATTATTCGACAGTAACTAACTTCACATTTTTCTGATCTTGTGTGCTTCTCACTGAGCCTTGCCTCAAGTGAACCATTTTCAGGTTTTCACCGCTGCACATTATGTAACAACCAACATTCTCTAAAATTACTTATCAGTCTCTTTTTTCTCATTTCCTTGCACAGTCTTGATTGCAACATACAGTATCTGGCCATCTACATAGAAAATACATTTATACACAAAATTGCTTTACTCTTTAATGATTTTGCCAAGCATTAAACGGGGTAAACTGTATTGTGTTTTATAGTTACAATGAAAAATAGCCCTGAATGGGACCGTAGATCTTAATCTTACTCTACTGTATGTTGATTAATCCCAGACATGTAGGCATACTACACCAGTAGAACACCACAAATTTACACCCAACATAAAGACAAAATTTAAATGCCACAGAAATAAAGGATGTTTGACATACACACACTTGCTTTTACATGCCGCTATTGAAAATCACTATCACTACTCAAAATGAATCACTGGTGGATGTAGTTTGCCAGAGTTTGTAGTTTGCCAGTTTGCTCCTGTAAGTCATGGAATAACTGCTTTAACTGAAATCTATGTTTTTTCAACACAGGGAAGCAAGAGCCATGTATAGGTAAATAAGAAATTCTGCCAACAAGTTTTTGTATGCAATGCTGTACCTTGTACAAAGTACATGAGTAACAATTACATAAGTACAGAAAAACTATGTAGTAGAAGCAAGTAAAGGGCTTCATGCTGCTCTTTACTGACTAGTACTGAATTTTTGGATTCCAGCCAAAAAATTCATGCTCTGATTTCAGTGGTTAACTAATACTATAAACCTTAACCCCAACAAGTCGGGTGACCTTCTGTCAGGTAACTTAAGATTTAATGGATGGGGAGAAGAGTCCAATGGAAAGGGTAGGTGAGCCTGGAGATCTGGTGGCGTAGAGTGGAGCTGAGACAGGGAAAAGGACAAGTAGATGAGCTGAAAGCAACAAAAGCAGAGTGAAGACAACAATGAGACAACAAGGGAGGTGAGCAGTGCATGCTGTTAAATAGAGAGTGAACTAATGAGGGAATGAGAGACACCTGCGAACAAGTAATGAGGGGAAGGTGAGCAGAGGGCGTGGCCAAAGTGACTGACAGAGAAGAGAACCAGGGAACCAGGAAGAAACGCCAGGGTTGATGACCTTCTCAAAACTGTGGCCATGATTCACACAAATATAACAGATGCTGTTGACCCAGTCATTGGGGTTAAAAGTGTTAATTCAATTTGTAAATGAAGTATGTAAATTTAATGGAAATTAAATCATATTTAAATCATACACAGATAATTATTCAAATGATCCATAAATAGTTAAAATCCACAGATTTTCAGATTTGGCACCATGATGTCTTCTTGAAAAGACAGGTATTGACGAAAAATTATCACAACAACAGCAATGACACAAAAAGAAACTTATGTATCTGTTTGAAAATGATTTTTGAGAATTGTATCCTTGAGTTGAAAAGCAGTACACAGAAAAAAAGAAAATCTGCTTATCTTTGCCTATAAAAACAAAAGTAAAAGTTAGACAAAATTTAATGTGTCTGCAGATGGCAGAAGGCATCATTTTACAGCAACACTGATGATTTGTCACTGCTCTACTGTTGACAACAGTGAAATTTCTACTATACAAACACAATGTGAATACAACATGCATGTAGCGTAAAGACAGATGGGATTTAAGGGGTAATGAAGTTGGAGGAAAAGAGAAGATGGGAAAGAGGAAAGATAAGACATTATCACAGTTAAACTTACAAAATGCTGGAAATAATAGAGGGCTGGCTGGAAACAGAAAATGAAGGTGGGGAAAAAGACAGACTGTAGAGTGGAACTTGACAAACAGAAAAGAAGGATACAAAATAGAAAGCTGTTGGACAGCAGGAAAGATCCTACTGTACGTATAAAGGGAGAGAAGGAAGAACAAACCAACTAAAGAAACAATTGTGATAAGTAACAATCCTTTCAGTAGTTGATCAGTTGACTGAAGAACACTGCTGATCACCTCAAATCACAAAGAACACCTTGTCCTGTTTGCATTAATAGGAATCTATTGTATTTTTTTATGCATATACTATATATATTCATATCCAAGAATCTTTAGAATTTATACAACCTTAATAGTTTTTCAAAGGAAGAAGGTTGTGCTGTATGTTTCTCTCTGAGTTTTAGTCTTCTGAAAAGTTGTGCTTAGAGATTCCGAAGTCCTTGTCAGTGTCTTTTGTTGAAAAGTCAATTGAATGTCAGCTTAATATGTTACTTTTTGAGATGAAGAAAAAAATATTTTAAACAGCAATACTGGATACAATTTAAGTTCTTATGTGTGTCTGTGTGTGGACGAATGTGTGTTTCTCTCTACCTGGCTTGCCGTCTGTCTGCCCAATTAAGCTGCTGTGTTTTATCCATATTTTTGTTTTAAGACACACTTTGTTGTCAAACCTCCCATAATCCCTTTTAGGCAGCATCTTTTCTGACTCATGACATCGGCTGACCAGAAATGTCTCTCTCGTTTGCTCTACAGCTTTCTTTTTGATTCTATCATCTTTTTCAGATTCCTTCTTCCCTCACCCACACTCACCCACTCATGCCCCCCACAAGACTGAACATACTACTTTTCCTTTTATCCTGCCCAAATCACTTACTTTTTCCACACAGTAATGGCATATCTACACAGTAGGCATTTCAGCCACATTTTTCAGTCATTCATCTCATGCACATCTCATGGAACGAATACCCTCCTATTTTAATCAGTCCATCTTTCTACACCATGTGTCACCTCATGTTTTACTTGCATTTTAAGCCATTTTATAACCATAGCCAGAGTGTTTATTTATGTAACCACAGTTATTTGGCAAAGACTCTGATCACTGCCAAAATGTGGGCGACCATTTTATACTGTACGGGAAAGTCTCCTCTGCAGATGGAGCAGAGGTGCTGGCAGCTTTGATAACTGCTGCTTCTCGGGCAAAGCGTTGCGTATAATCACAAATAGCAAGTACTAAATTGCGTGTGCAGTCTTGAAAATTCCACGTTTTGTTGGTGGCCGTTTTGCGGGGTGATCTACTAAGAAAAAATGCTTGATCGACAACAGGTGCAAACTTGGTGGAGGTGGCAGTGTTTAAATGCGGTGCAGTTTGTGTTTCACTGGTGTTTGTCATGGAGAGTTTGGAGAATGACCAGCGTAAACGCAAGATAAAATTTGATCCAGAGGAATTGAAGTGGAAGAGACTTATAATCACTTTGATAGCTACAGAAATTAAACTTCAGCATTGTGAGAAGAAACGCTAAAAATAATACATATGGGGTTGCTGGTTTCTCAAGAAATACATTTACATGAGGGGCACCTGTGTTACAGCCCACGGTCTTTCCTCCTCTCACTTGTGTGTGTTTAATTCTGTTGCCTGTGCAAAGTTGTGCTCAGTAGTGTTTGTTTGCCCTTCCTGGTTTTGCTGCCTAGACTTCACTGCACCACCTACCTCTGCCCTGATTGGTCCGCTGTTCTACCTGGTCACCTTCACTTTCTCCCCTTCATCTTCCCTCGTGATTGGTCCGGCATCTGGCCCTCATCTCCTCTCCTTGCCCACCTGCCCCTCTTTTTCTGATTGGACCAGGGTTGGCTACGTCCACCAATCAGAGGCTAGCAGCCACACTCCCTGCCTCTCACTCAATGACCGCTGGGATAGGCTCCAGCACCCCCACAACCCTTAAGAGATCAAGCGGTTAGAATAATGGATGGATGGATGTTCGTATAAATGTTAGTCTTGAATTTTGTGCAGTGCTTTGCTCAACAAATTGATTTGTTACAAAATAGGAAATCACTATTTCCTGGAGTAAAGGGCCTGTTTTCAAATTGCCTGTTTTATCAGATTAATGGTCCATAACAAACATATTCAGATGGCTGAGAAAATGCAAAATTTTGCTCCACCCGAATTTGGATGAACCCATTTTGCTGCCTTTGGCCATCACTGATGGAACAAATAGGATTTTGGCTGCCACTGGAGTAGCACTGCTTCAGAGGGATGTTTATATAACTAAACCTCTGACATAGTCACCAGTGACCCTTTTCTTCCTCCTCCTAATCTTTCCTGCTCCTATTGTATCTCTCAGTTCATATGTACTAACACAATTGCACAATTATTGTGATTGCTATTCATCGGCCTTCCCTGCCTACTCACCCTTCCACTAGAAAGGCTAATGTATGGCTTTAGTTACATCTCCTAGAATTAACTTCCACTTTCACTGCTGTTTCCTTTCTCCTACTTGACATTTTCACTGTTTCCTTTCATATTCACTCTCTCTCATCATCTGATTTTTGTGTATTTATGTGACACGGTACTACTCTGAGAGTCGTGGCTACTCAACCTTACAATATGGAAAATAATGTGCAGGTTTGAATCTTTCAACTAAAGTTAACGTATTGTTTTCTTCTCTTAGTTTTCTCTACCTTAGATAGCTGAAGTGCTACATGTATGAGTTTCTCTAAATATGTTGTGGTCAGTTATTTATGGAATTTTAAATATACACCCTTCTTAGTATGCTTTTGATAGGTGCTGGCAGAAAATTTAACCTTTGCACAGAAAACTCCCCAATGAGTCCTAAAGTATCCATCAAGGATCTTCAGGTTAGAAGTTTGTCACTGCTCTAATGTATCATTTGTTGTAACTTCATAGTGATTTATTAATGAGGAATGAGGTAGCCTTTTGCAGTATAGCAGCAACATGCCAATATGCTGTGTGGCAACTCACCCATTTTCTAACAGAGGTTAATGTGTGGCGTTTATTCTCCCCACCCTTGCATTTACTTCTTCTTCTCCACACCTCTGTAAAATATTTTTTATTCCCTTGTGTCTGTATTTGTGCCATGTGTCTTACATATTAATGAGATGAGTGTGTTGCTCTGTTCTGTGTCTGCTCACCCATGTATAATAGGGATGAATGGGTGAATTTAGCAACTTCTAGTAGAATTTTTTTCTTCAACTCTCTTAAGTTAAAATTTTATTTTCCCTGGACTAAGATGCATATACCATTCCTGATGTGGATGTGTTCTTTGCACTAAAATATTTTCCTTTCATTAGACACAATGCACTGATTCACTTATCAATCAATCAATACCAACTGCATTGTCCCTGGGGAGCATTTGTTTGCATAGCAGTACAGTAGAACAGAGATAACAAGATTTCCAATCACCGTCTTCTTTCTGAGTTCACCATACTGATAGCAGAGGGTAGAAAAGAGTGTATCTGTTGGTTCTGGCTCGTGGCTGCCTCAAGAGAGTGCCAGGAAGCAGAACATGGAACTCTGACTGTAGGGGATGGGAGCTGTCAGGATGGACAGTACTTTGTTCAATAGATGCTCGTTATGGAGGCAGGCTGCTTAATGTAGTTCCAATGATTTTACTACTAACTTTAACCATCCCATTTAATGAACTTTTGTATTTAACAGAGAGAGCTAAACCAAAAGAAAATGTAAGGACACGTGAAAGCTCTGTAGAACAATGGCATCAAGGTTCTGTCAACGTTAAACTTGGCCAGCCTTCATAGATCAAAAATATATTTATATATATACGTTTTTTCTTACACTTGTTTCTATATTACTCAAATATGTACTCAAACATCATTGTACTTTACAATGATTTGAGCAAATGCTTTGTTGTCAATTATGTTACCCAACTATTTAAAGGACTCAACTGTTTCTACAGTCTAGCCATTTATTACAGTTCTGACAGAACCTGCACCAATCCTTAGTTTTGCTTACATTCAACTCAAAGAAGTATTCAGAGCACCATTTTAAAAATTCCAAACCACAGGACCATGTGATGATTCATCATTGTTCAGCAGGCTATCACTGTGTCATCTGCAAACTTTAAGATTTGACGATTTTTAAACCTGCTGATAGAATCCTTTGGTCTTGTAATATTACATAATTAGAGCTCCATCTAACTAAGCTTTTTGTTATCAATTTATCTGCTAATTATTCTCTAGATTATTTATTGGGGTCTATGAAGTAGAATTAAAGTAAGAATAAGTTAAGTAATTTTAATTAATTTTTGTCCACTGTTTCTTTCATAATATATATTTATCAACTTCATTCCAGATGCAGGGGTGGCAACAGTCACAGAAATTTGTCTTTGGCATCAATATATTCTGTGTGTCTGAATCCCTTAGAGGTTTTTTGCATTCACATATAAACACAAAACATCAGTAGAATCTTTTATCACTTTTGTCACTCTCTTTATGGGGGAATGTTGATTTGGACTGTCAGGGACGTTGGGATTGTTTTGTTGAATAGACAGCGATATTGTTTTTTGTGAGGGCCAGTTCTAATTTTTTGTATATTGAGCGTTACAATCTCCCTCATACACAATTCCACACAAACAATGTTCTTTTCCCTACATTTTTATCTTCATTTCCATCTTCATTGTTCAGCAGAAAGAGGACCTTCTACAAAATGTGCCTGCAGCTGTAGTATCAGCACTTAAGAACAGGAAAAGGCTTTTTGTCTGTTTTTATTACCCTACATGAAACGGGGGTGGGATCAGAGCTCCAACAAAGTGCGTATTAAGAATATACTTTCAGGTTCGTAAGTAATTTGCCTTGAGAAACTCCTGCATAGCTCTCAATTTTGTTTTGGGTCATTATCTATCCACAGTAGTTTTGCAGCATTTGGCTGAATCTGAGCAAAGAATATAACCCTTACACATAAGAATTCATTCTGATACTTTTAGCAGTCAGGTCATCAATAAACACCAGTGACACGGTTCCATGGGCAGCTATACAATGCCTCTACCATGTTTGACAGATGATCTGGTTTAGTGATGTGTCATTTGTGAACGAGCCGGCTCTAAGAGCCAACTCCTGTCAGGGAGAGCTGAATCTTCAGCTGCTCCTGCTCAGCTCTGCTGAGAATCCATGCAGGCAAGGCGGGATTTTATTTTGTTGAGCACACTATGGGGCCAATCACATGCAACGACAGACTAGGATACCATTATGTGAAATAAGGAAGGGGGGCAGATGCTCTGACAACAGCCAGTGTGGTGGTACAGGCCTGATACTAAGAGTGACAGAGAGACTTAAATGCAAGTGCGTTGGAAAAAAGTTGTGTTGTGAAACCTCTGTATTAAATTCATAAATCACCTCTTGAATGGAGACTTTTAAAATGATGTGCCTACCTTCTCAAGAGTGTTCTTGACTTGACTAGATGTTGTGAAAGGGTTCTTCTTCTTCGTTTTTTTTTAGCCTTATGATGGCCTCATTCATTTGCAAAGACACCTCTTTGGACTTCATGTCGAGAGTTTCAGTGAACAGCAACAAATGCAAATGTAACACTTATAATGACCTCCAGGCCTTTTATCTGCTTTATTAGACATGGAGAAAAGGGGATTTATTTATGAGCCCCCCACAATGGGTGTGTGTGTATGAAAATGGCTGTAATTCCTGAGTGCCACAATTTTGTCAGACCCCTTGAATTAAAGTCTAGACTTCACTCACATCTTAAGTGTTTTATTTCAGATTAAATGGGGTAATGTACAGAGGACAAAGTCCAAAAAACGTATCTTTGTTCCATTACTAATGAACTTGACTGTACATGTATTTGGAAGCTGTGGTTTGCTAATGTTGATACGGAATCTTGAGGACAAAAAACAAAGTTGTTACAATGGTATGATCTTGAATTTCTTATTTGAAAATCATTGTATAATTTTGCCAATTTAAGAGGTTTGAATTCAACATAATTTGATGTATTTAAGCTTCAGGAAGATATATACAGACAGACAGCACAATTTGGTGTCAAAATGGCTTTATATTGTATCAGGAAATTCTTGTTTTTTATTATGAAGATGGAAAATAACAAAATAGACATTTAATGAGATAAAATATTTAAATGGTATTCATTATGTTTTTAAGGAAGCTGAGTTGCAAATGTCAGCAAAGTGTTACACACCCTTACAAACACATACAAACTATATTTCATAAATTGCATGCTCACAAACAAAAAAGATATACTGTACAGTACATATGCGTTAAGATACAAATACACAAATTATCATGCAAACCACATGTACACATGGCCCTGCCATTTTAGCAAACTTCACAGACAGACTCATGCAGGCATACAAAGAATTACACAATTAAGAGAAACAACCTTACATGCAGTATATCAGTATTTATTAAAGGTAACACACATTCAAAATGGTCACATAATGTTTTGTTTTTCAACAGAAAAGCACACACCCATCACACAAGCCAAACACACACACACCTTTGCCCTCACATTCAAATCAGCTCCAGTTGATTAAACCTGTCACATCAGACCTGTCTAAACAGAGAAAGGAGGAAGAGAATTTAAAAAAGGGGAAACATAATCAAAGAAGGAAAGAAATATGACAAGCTGTCTGTCACATCTGTTAGCAGCACAAGAGATCAGAGAATAAAAGGCTTCGCACAGATGCACACTCCAACTAACCTTTCCTCCAACGAAACATTTCAGGTAATTGATACGTTTTGAACAATTAAGGTGTGAAAACCAACATTGAAAACGTAGTATCTCAGTAACTAATGGCACTTACAATGTAAAGTGCCTCAAGATGACTTTTGTTGTGATTTGGCGCTATATAAATAAAACTAAATAACTAAATAAAAAAAATAAAAAAAATTGAATTGAACCTTTTATGTTATGAATAATAAAGGATTGTAACAACCAGTGTAGCATTTGGATTGCAGTCCACTGAATCGTGAATTACTTAAATTATAATATAGGAGATACAGTGCTATGAAAAAGTATTTGCCCTCTTCCTGATTTTTTTCACACTTTGTCATGCTTAAGTGATTTAGATCATCAAACAAATATTAATATTACACAAAGAAGAAGAAGGAAAAAAAGTTGTCCAAACCTACTTGGCCCTATGTGAAAAAGTAATTGCCCCCTAAACCTAATAACTGGCGGTGCCACCCTTGGAACTCTCCCATGGACGCAATTTTTGTCCAGTCTCTTTCTTATTGTTGAATCATGAATTCTGAGCTTAACTGAGGCAAGTGAGGCCTGCAGTTCTTTAGATGTTGTTCTGGGTTCTTTTATGACCTCTTGGATGTGTTGCTGTTGTGTTTTTGGAGTAATTTTGGTAGGCCGACCACTCCTGGGAAGGTTCACCACTGTTCCAAGTTTTTTCCTTTTGTGGATAATGGCTCTCACCATGGTTCACTGGAGTCCCTAAGCCTTAGAAATGGCTTTGTAACCCTTTCCACACTGATACATGTCAGTTACTATGTTTCTCATCTGTTGTTAAATTACTTTAGATAGTGCCACGATATGTTGCTTTTTTAGATCTTTTAGTGTGCTTCACTTTGTCACACAGCTTCTATTTAAGTGATTTCTTGATCCAACGGGTTCTGGCAGTAATCAGGCATGGGCGTGGCAATTGAAATTGAACCGAGCTTTCCAAAAAATTGGATTAATGGTTACTTTTTCACGTAGGTCCAGGCAGTGTTAGACAGCTTTTTTTGTTTAATATTGCATTTTGCATTTACTCTGGTCATCTTTGTGTAATATTAAAATTGGTTTGATGATCTCATTTAAGTGTGGCAAGTATGCAAAAAATAAATAAAAAATCAGGAAAGGGGCAAATACTTTTTTACAGCACTGTAGGTAAACTGCTACAGTGCCCCTTTTTTCCCATGTCTTGTCTCTCTGTCATAACAACAAAGCTACACACACTCAAGTAAACAACAATAGGCAGGCCACAGCAGTAACAGTGAGTAAGAAATATTAGCTTTGTGGTCCCCATCCTTTGTGTAGTTGATATACATTGTGCCCTGACTCTAGTCTTGGGACATATTTGTCATCTCTTACATCTAACTTTGTCAAACAATACCATATTTCCTTTTTTTCTGCTCTTCCAAATGCCTACAAATCCCAAAAAGAGTTTGTGGGGTGAAATGTGGCATCTGATTTCATATGGGTTATTTATTGTCATTGCAGCCATCTTCTGAAGTGCATATATCAACATAATGGAAAGAAAAATCATTTTTAGATGTTTTATGTACGACTGTGAGTGCGTGTGCTTCGACAACCCCAACCAAAGAAGCATGCCAACCATGAGAAAGGCATAGAGTTGGGAAGATAAAGCAGCAGGTCCTAGGGCAGGTAAAATCTGATTTCAAAGCACACATATTTGATAACAGAACAGAGGTTAACATCATTAGACTCAAACTGTTGGGATGAATCTAATTATCACTCATTAAACAGGTGTGAAAGGATAAGTGACAGGAATATAGTGAATCAAAACAAAATCTTGTATTTATAATATAATACGTGCACATAGTGTATTTGATTGGCCAATACAATGCAAGATGATGTTGCAACAAAAGTTGAGAGAGGTTGCTGGACTACCTGGTTTGGGAATTCTGCTTTTCCAAAGCGAAATGTTTGGCACCACAAGACACTTTATTTAAATGATGGAGATGTCTGGAAAAGTACAAAAACCAAAATGTTTTCTTTTGTTTGACAATGCACCTACAGCTTGGAGCAGGTTAGTAAAAAAAACATCAAATCAAAAACATTTTGCACAACTCTTTTGCAATTTACCAAACTTCATTCACCATCCTGATGAATATCAGCCATCAGACCTTCATCATAATCCCAAGATTATTTCCAGCTTCCTTGTATAGTACACAATCATGTAATGCAGCATCCACCACAGGTATTAGATCATTCTTTTATGATTCTTTATTTGAAAAATATAATAAAATATATAATAACATTTACAAAAAATACTGGTAAAATATTCAGTAACTATAAATGTCCAATATATAAATGCAAAACATTGACATACAGTACTGTGTCTTAGTCTTAGGCCACTATTGGATTAGTTTTTCAGCAATGCTATGATGCCCATATACAGGTACATCTCAATAAATTAGAATATCATCAAAAACTTAATTAATGTCAGTAATTTAATTCAAAAAAGT
>JAUMHL010000001.1:17622638-17634291 GCA_032362345.1 Sandelia bainsii
AATCTATATAATATATGAGTTTCACTTTTTTGAATTGAGTTACTGACATTAATTAAGTTTTTGATGATATTCTAATTCATTGAGATGTACCTTATATATATATAATTTCTCAGTTTTTACATTAGAACAACTAGAAATACAATAAATGGTTTATTGGCTGCTATCCTTTCAGAAAGACAATTCCTGATCAGTTTTTTTATGCTATGAAAGGATGAATTTGGCATCCAGATGAAGGTGCCAGATGCTGAGTCAGGTCCTTGCTGGACTTCTTCCGGTGTCTCAAAGAAGACACTCTGAGTGACTCCTCAACAGACTTTGACAGGTCTTACACTCCTATTTTTGTCCTTGACTTCTGCAGATTCCTCTACAAAGATCACACTCAAAATCTGTCACTTTAGCCTAAAGAAGCTGTTGTTTTTTTTGTATTTTTGTATTTTTTAATACTGTGTACATATTTTCTAGTGGTATTCTAATAATGAGACTACGAAATAAATATATATATGGTCATGATATCACTGCCAAAACAACAAATATAAGGGTGGCCTAAGACTTTTGCACAGTACACTTTAATATACTTTAGGTTATTGTTTAATAAATACATTCTTCTCATCTGATCAGTTAATACAAAATAGGTTTAATTATCAATATCATTTCCCCTTGCAACCTCAAATATATCATTTAAATATTCAGAATAAGCCATTTAAGTAAATTAGAGAAGTTCATCTACATTTGGGCAGTTCACTAAGGACTCAGTTTTAAATAGCTCCCTTGGATCCATATCAATGAACAACAAATACACTCAAACCAGATTCTTCATTTAACCAATCTGGGCTTTAATTGCTGAAGTGTTTTGAATCTGAGTCATTTCTCAATGAGTTGTTTGCAATATAAGGAAGGAAACCAGAAACAACCTTGACATGCTACCCTGATGAAGGCTTAATGGCTGAAAATGTTTGGTGAACACAATTTGGTTAAATTGGAGAAGAGTAATGTGCTGTGTTTTGATTTTGAAGGTGCAATAAGCAGCAAGAAGTGTTTACATAAAAAATACTAAATAAAACTAAAACTACCACTTATGTTGCTACATTTTCACTTTGGCACTGGGAGCCTTTGCACTTAAAACCAACAAATCATACCAGTCCAATTCTACACTCGCATACATTTTTATCCAAAGCCACAAGGTACATTTTGAAGTTTATGGACTTCAATTTCTGCCTATTTTTCTGGGCCATTTTCAAGCTTCAACTTATTTTTTTTTACCAATTTCTGAATGTGCCTGAGACAATAAATTGAGCCTTGGGGGTATTTTCTACCATTCTGCTGTGCTGCTTCTTGTCCACATTTGACTAAGGGGACTCGGTAATAGCTTCTCCCCATGTCCCAGAACCAAATACAGTTTCCAGCAGTGGCTGGCACATAGCATGACTGGGTATGCAACCGAGACACTGTTATGGCCTTAACACAACGCCATTATCACTGTAACACAGTGCTAATGCTCTCTCTTGCTTGTTCTCTCTTACAACACACACACCAACACACTTTTACACACTAAAGCTGCGTCTCCCTGGAAACTAATGGGTTGTGTTCCTAGAAAGACAAGGATACTTAAGAGCTGGTTAGGGGCCGCACACAGATGGTGAGTGCATGTCTGTGTATGTGTAGACTTGCATATGGAAGAGAGTGATACACAAGCAAGTTGTGTTGTTTATGTGTCTTTATCCACAGATGTACTCATGTGTATGCGGCCAGGAAAATGTCTGTTGGTAATTGTCCAACAGTAAGTTATACTTCACTGCAAACTCTGTTTGCATGTGTGTATTAATGACTGCTTACATTTAAGTTTTTGTGTGCGTCTACACAGCGTTGTGGCCCCATGTGTCTCTTTGTGGGCAACTCTTCTGTTCATTTGTGTGTGTGTCTGTCAGGATTTCAAAAAATGTTTGGACCCAAAAAGTTTACAGATACTCAGAACTGACTTTGAGAGATTTATTTAAAGAAAAGCGATAATAGGTCATGGATCAGAAAGTGGGAGCAGGAAAAGGAACGATTGAGGAACCAGAGTGCCCTCTACAGGTAGGTGAGTTGGTCAATGTCTACACAAGGACAGAGGGGTAAGTAAAAATTCAGCAATGATAATTAATGACTTTCAGGATGTGACTTGGAGAGGTGATCAGTACTAACAGTTCAAGAGAGATACGAGATAGAGAGGAGAACATCGCAGGTGAGTTCAAAGTGACTGGATAGACAGCACAAGATGGCAGATGACATCGGAGTTCAAGATGGCGTGTCCCAGAATAGTTAGCATCTGTCATGCGGTGAGTGAAACTGCAATACATATACTTGAGGAAAAACAGTTGAGAGCAAACTAGTGTAGACTGAAACAAATAATTGATCCAGGTATCTGTTCCCTACAGGTGGCAGAGACAATCCTCGAAACGATTCTCTTCCCTCCAATCAGAGTTCCTCAGAATAAAGGTTAATTTCATTAATCCTCCTCTGGATCCTTGATGCTTTCCCTTTACAAAATAAAGTGAACTTAAACAAATCCTCTTCCCGGTTACTGGGTGAATAAAGTCCACAAACACAAAAATATCTTTAATTCAGAAATCTACATCCATTATTTAAGAATCTCTTTCATTCAGAGAAGAGGTTTCCAAAAATCAAGAGAGAGGTCAGGAGACTTACAGAACAGTGGGTCGAGCACACAGCTAAACTGTTACACTATTCATGTATGTCCCAATCTGTTTCACTGGTTTTGCTGTTTCTGTGTATTTGTTGTCTGCAGCAGTTTCTCTGTGTGTCTGCTTTCCATATAAATAAATGTTTGTCTCCAAGTTTTGTGCTTTTGGCATGTCATGCATAAATGACTCCAGACACACCACCAGGCCCAGATGACAGTAGAGCAGTAATCCAATGATTTTCATTTTCACTAAACAGTGGGATCAGGAGAACAGGGCAATGATAAAGCACAGAAACACACAGGCATGCACAATTACACATTCAGAAAGTGTAGATCATAAGTATGTTTTCACTGATGGAAATATACAGACACGTCTAAACATACACAGGCACCATATGTCAGTATATATTTCTCTTAAATTGCACAAGTTCCATTAGAAGAAATTAATTCCTGTGTGCATTTAATGCTCAAATGGAAAACTAGGACCAGGCATTGAGACTGGTGCTGTAGCCTCAGACCTCTCTTCCCTGATGACTCTACTTAGCTTTCTTCATCACTGATGATTAACAAGCAGAAACAGGTTGACAGCAGAAGTGAATGTGTCCAGACACAGAGAGGTATTTTTTGCCATCATCCCATTGGTGGTTCTGCATATTAGCCCAACTCTGGGCAACGTACAGTATCATGTGTGCTTGTAAACTAGTAATTCAATGATGTGACTCTAATTTTCATGGTGCAACTGCCATCTGTTTGTAGTCTATACTGTATGTGTATTCTGATACAAATTTAACATAAAATGTGGCTGCTTAGGAATACGAGCAAATTTAACTGACTGTTTCATTGCTATTCTTGTTCTGTGCAATGATGGCACCACATTTGGCTTTCTAACAAAATCATTTGCCTCTTGTGGCTCACTTTTCACTATAGCTAGAGGGCCTGTAGAGTTGCTATATTCTCTGTGATCACGTGGCTTTCCTGTGGGTGATCCAAATTCCTCACACACAGTCTGAGGGCATACACATCAGGTGGATTGGAGAAAATGAATTGCCCATGGGTGTGACTAAGACTGTGGGCGCTTTTCTGTCCATTTGTGTTAACTGTGACAGATGACTGGCGACTGGTCCTGGATGTATTTTTGTTTCCTGCTCATTGCATGCTTGAATATACTCCTAATCCTTGTGACCTTAAATGAGAAAGGTATGTAAAGAAAATTAATTATATATATACATTTGGTATTTTCAGTCATGGTAAATCTATCAATATGAATAAAACCAGACCACAGACTCAGGCTAAAATTACACAATTCTCTCAGCCAATCTTACCAGACAATGAAGAGATATCAGCTGCTAGTCGACTGGATTCAGCATTAAAGACCAACTGTCACCTGCTGAGGAGGAAATAACTAAGGCTTGGTTTGTTATTTGTGTGCGTGCATCTGACTTTATAATGGTTTAGGAGGTGTAATCATTACATCATTAAGATTCAGATCATCCTCCTAAAAACACCCAACATGCTTATCAACAACAACAGTAACACAAGGGCTGTTTTGTTTTAAAGGGAAAACTCACAAAGTAAAGTAGTGCTTAAAGCAAAAAAAAAAATCAGTATGTTTAATGGTAAATTTTAAAACATAAACACCAAATTAATAAATGTAATCATAATAGCAGCTCCTCATCTAACTCTTGCATCTCTTCTTGATAGGCTGCACTGAATTTTGGGATCATTTCAGTCTTGTCTGTCCACCGATTACTAGATTTCATCCATTCATTATATAAACTGCTTATCTTGTTAAGCTGGGCTCAAAGTGAACTTTTTCTGTCAGTGTTACCCAACTGTCCTGAATCCTACCTTTAACTGTCCCAAACTTAACAACCACAGCTCCAAACAAAGTCCCATTATTAAATATAGAATGCACAGTAAACAGTTTATTTCACTTTTTATGTTTATTTATTTTACAATTGGTGATCAGCAGATGTCTTGACCATATTCTCTCTGTTGGACCTATATCCTGATCTATGGATCTCAATTTTAAGGCAGATCAGTTTAAGGGTTACATTAAGATAATAGCACAACCCACTTCCAACTGTAACCTGTTTCTTGTTGGTTTGGCTGTCTCAGACAGTGGTGGGGCAAATCAGGTTGATCATACAGTCAGCTTTTGCTTTAACATGTTCATAGCAACCAGTGACTAGCAAACTAGCTAACTATGGTTAATAGTGGATGGGAACTGAAAAGATTGCTTTTCTGCATGTTTATGATGATTTAAGAGGTGATTAGATAAACTCTTCTTGTGTTTTGATTTGCTTAGCTTTTATTGTGTGCACAGTAACATGTATTGATGTTGTCAACTAGAGTATAGAGTAAATTTGAATTTACCTGAGCTCCCTGAGCTACTTCTGTGTTTGGCTGCTGTATGTGGAAGATCACGTCAAACAGAGTATACAGACTATACACTAATCATAATAGTGTCTCCCCTCAATCCTCATGGTGATTATGTGCTTGTACTTGCCACATTTTGTCTGATGGATAGAGGAATGAGGGAGAGAGACTTGAAAGGAAAACACACAGAACTTAATTCATGATGCTATTTGCCTTCAACCTATGCTCTGTACTCTGGGAGATACTGACAGTTCTGGGTATGACAATGAGAGGACTACTGCAATAAAAGAGATAACATAAAAAGAATAAATAAAAAAAATGATTTCATTTGCATATAGTACTGTACATAAAAAAACATATCTGACTTTGCTTGGTATTTCTGAAATAATTCTTAAAATACTTAAGATACTGCAGTATCTTAACCTCTGTAGTCTCTTATTGCCTACAAGTAGTTAAGTATACAAAGCGTGGTATGTCAAATGTGCATATGAAAGAAATGTATTTCAGCCTGCACAAGCAAAAATATCAGATTTCATACAGGCCGCAATTCAGGTAAATTCAAGTAAAGGCACTTGTAATGTTGAGTAGTATGTTTTATAACACAAACAAATGCTGGTGTTGAAAAACTAAGATTAACATATCCATCTAAAATCTCTGGGTTGAGATCTAGTAACCTCTCATGTTGAAGCATCTGCATTTGTTGCGTTTCTACTTTAGTGAAGGAACTTAAGTGATGCAGAACATTTAGCTGTATACTCTTAAAACTAATTCAGGCTAAAATTGTTTTTGTTTGTTTTTTATTAATATTAAGAACTTGAGGAGTAAAACATCTTGTATCCAGTGCTTTGAATGATTTAGAGCACAAGTGTAAAAAAAGACACACAGATCCTTGTTAACTCTAGATTTTCAGAGCCAAAATGTGTTAAGAAATTATAATTAACCTCCTCCCTGTCCTCCTTATTAAATTTCAACAAAGCATCTACTGCAAATATCCCAGAGTTCACTGGGGGAGGGACAGAATAGCTGATGGGATATGAAATAAGGAAGCACATCTGGTGTTAGAATACACCAACTGAGACACTGAGAGGTTTATGGGGCTACACTGATTAGGACACACACACATGTGCACGCACGCACACACTGTGTGTGCGTTTAGAGAAACACTGACACAGACTTTTACATTTTTGTCCAGGAAGACATCTTAAGCAACCTGTGCATTAAATGTTTGTTTTTGTGTCTTTTTGTATATCGATGCACAGTGTATCTCTACGTGTATTTACATGTGTATGCATACATGTGTGTCAGGGTGACAGCAGAGTATAGATAATGAAATGTCCTCCTGTCTCAATCATGCTTTAATTAAACTGTGAAAGATAACTGGAGAATGTTGTGTGTGAATTAAATATGTCTCTACTGGTCCTAGCCCTTGTCTTCACCTTCATAGAACATTCAGTTATTTTGTGCATGTATCTGTATCTGTGTTTGTGTGTGTGTGTGTGTGATGAAATGTATCTCATTTCTGACCCAGTTTGAAACCTCTAAAATGATCCAGAATGTAGTAGCAGCAATGGAGCATCTTTCCTTTTATTTAAATCACATACATTACACTGTATTTCCAATTTTGCTCCAGCAAAGATTTATGTGTGTAGGTCTGGGACCAGTGAGCTGAAGCTTACCTTGTTGACATAAAGATTTATGAAAAATAGCTAAACGTGGTCGACAATAAATCAGCCATGCTCTTATGTTTGTTGCATGTTCTTATGCTTTACAATCATTTCTTATAGGCATATTTTAGTGACTCTACTCAAGCTGAGCTTGCTGTCCCAATTCTTTAACTTTTGACTGCAACTGGGAAACGCTCCCAGGGTAGCCATTAGTGGCTGGAGAGGCTGTAATGAAAAGCTGGAGGAGGTCCCAAAAAGTCTAGATGAAGTACTTGCCACACTGCATAGGCATGAAATGATAGCTTCCTGTAATTGCCCCGGATACTTTATGACGGTGTGTTATGAGGTCTGAGAGCTTTAATGATACAGCTGGAGAATTGACTCCATTGCTATTCTTTACTGAGTTTGTCTTGGATCATTTCTGTTTGTGTAAAATTATGTAAAGTCAAGTTTCTTGAAATATTCCCTTGAGGTTGAAATACTTTAGGCAATGCTTCCTAAACTTATCCAGGTGAGGTCAACTGAGTGCACTCTATCTTTTCAAATAATACTAGCTGCTGCTTCACATTCAAGTATATTCTGATTCAATATCTCAGTTGGTCTCCGGATTTTTGGGGTTTTTTTAGGAAAAGGATAGTGTCAAGCCTCCTTCTCTCAACAAGCACCCACACATTTTCCAGCTGGTTTTGTCTTGCTCATAGCTCATACTGCCACCATCAACTGCATGTATTGTTTCAATCTGCTAGGAAAAAAGTGTTCTGTGAGCTCTTCTCTGAGCTCACAGTTTGATACTTGATATGAAAGTCATAGAAAAAAACATTCTGCAGTTATATAAGTTATGTTATTGTTTCATCCTACAGAACAACAGGTTGCCATAAAGAGTGGCTGCTTGCATGGGATTATATGAATAATATACAAAAAATAATTATTTACTAACTATCAACCACTTTTTTCTTTAATGGATGTCTGTTTATCTATGTACCTTCTGTGCTTCACCTGTCTTCTCTCTTCTGTATTTCTCTCACTATGCTGCTACATAAATTATATTAGTGCTTGGTTTTTTTAATCTTTTCCAGCAGATACCAGACAAACAAAGATGCAGTATATCCTCCACAATCCTCCAAAGGCTCAAAACAGCTGCACACTGTGCAGCCATAGTTCTCTAACACTGGTTTTGTAAACCTATAGATTCTGTTATCAGTGCAGATAAACTTAAGCTTCAACAAAATTCATCCCATTTCATTCCATTCATCACATTGGTCCACTTTTGGTCCCAGGCCCCATTAGTTTTATTCTATTTGTCCAAATTCATTTCAGGAGTGAGATGATATCACTAGGAGGGAATGCTCTGTGTACACTGGGAGTGACAAAGCAAAGTGCAAAACTGTCTTTCTAAAGTCAGCCAGCCCATGTAATCATTCTGTCAGTGAAGCTGTACTTGTCCTCTGCTGACACTGGCTAAGACCTTCACAGGAATATTACTTTTCATATTTCACCTTCACTCCAACTACAACCTCCTGAACCAACTTATCCTTAAATGAGCCCAAAGTTTACTAACAGTATGTGACATTACTTCTTGAGGGTTAATTTCTAATCAGCCCTGTCTCCTAAAAATTCCGTTTGTACACAACGAAACTGCAATCCCGATTACGTTTTAGTAGAGAACGTAATTGCGACCCGATTACGTTTTGTGTTAACATAATGATCATATGTTCACAGTTAACGTACTTTTGTCAGCCAAAATATCCGATCTACATCCGGTTTTCTGTCTGCTAAAATATCTGACGTTACATTTTAACATCCAGACATGTGAGTGTAGAGATATTTAAGTGTTTTATGGTGGGAATCAGACATCACAGCAGTGGGTTAGTGTCAGTGAAAGGCTGTGGGCTGGTGAATGGACAAAAATGTCATTTCACACAGTCGCTTCACACACACAACATCTGCATTAAAAATGAAAGCAAAACACGATCTTTATTCTAACCCTAACCTCAGTACTTTTCTTGCCTAAAGCCAACCTCACAGGGGACAAACTCCGGTCTCCTGCATGTCAGTCCTGCACAGTAAACACCCGCCATCCTGCCCAACCACCTCCTTGCAAATTTGTGTGCCTTAATAAATGGAGCGAGTCATTCATTTATTCACAAAAATACGTTTCAGTACAACGTGACAATTACGTCCTACGAAAACGTAATCGGGTCGCAAATACGTTCTCTAGGAAAACGTAATTGGGATTGCAGTTTAGTTGTATACAAACATAATTTTTGGGAGACAGGGTTGTTTCTAATCTAGTACTTCACAGTTTTCAGAAATTCTGTTTTTACAAACTGCAGTCTATGCTATATGTAACATGAATTCCTACATAAAGATGCTAAACAAACAGATTTGCAAAAATGAAATCATATAGGTGCTGTAAGAAGGTACTCTATAAATATTTAAAATGTAATCTATATGTACTATGCATTTATCTTTCATGCAGGCAACAATAAAATTATAAAATCTATTTTTCATAAAAAAAAGAATGTGCATGCACAGCTATTTTTGCATCACGTTCTCCTGAAACAAAACAGTATAGAATATCCTTGATATGACAGTGGTGTTATAAAATATTGAGCTGCTCATCTAGATGGGTTGCCTGTTTGAACAGGACAGAGAGTCATGCAGATAAAATAATCTCAAGAGCCACAGATCTATGTTGAGGGGTATCTTAGGATAGAGTGACAGTCATAAAAAATGATGTGCTAACACACTAGGAAATCACAAGCATTTTGAAGACACTACAAAATGTTAAACTCAATTGCAAAAGCTGCTCAAATTTTAAAATGCCACTTGCACTAAACTGCGCGAACAACCTTTAATGGTTGTATTACCAGTATCTTTAAAAAATATAACATAAATAGATTTCCAGTTATTTTTATTGTATTTGATGGCAGACACTGTCTGGCATATGTAGGACCATGTAATACTGTACGAGACCAGCCGAAGCAAACACTGACAAAACCACATGGATTTTAGTAGGTTAGATCACTGTATTTTTTAATGTACTGGTGATAATCGATTCATGTATTTAATATATTATTAAGTCATATATTATTCATTTGCTGGAGGGACAGAGTGAAGAACGGATGACTAGTTGACATGAGAGAAGTTGGGAATATGCTGACATGTTGTAAAATGTCAATGTTTGCTGGACATAAAGAGAGTAGTCACCACATTATTCTACACATCAAACTAGTTGTGTTTTTTTTCACTTTCTGGATCTGAGAGATGACCCAATGTCCTATGTCTAAAAGATGTTTTAAAACAAGTACAACAAAATAATTGTTCCATGGTGTGAATAAATTATTTAAGAAAGAGTCCTTGAACTTTAGATGAAAGACTACTCTAATCATGCTTATCTATTATCACGGTTACCAGATGCAGATCTTGGAAATGTAGATAACCAAGCAGACTTCCTTGACATTTTTTGTTATCTGGAGATGAATTATGTAATTTTGTTGATGTTAGTCTTTTAATACAACAGTGACACAAATCCACATTCCAACTTTGTTCTTTGTCTGTAGATAACGTAGACAAAGCAGACAATTGCACTAGAATTATTAACACCAGAATTAAAATATCAGTAAAAATAAATATATGGGCTGTAGACTAGTGTGGGTATATTAGGGGGTATATAACATGAAAATATTTAAGAAAGTTGCAGGTGAAGTACTAGGGATCATTGTTATAGAAAAAGCAGCTAGAAACATTTTGAGTTGTTTGTTAAACGGCTGATCCTGTGAGCAAAAAGACAGAAGACATGAGCAATGAAATTTCCCCGTTTAGGCAGGCACAGTCACACAGTGGGATGTCAAAACGCAGATGACTTTGTTATCAAAGTGTTAACATGATATGATGCAGTGTCACTGACAGTGCACTGTCTCTGTGTCTGGGTGAAAATCAATCAAGGCCGAAGTCAGTGAAGTTGGTCTTAGCAGATGCAGCACGGATGGGTCTTAATGACTGTCCATTATGTATTATTGACAGCTGGTGGACAAAATAACAGCATCTGCTCTCGCAATCCAGGCAATAACAGAGGGTTGATTCATCTTCATAGTCCTTATTAAGGATGCATATTGTGGTATTGTCCTATTAGATTGTTGTTGTACTAAGGTATGCCTGTAGTTTTTTCCCCTTTTTTATCTTCTGTGTATAAAATGAAGTTTTAGCCTTTATTTTGAAGCAAACACGAAATGTGGGGAGAAAGAAAGGTATGACATGCAACTAGGGTCCCCAGCTGGACTCAGACCAGGGACAAAGTTTTGTTTGCTAGATAATGTGGAATAGTTGGAAAAGAAGCAAAAATATATGTGCCTTAAGGTATAACCCATCAAGTGGACTGGTGTAGCTAGTGTCAACATTCATTTTTAACACAATGTTTAAAGGAAGGAAAGAAGGAAGGATTATAATGACTGTAATGTGAAATTTCCCCAAATGCTCAAATGAATCTGTTCATCTAAAGTTCTGCTTTAGATTTATGTCAATGTATTATATATATGTGTGACTTGTACGTGTATTAGGGTGTAAGAAAATATGTATGCACTTATTAGCTATTATTTATGAATATTGCGATGTTGTGTTTTGTGATACTGTATTGATGGTAAAAAAAAACTGTTTTGTGTTGTGTTTAAACGCCTGACCACTAGAAAGCATTATAATCTATCTTCACCCATTTAACTCTACATCCCCAGTGTAACACAACAGTTTTTATACTAAAGCAGTATTCCTAAAATTAGATTTAAAAAATCACAGTATATCACCTTGTATGGCAATATATTGAATCATAACCCCTGTATCAAGATTTGTATTGTATTATTCAAGATTCAAGATTCAATTCAAGATTCAAAACACTTTATTAATCCCAGAGGGAAATTATTTTGGCATGTTACAG
>JAUMHL010000001.1:17640032-17667836 GCA_032362345.1 Sandelia bainsii
ATGCAAAGTCATCTAGGGTGGCAATCTGACTAGATACCATGTCTCTGAGATTTTTGGGCCCAAATATAATAACCTCAATTTTGTCTGAATTAAGGAGTAGAAAATTACAGGACATCCAAGCCTTTATGTCTTTTAAACATGCTTGAAGTTTACCTAAATGATTGGTTTCATCTGGTTTCATAGATAAATATAGTTGGGTATCATTGAGTGTTTCCTTATAATATTGCCTAAAGGAGTCATGTATAATGAACAAAGGCTTAAAAAAAAGAATTAGGAATTTAAAAGGAAAAATGAATGAGGGTGTCACAGCTCAGAAAACTCCTGAACTCACTTGCACGACTCAGTGACACAATGTAAAAGTTCAAACTGCTTTATTCAGAGAGATGCAGATCCAACCCAGCAGGAGGAGAGTGGTGTGTGGCAAAACCAGCAGGCAGATGGAGGTTGGCAACATGCAGATAAAACCACCATGATCAAGACAAAAAGGAGGAGACAAAAGGCTAAGTCCAAAAATGGGCAGGAGGTCAAAAACTGGCAGACAGGGAAAAGAACAGACAGAATGCACAAACATGGCTGGAAGGCTATGACTGGGATGGCACAATAGACAGTCTGGCAGACAGCAAGTCAAAGTAGACTGGTGTGTATACAGAGGAGCTAACAAGGGGATGGGGAACAGGTGTGAAGGTGAGTGTGGTGAATCAGGTAACAGGATACAGTCTGAAGAACTGGGGTTGTTGAAGGACAGGAAGGAGTGGCCATATCAGAGAGTTAGGAATGAAAAATCATCAAATCAAATCAAATCAAATCAAATCAAATCAAATCAAATGTATTTATATAGCACTTTAAAAACAACATCTTGTTGACCAAAGTACTTCACATAGAGATAAAAATTAATCATAAAAAACAATAAAATAAATGGATGAAATAGAATAGTACAGAGAGCAATAAAATATAGGTGATAATTAAAATAAGAATGAAATGGAAGTATCACACTCTACCAAGCATTAAAAGCCAAGGAATATAAATGGGTTTTGAGCAGTGATTTAAAAGCAGTCAAGTCTGGGGCAGTTCTAACATTCAAAGGCAGAGTTTTGGGGCAATCATGCAGAGAATGACCGAGTGACTATAACATGAAATCCACCAGAAGGCAGCAAACAACTTAAATATGAATGTCTTCAATGCACCTGCTGTATTCATCTCCTTTATGTCCTCATTTGATTGGGACCATATAGTAAGCACACTTTCGTGAATAATTAAATCCAAGGATCAATGGAATGTAAGTTCACCAGTGGCTGGAGATTTTAAAAGTCGATTCCCTGTCCCTGACCCCTCAACGTCCCCATTTATATGTGTGAAATTCTGCACTTCCATTTGCACTTTTACATTTTTCATGAAAGGAGAACTGCCCTGAGGAGAAAACTTTTTTCTTTTGTCATCTTCTTCACCTACCACTCACCTCTTTTTTCTAATTTCCCATCCACTGCAGTAAAACCAGGTTAAAAACATGTTGTGTTCTACATTTTTGTGAGTAAACATTGAGCACCACCCTGTATTTGACTTGGATATTAGTTTCAGTGTATCTTTGTGCATCATTTCTGCTATAGGTTCGTTTTCATTTAATTTCCTCAGTTGTCATTAAAGCTATATAAATACTGAAATGCAGTTACTCACTTCTTTACTGGCTCCCCAGTAATCATGTACTTTAGTGCATCTTAGAAGTCATCATGCAGTCACAAATTTCATAAAGCACATCTGACACAAATTATGACCTGCAGTCTAAACAAAAAAAGCATAAAGGTGCCTTATAGTAGTCCTTATTGGCTCCACAGAGGAGGTCAGTGCCTCCACATGTGCACACACACACACACAAACACACTGGCAATCATACAGATACTGAGTGAGAGAGCAGGTGAGCACAGTTGTAAAAAACCTAGGGGAGACAGAGGGAAAGCAGAATCTTCATTGTATCTTCTTGATTTTTGCTGATCACTGGTGCACTATCCATAGCTACTAGCTTTCATACACTTTTCACTCAGTCTACTACAGTCACTCATTCAATCGCTTTTCCTCTCTGCAGTATATGCACACATGCACAGCTGGTGTCTATGCAGATTCAGGCTGATTGGCAGTCATTTCCCGCCTGTATCTAATAGCTAATTAGCATGCAGTTAATGATATCCATCGCTGTGTCTTTCTCTTCTCTCTTCTGTAGAAGACTGGGAGAATGTTTTCCTCCGAAGAGCAGGAAGAGAGTCAGGAAGCTAACCATACTTCCACTTTGTCTTTAGTTCTGAAAAAAGATGGTCAGACAAAGTTAGAGGGAAATTGCAGCTGCTCTGATTTGTTTTTACTTTGAAGGTGGAGGGATAAATAAATATATTTTTTTCATAGCACAAAGGAAGCAGAATTTGGTCCTATGCAGTCTTTTCTTTGTTGAGTTGCATAGATTATTAATCCCAAACAGGCAACAGGCATTTATTATTGTTAATCAAATATTAATTTATTGTATGTATTCCACCTCCACTGGACTACTTTCAAACATTACTTTTTACGGTAGCTGCACAAAATAATGTTGAGGTAGTTTTCATATGATAAAAGAGGAATATGTGAACATGTGGTTATTCTACAGACAATACTTTGCTCCAGACATAAATGTAGCATATTTTAAAATGGATCTTACTACCCCCCTGTGACTTGTAAAGTAACCCACCGATGTTCCTTCAAGCTTTATTCCCTCAAGTTGTATATCATGCTAATCAATTAATAATAATAATAATAATAATAATAATAATGCAAGAGAAAAAAAGAGGCCCTGCCTTGCAGAGATAGTGATTAACAAAGCACAAAAAAAACAGTCAAGCAAGATGTGAATCATTTTAGTCTGGCAAAAGATCCCCTGACTGGATCGCTGACACATAAAATTGCTGCTATTCCCCTTAAAAAGTAAAACCTAGACAAATCTTTTGTCTTACTGACAGTACAGTCTATATCTATCTCTCCATATTTATCACTTTATGATGTTTTTTCCCTCAACACTCTTTCCTACCTCCATCCTCTTCTGCTTCTGTGTCTCTCTTCATCAGCTTCTGCCACAGTCTTTCTCAGCCTTTCAACTCCAAGCCATTTCTTTCTTTTATGTGAATAGAGACTTGTCACCTTTAAGTGAGTTCCCTCATGCACCTTCCTTTAAGTGAGGAGGGTGCATGAGGGAACTCAAAAAGGACCCCTCAAATCCAGCTTCTGGGGAACAGAGGGTAAAAAGATGGGAGGTGAGAGTAAGACCAATCAGTGGAGAGAGTGATAAAGATTCAGTCCTCTGTGAGCAGTGGCGAGATCATTGGAAGACTTTCTGAGAGCTGAAATGTTGAACTCACTCATCGTCACATCATTCTTTCTCACACTAGCTGAGACTGTCCATATGTAGACATCGATGATATTACAGGAATTCCCAGCATTCCATGGGTGCGTCTGGGAAATGTTCTGGCAGCTCCCTGAAATAATTTTGTGTTTTGCATGAACTAGCAGGTGCAGTGCATATGTTTGAATCTCACTGCATTTAATTTGGCTTACAATCAGAGCTCAAACAGGTTTGTGTGATGCTATTTTTACCAATAAAATTGTCACAGGTGCATGTAAATGTTTGTGTGTGTGTGTGTGTATGTGAGTCCTCGTAACCTGTCAGACTGATGCAGGGGTAATCAGCCTAGCTAATGGAGTCCTCAGGCAATTAATGACTGTCTTAACTCCACCTAAGATAGAGACATACAGAATACACACATATATACAAACAAACCCAAAGACACACTCCCTAATCACAAACACACAGTAATGTCTACATACACACACACACACTACCTCCGCACTAATGCACTAACTTCTCAAACCACCCAAGTCAGCGTTTCTATTTAAAACCAATTACTAAAGGCAAATTTCATTTTCTGTTAAATCTCTACTCGCTACACAGAACAAGAAAACAAGTCATTGCAGCCATCAGTTATCAATGACAATTAATCAATACAATAATACAACCCAGTATAGAGAGTTGGTGAGTTTGGCCAGGGTGGACATGAAAACACACACACACAAGCACTGGTTTCTCTGTATTGTGAGACATTGACACAATGCATTTCCTAGCCCCCCAATATGTAAACCTTAACCATAACAACTACAGTAAATGTCTGTGAAGATTCTCAGTCATCCAGGTCATGGTTATCCCAAACAAGGTTATTAAGTGGCAAAGTGTCTCAATTCAGAATTGAGAAAGCCCTCTGGAATGGAGGGTGAAACGTCTTCAAAGAACTAAAACAAGTCTAGTTGCCACTGAATAACCTTGTTTGGGATACAGTAAATGTCCAACTCCAGCCTTAACTTGCACCATAACTTAAGCCTATTGTAATTCTGGCTTTAGCCCTAGAACCAAGTCCTAATCCTCAAACAGACCAAAATGTCCTTGTAACAGAGGTTTCAAACTCAAATTGGTATGAAAGGGCTTTTTCACTGACAAAATCAAGTAATCAAATTGTCGTCAGTAAACTGTGATGTTGGTCAGTAAAATAATGGCATACTATTTTCAAGTGTCAATCTGTATTGCATCTAAATCACCTGAACATGTTGTTAGGGACACATTTCAACACATTAACATTATTTAGAGTATATAGTGATCTAAGCAGTCTGTGTGGTTTAATGTTTTAGTTTAGTTTGTATCACACAAAATGAAAGTTCTCTTGAGGTCAAACAAATTTGTACAGATTTTTCAATACCACTTCATAACATTAAAACTTTACTGTGCAAGTTAAAAATACATGTGAGACAGTTAGAGATGAGAGTTGTTTCTTGTTCCCCTGAAAAAAAGGATTTTTATGTGATAGAGAAATTGAGTCCTGAATTGAAACCCAGTGGCACCTTTTTGTTCTGTCAGTTGCTCCTTTTTCACTTTTTTTCTCACATCACCTACAGATAAAAATATTTTTGCATGTGTTTTGTCTAAGAAACTCTGAAGTTGGTGTCAGAGTTTCAGTCCTCATGTTTCTGTCAAGGCAGTGATAGAACTGAACTTGACATTAACCCTTTCATCTTTAATGTGTGTATAATATGTTCAATTCACAGCAGAGTGTAGAACTAACAATCACTAATTTGGTTTCGTTTTCAGTGTCAGTGAGCCTCTTTTATACTGTATGAGATACTTTTAGCACAGTTGAAATGGCAAAGCTAGAGTTTGATTCTGCAAAATACAGAAATGTTTTGATGTTTTCAGAGCTTGAAACACATTTTCTCATCTATTAGAGTCACACAGTGACTGCAGAAAGGAAAATGATAATGAAAACTGCACCCCCTTGGATGAAAATTCTGTATGTATGAGTTTCAGTATGTAAGAAAGGCATCACATCACAGTGAAACATCAATGGAGGAAGTCTTTTCAGCCTCCTCTGGAGTGTAAAGATGAGGTGATTGTGCTGTAAACATTTTTCAAACTGCTGATACAATGTTGTGTTTTCTAATGGCACACACATACGCTGACACATAGACACACACCATACAAGGTGTGGGACCCTCTCTATACACACTGAGGGGGGCATTTTTGCCCTCAATTATAGTTTATGACACATCTCTGATTCACATAAATACACTATTGATGTATTCACTGCAAATAGTCTCAGTCAGATGCTGTATAGTTGACCACACATGCTTTATTGCTACTGTATAAGCTAGTGAGTATAAAAGTTATGCTTAAAGCTAGAGCTCACCATCTACTGAGCAGCATTATGTGTTATTACTGAAAAATTATATAGACATTCCATTTTGTATTGTCAAAGCAAGCAAATAGCTCAGAGTATAGCTATAGAGAATAGCTTGTGTTAGGAGGTCAGTTGTCACTGGGAGTCGCCTGTATTGATATATGGCTTTACAGTATTTGAATACAAATCACTATTGGATTGGGTTGCACCTTGGTTTGAGTCTTCAGAAGTAATGCATTAGTCTCCTATCTCAATACACACTTTTAGGTGTTGGCAATTATAGCTTAGCAGCGGTGAGAGAGTGTCTGTACTGAATGCCCATTGTACAACTGAGTGCAAATAAGGCATGGCTTTCCAACAAAAGCCAACCTCTGCATAAATTAAATTCAGAAAAATATATTTATTTTTTCTTGTACTTTGAAAGCTGCAGTGTAAAGTTTGTTTACTTGTAAGACGTTATCACAATGTGATGTTAATGGTGACTCTCACAAGAAGTTATTCTCAGCATATATTTTTTTGCATTCAGTTGAGTGTTATGAATCCTTACTCCCTTTTTACTTTCTATTATGAGTGATGGCCTTGTCATCAAGCAAGTGGTGTGTATTTACCACAAGCTATTATCCACCCTACTAGAGTGTGAATTTTATACCAGCCGTGTGACTACACTGGTGGAGTAATTACTCATCGTGCTCACCATGAACTGAAGAGGATAATGAGGTTTGTAAACAAAAGGCAGCCATTTTGGCAGCAGCTGACTCACTTACCATCCTCAATGGTGTCCTTTGACAGGTGTGTGTAAGTGGATATGTGTTGGTGAATGTGTGCGTTATATATCTGCAGTCTTTGAGCTTGCCTCAAAGCAACAATGGAAGGAGATAAAGAGCAAGTTAGCAAGAGGGAGTTACCATTAATCCTTTCTTGCTTATTTGCTCTCTTTCTCTCTTCCTTTCTCTGAACAGATTAACCCTCACTGAGGGGGTTTCAGTAATCATCACACAGAAGTGAGTTGCGGATAGCAGCCAGGGCCACAGGTGTGCCTATACTGTATGTGTAGTACCTTTCTACTTGTTGAGACATTTGAGTGCATGTATGTGTTGTTTTTGACTGCTTTGTTCTCTATATTGAAAACTGACTACTCGTAACATAACAAATAGCTTACAGTTATTTATCTTTTGCTCAGTTTTGCATATTTTCATCCCCACACTCAAATCTCTCTCTCTCTCTGCTGTTTTACTCCAGTCTCTAAATCCCACTCACTTCAAGCTGGGTTACTCAATTGTCAGAAACTGCCTGAACAAAAGACTGACGATGGAATAAAAAAAAAAATGTCTACAAAAAAGCAAGAATGGAGCCTAAAAATAAGGTCTCCGTTTATGGATGATGAGGTGTCCTGTGAAGTCCCTGACTGTAATCAGCACTTTGGAGAGGGAAGAATAATCATCTAGCATCAATAGGCATGGCCATGGATAATAAGAGAGAGGGTGGGCTTCAGATTAGTAGGACATTTTAGTGCCATGAGACTTGAGATTGCACTGAAAAGAGCAGAATATGCACAATCCATGTATATTGTGTGTAGATGCATTCATTTAGTGAATCAGTACGTGGATTTTAAAATCGTTTTCCGACAAGCAGCAGGAATTCTTAGTACTATAAATATCTACGAACTGGAGGAATTCAAATAAAACGCTCCAAATAACAGCTGTCATCTTTTGTTATTATGTCCAACATTAAGTCTGCACTACTTTGTTTTTTGCACTCTGTGACTGTGTGATTATGAATCCTTCAAGTTGACGTGAGTGCATAGAGCACATTGATGTTTGGTAAAGACAAAATGTTGTAACCCTTGTCATGTGCAAACTTGTGAGCAGAATTGTAATGTGATCCCTTACTGTTCATACTCCACCAGAGAGTTCAATTAGCTAAAAATGGCAAATCTACAGCGTCCGAGTTAAGGGCAGTGAAAACTCTGCTGGTGTCCCATTTCAGAAAGGCACATGCCAAGGAGGCCAATTCAAATTAAACAATGCATTTTTCCTCAAACAAAGCAAACGTCTGTGACTCATTTAATCAAAATAGAAAAGACATTATGCAATTACAGTGAAGCATTACTGATTAAAGTAAGGTAAGACTACATGTAGTGTAGAAGTAAAGGGAAAGTCCTCTTAAACAGCATCTGACCATTACCATGAGTGGGTAAATGAGTTGGTAATTTTTTTTTTTCACCTCCTATCTCACTTTATCACACATACTAAGATTATACACATTGCAAATGTCTTATGGTCACTGCATCCTATTATAAAATGTACTGTACATATATGAATGTTATCTCTTTGTATTTTCTTTATATTTCTCAGTTCATTAAATTGAACTTCTTTTTTCAAATTAATAGCACAACTAAAACTATAGTTTGAAAAAACGGTCAGTGAAGTATCTAATCTGAACGTCACAATATACAGTATGTATATGATAATGGTTGTTTTGTAGTTAAATCAAAAACTTATTTTACTGTATTTGTCATGGTTATATCTTTATCAGTCATTTCCCCACTCTTCTGTGTCAGACCATCACCTTTGCTATTTGTTAATTATTTGTTTAATTTTACTTTGAAAGTTTTTAATGAACTATGCATTCGGGCCCACTAATGTGTTTCCATGCAGAAACTAACACTGTAAAAAGCTGAGTTCTTATCTATAGTTTATTTTGTTTCTTCTATATTGTCCATTAAATCAGTTGATCAAACTCCCAGGGAAGGATGATGGACAGAACAGAGCCAGTATTTGTTTTGTTTTTTATCTATATACAACACTATACAATTTAAATACATCTCCAAAAAGCAAGATCACTCAGGTGTGAAAAGATAGTAGAGAGTGTCCTTGCTTTGTCCTTTACTTTTTTTAATTGCTTATACAGGCTTGTAAAAACTCGGTTCAGACTTGCAGACTGTTGAAAGCAGGCTTCAGTGGTGCTATCTTAAGACAGACCACATGTTACAACACAATGTTGCTTCCTATTTATTGAAAGACAGTTTGTAAACAGAACAGAAAACAGAAACTTGTCTGAAAGTTGTGCACCTTTAAAAAGCAACCGTTTTCTTCCACAACTTTTCTCATTTGTCTTTACCTCATGCTGCTACATTAAGTGTGTGCATAGATCTTCACAGTGTTTAGAGATGGGATTTGAAATGTGCTTATTTTCACATCTTCTTCGTACTCCATCCTCATCTCTCTTCAGTTTTCAGTAATGATTATAGATTTTTCTGATACTGCTTTGGAATTCAGTTTGCAACTTAGCCTTCCACAACATACAATATATCCAGCCAATATAACATAATATTGAGAACAAAATCCTTATACTAATTATCATCCAAGTCAGTCTATTACTGTACTAATTTATCTCTAATGTGATGATCCTTTTGACATGTTTGCTATATCAAAGTGGATGTAGCACATAGTTATGTATGAAACAGAAAATTTTGTTGGAATTAACATACCACTGAATATATTGTAGTGCATGCACCATGCATCATACCTTTATAAGACTGGATGTGATCTTCTCAGACAAAATACTTTTCATACAGTATTAGACACATTGCACAGAACATTCATGTGCCAATCAGAAATCCTACTTTAAAGTATTTTGTTCCAATGGCTTGTAATTCTTCCCGTCTTTTCTCTTCTTTTCATCCATTTTTGTAACTTAAGATATTTTGTCTTTTGTAACTTCTCCCCATCTCTCCCTCATTTGTTTTCTGCCCATTCTTCTTCTGAACCAAAAACTTTAATGTGAACAGTGAATGAGAGTAAGTGTGAGTGCACACAGTTCACAGTTAAGAATGTCTTAAAGGTGTCTGCTCTTGGTGATGATTTACCTCGGTGAGTCGGCCTGTGAGCCACATCTTATGCAGTAAATAGTTATATGCACAAAGTCCTAATGATCTTACATTTAGAAAAATTTGTAAGAGGCACTTAATAATTTGTAAGAGCTTCCATAAGCAGCCAGAGGGGCTACAGCTCTGTCATTAGCTTAGCTACAGTTTGGAATTTAAACCGGTATTAGATCTCTTAAACCCTACTGCTATGACTTTATAATCTGTGGTTCAAGCTGTACCTCCTGCTTCTGTCTTGTAGAAATCTAATCGATGCCCATAGAGGTCACTGTATTTATGGTTTAAAGTAAATCTCTTGCAGAAATGGTTCATTCAGATATAATACTATGAGGTGTGGTAAAACTCTTGGGGAAATTTCTATGGCTGAGTTTGCTTTATTAATTTTAGTTAATGTATTTACACGGTATAACATTATAAAGAAAATAGTATCTGTATGTGAAAGGTATTCAGTTCTTATCAACCATGAATTAACTATTGCAACTTGACAAGTTAAGAATATTCACATAAGGGATCAAATTTTTACAGGTTTGGCAGTAATGCACGGAGAAGAATCAATTGTGAACCATTAAGTGTCATGCATAAGTCACAAAAATTAAACATAAAAATCACATATGCAGTGAAAAAAAATGCTCCCAAGGTTCATATGGTGTACAGATATGACAATTTAATTGGTTAACAATAATTCTGTTCATCATTTGTTTCAAAAAGACTGTTGGGAAACAACTTTCTATTTGTCACCTCTTGTAAGATACAGTGTCAGGTTAAATGACTTGTTCTGTTGGATATTTTTATGCAGTACCAGCTCATCCTCATTTATACCTACATGACACAGAGAAGTGGAATATTTAGGAGAGAATAGTAAAGTGCAGTTGTGGTGCAAGAGAAATGGAGAGGCAGGGAATGAGACAGAAAGTCAGTAAGTAGGGAGATACTGTGCTGAAAAATGTTCAGTCCTGTACCCTTTTTTACTGCGGTTTCACAGTTACTCAAACGTATCTGCATATCTGAGCTTTTTACAGGGAAAGAAAAATAGACTAGGGCAGATGGAGACAAAGACAGAAAGCAGGAGAGAGAGAGAGATAAGAGAGGTCATGGCGGATTTAAAGTGATACAAATGATTATTTTGTCCTTCACAACAGCACATGCTTAAGAAACGAGAGTTAGCTTCAAAGACCTTAATCAAAAAGTTTCCACCGTCCTTCTGAACCCCCTGATACCACTCAGACATTCATTCAACTCTGCTCTAACTTTACTTCTTCTGTTCCTTTCTCTCCACATTTAACCTTTTTACATATATTTTACTTGGTCTTTGTGAAATCTCACCACTTGAAACTCGTCGTTTCCCTCAGCATTTGCACTGAGGTGAGACTGTTGCAAAGCTGTGTGTTGTGTGTATGAGTGTGTGTCTATCCGTGATGCAACTGGAGCTGACAGCAGGCACTGGCAAAAAAAAGGTTTAACAGTTGGCAGGGCTTGAGAAATGTCTACCACACACTCACCATGCTCTTACACATGTGCATCGATGCACATACTCATTGCTAGTCTCATTTAACATGCAGAAACACACCAACTTGTAAGTACATACTATTAAATGTGCAAACTTTACCAGAACTGGGCCACACAGACTTTTTAGGTTGACATTTGCTATGTCGTAAGGATCCAATTTTTAAAATGACCTTTTAACACTAAGAATGCATTGTTTTTTTTTTACTACCGTAACATCTTAATTGTATTTGCATTTCATTATTAAAACTTGACCTCATCTTAATTCCATGTTGTTGCACCTACCTTCTTTATTGTTCCTGTTTGCATATTCCAATAGACTGAAATGAGAATAAATGTCTATAAATCTCCTGATATGCAATGAGACAGGATTATGTTTGTCTTACCTGTGCCTTTTCTATGATGTATGGGTCTAATCTCCCCTCACACACTCCCACACAGCAACTTGAAACCCCTATTTATTCCCGCTCTTACCCTCTGCCTTTTTATTGTAGTGAAACAATGAGAGATGACTTGATTACAGTATCAGTCAGCTATGATTCAGAGAGAAAATAAGCATCAAGTGAGCTCTAAAGGTGGCTGGACAATAACACATTGCTGTTTTGCCTTTCAGTGATTATTATGCTCATTGTTGAAATGGTACAATGACTAAGAGGTTAAATTGCTGACTGTCAAAATGTGAGGATGTCTTCAGCAGGTCAAGTGGATCCTTAAAGACAGTGCAGTGCAGCAAATGAACATTTTGTACAACTGTACAGGTCAAAGCGCCTTGTCCTGTGTATGTGCAGTCCATTTACCATATCACTTTAAGACAGCATGAATTGACTTGGGTATTTTTCTTATCAAACATATTCAAAGTGTTACTGTTGTCTTGTTTCAAGATGAATATGGATCTCTGTTTGTCTCAAGTAATTTCCCCCAGGAATTCAGTGGATAAATTTGATTACAATGTATCTCCTAGAGAATATTTTATTGTACTTTGCTACTACTTTCTGTCATAGTGTTGACATTCACTAGACACTGCTGTGCTTATGTGTATACTGTATGCCACTGTCTTTATATGCCTGTGTGTGTTAATGAATAGGCAGGATTTTATAGATGCTGAAATTGAATGCACTGTGTGCGTGCATACATGTTATTTCATCTCGATGAGAAAGTATGACAGTGTGCTCTCCAGGGAATGTGAATGTGTTGATGTCTGCTATTTGAAACTTGTTAGGCTCTGATTGCCGCCTAATCACAACACTGGCTTTGTGGTGTAGCCTGTTACATGAACACAAACACACCCACCCACACATGCAAACACACACAATAATATACAGAGGCAAGAATCATAACACACAATCATATGCACACACGGGCACTTATATAGTCTTCATTTATACACAGCTGCAGACACAGACAAGCTTGCACACTCATGCACTTGCCCACACACATATGCCTCATGTGTAAGCTGCTATTATACCATATTACAGGTAATGAACCAGTCCATATGTCTCCAGTCAGTTTCAGAGTGAGAGAGAGATGGAGAAAGAAAGGAGGGGGGTTGCCGCATTACTGCTGCTCTACTGAGGCTGTGCTAATTTTTCTACTTCATTATTTTACTCCTAATTTTTGTCCCCTCTTTTGTCCTATGCAGTAAATTTCTGCAATGAAGCATACTGAATATGATTATCCTGTCTGTGTGGAGTTTTTCCTTTTTTCAAAATTTGACTGTAAGTTGCTCGGGTCTCTGTGAGATGTCCTGGTCATTTCATTGAATTTGGTAAACCATATTTTTGCAATTGTAGTGCACAACCACATTCCTGACATTGATACATTACAGTAACATTAGTTCATTAGTTAAAACTGAATTATAACTGACTTTACCTATATGACTAATAGAATGATAAGACTGCAAAAGTAGACTGTCCCATTATTTATAGATCATTACCTGACTAGACTATAAAGTCTGCAATAGGATTGCAAAGCTTAACTCACACACTCACACACACACACACACACACACACAATGTGAATAATCCTGGGAGCCCTGAACACTACCAGTGCTTGTTAGGTATAGTTAATTAATCATGTAAATTACATCCTCCTCTCTGGCCTCAGCGACAGATGGAGGATCCTATGTTTGCATTTAAGTCGGTGTTCAGCATCACATTTCTGATTATTATTGAATAACTCTGCATATTAAAATACAGTGTACCCTAGATTAGTCAAGCATAGGTTGGTTACTCTGCAGTGGAGTTTTATCTTAAGGAAAAAATGAATGTATCTATATAGGAGGGTGAAATTGATGGGGAAGCAGAGGACACGTACAGATTACTAAGCAGTGAGACTACACAAAGTACACATTTTCATTTCCAAAACACAGAATTTCTACCATCATGGAAATGGATTATTGCAGGGGGATAAACAATGACTATTGTTGCAAATGTTTACTCTACATAGTGTGGTGCATCAAAGTCTAGATCAAAACACTAGTTCTCATCTCATTGGGAACTGCTAAAATAACTTAATAATAATAATAACTGAGATGAGCACACTGTGATTTTTTTCTTTGCATTTAATCAAAACATCTAGGTAAACTTTTATAATCTCTACACACTCAGGAACAAAGATATGTCAGTGTTATTTTCATTTAACTTGACATTTCCAATCTCTACCCTGCATGTTTCACCTAGTTTCATCAAAGTTCACAGTCTTGTAACAAATAGCTTCAGCATTAGTGTGAGGACTTTTTGTGACTGTGTCAGGAGGTACAACTTACCATGAAAACAGCATTGTTTACACACGGCAACAGCTAGTTTGCTATTATGTAGCTATTAGCCCTGCAAAACGCAGACCTGCTCCCAGGAGAGACACCTAAAATCCACTAGGAGGTCTCAAATCCACAAGAAGCTGAGGAGGCACAGGTGGAGAGAAGTGCTGAGAAAAAAACGGACATGTTCACTGCCCGATAAAATGGACAAGTTATTGGGGCCAATCATGGATTAGAATGAGAATGAATGAATTCAGTCCCGGCTCACCTGGATGTTTTCCAGCTGGTGATGGTGGGCAGAAAAATTAGCATACTCCATCCTCAGTGTGTTGAGGAATGCTGCCGCAGGTCCTTTCTTTCTGCTGTGATCAGACTTCGATCTCTGTCACTCCCAAACAAACTCAAGTGGTGCAGATAACTGCAAACCAATTTGCCTGATTGCAGAGATTAAGACACCTGTCATCTTGGTGTCACTGTTGCCTCTTAGGGAGTAACACACTTTGTCTATTGTATCAAACCTTTCAAATTATGTTTCATTATTTTCATTACTACAGTTGAGGGGATATTCTATATTCTGGGGCAATCGTGGATCAGTTGGTAGGGCAGTCATCTATGAGCCCAAAAGTTGGGCCCAATTCTTGGCCACATGTTGAATGGTGCCAATGAAAAAGAGATTCTTTCACTTAATTAATTTGTTATTGCATAGTATGACACATCCATATTGTACCAAATTTTACTGCTTTTATTGTCTTGTCATTTTGAAAAATCAGTGACTATTTCCAGTCTGTGTCCCCTCTCCAGTAAGTGAAAATTTGGCAGCAATGCCTCTGCTGCTTGTCTTTGCGGACAGAATGAAACTAAATCTTTAGGTGGCTGGGCGTTTTGCCCTCTTTGCTTCTCCATTCATGGTTTTGACGTTTGTACAACCTGTCCCGCACCAAAACATTTGGCAAAAGGGTCTACATGTACATATTACTTTTGACAGCAACAGACTATGTATAATTTCAGCATGGGTAATCACTAGAAAAAGCATGGCAAAGCATAACAAAACAGCTTGGTTTATATTTCCCCCAAATCACATACTGTACTCAGTCTCACATGATACAACCCCAAACCCCCCACTACTGTGAAATACTTTTTCTGTTTGGACGAAAGGGGGAGAGATTTTAGGATGTGCAGAGTGAGGGACAAATGTCCTCAGCTTTCAGGGTGTTCAGACAATTGGCACATAGTTTCTATTTTCTCTGCATTAATAGCAAAGAGCTTTTTTATCATTTGTGATGTTTTTTTCAATCAGCTAGTAAAGATGAATTTACAACTGCTGTTGAATTTTTCTCTTAGAACACTAAGGGTCGAAAGATGAAAGATGTTTCTAATTGTGGTGGAGAACAAAAAGCTAATCTGAGACACTTTCACTAATAAAGTTCACTAAACTATAGAGTTTAGTATTGGTAAGAAAAAAAATAATAATTGCAACCCGCTATACTTGGCAAACCTATTTATAAAGTCTGTTTTACACACCTTTGCAGTTTCAGCTCCCTTCTGGGAAACCCTCTTTTCAGCACTCACTTCACCTTCCTATTGTTTTAAATGTAAACTCCCAACAGTCTTTAGTGTTTTGTATGAATAATACTCTAACTTTTAGTGAAAGTCTGCTGTGCTTCACACACATTTTCATTAGTCTCATAGCAACAGCAGGAACTACTGCCAGCAATCTCTCTGAGCATCTGTTTAGCGCTGCTGGCTGAAAAGAGGTTCCTGGTGGGTACACAGGTTATCTACCACATCCATTCCAAAACATGAAAAAATATGGATAATTTGGTTTTAATGTGCTGTTTAATCAGGGAAGGGCGAGCAAGGGAAGGAAGATACAGACATGAATAAGTTAAAGAAGGAGGATGTGAGCAAGCAAACAGGAAGTGAATGACTGAGGGAGGAAGGAAAGGAGGATATAAAGGACATGTCTCAAAGCTTGCATCAGCATCCATGAGGTTGCTTTCCCCTCACTCTCTTTACAGCGCCAGATGGCCTTGGTCTTTAATCACAGTATGTGTGTGTATGTGGGTATCTGTCAGTAATGTGAGTGTGTGCTAAAGCATCTTGGTATCTGTATGTATGTGTGTGTTCACAATGTGTATCTAAGTGGGTGCAAAGTATAATTAATTGCATGTGTTTGTGTTTTAGGACATGGTTTTATGTTATTTTTACATTACAGAATTATTTTTTAACAGAAACAGTACCAATAGAGCTGTTCACAGATAGAGTAGTGAGATGTAACTTTTTTATTAGACTAACCCTAACTTTAGGTGGATCTGATTACATGTGCGGCTTACATGAGCGGCTGCTTTTTACCATCAACCTGTAGAAATCTCAATTTGTCAGGCATTCATGGCCAACAGTTGCATTAATGATCTTCACAACTGTATTATATTGTTTAGATTCTCATATCCATTAAGCAGTTTAATGAAGGTTTAATTGCATCTGGACTGGGCACTGTGAGTGTGAGATTGTGTCTGGTTGACTGTGATTATCATGGCTAGAATACCAATGCACATTTTTTGTATCAGATGAATGCTGAAGGGCACTAATACAAGTGAATATTGCACAAATGGTACATGAATACCAATTAAAAAATGATCTTACGGACAATAAGTCAACAACTAGTAAACTAGTGATATCACTAACACACAGGGGTAGGAAACTAGCATTTCTTGCAATAGTCTGTGACATTTTCAGGGTTAGAAAGAGTAGTAAAATATTTTACCAAAATGACCAAATTAAGGTAAAAGTCAATGACTTTTAATTTGATTATGAATGTTCAGTCATGACCTTCGGCAGTGAAATTTACTTAATTTACTACTCTAAGCAAAAAGGTTTATGCAACTTCACTTTGTTACATGACAATAGTTGGTTGTATAGGTGGGAGACGGAAGAAGGATATCAGAGACAAGCAACATCTGTAGTCTGCAGTCCGCTTCTGCATCCTCTTGCCTGTGCATACCTGTGCATGTGCATGAAAGCTCTATAGCTCTGCTGCTGGTCAAAACTCCCACAGGGTACATTTAAAGGTCAATCACATCTTTGTGGTGTAATGCAATCCTTAGCTCCTGTCATTACCTTAACCATCAAGTGTAAATGCCTAGTGCCAAATCTAATCCTAACTTTAACCTCAACTCAAACAGCGCTTTAAGGTTGTGAGGATGACCTAGAATGTCCATACAACAATAGAAACACACATACCCACAAACACAGTATTCTTCCCATGCAGAGAGCTTACAGCTAGTTAACTGGCATCTCTCGTATGTTAAGTGACATTTTATATGAAACCAACACAGCAACTGTGTACACACTCACATATACTACAGCTGTCGAATATGTAATAAGCTACCCCCTCCTCACTACACACAGACGCACCTGCTAGACTAGTGGATGCCAGCATGTTTTAACCCCAGGGCTCTGCTGGCTAGTAGACAGAACAGAAGGAGAGAGAGAGAGTAAAGCAAGATAAGAGGAGAAGGAAGTCAATACAGGTAGAGCGAGGAAAGGAACAAGAGGGCAAGAAACATACGGCAAACTGAAAGGGATGATGGTACAAAACAAGAAAAATATAGAACAAACAAGGGGATTGTGAGAAAAGTCACAGAGACAGAGGCGGAGTGGAAAAAATATGATGTAGAGCATGCAGCTGACCCTGAGCTTGGCTGCATTTGTAGTCAGAGATACAGAAAGGAGGAGACAGCGTCTGGGAAAGACAGATGGAGGCAGGGTGAGGGCTGATGGAGCACAGAGAGAGTGAGAGAGATAGAGAGAGGTTTGTGATGTATTGTATGGTGCTTGCCCTGGACTGGGCAGAGTCGACCCAGTCTGGCACATTTTGACCACAGAAAGACAGATGTCCAGGCCAACTGCCAACAACATACATCTGATCAGAGGATGTGTGTATGTGTATATGTTTGTGATGGTGCGTGTGTAAGGACATGTACAGACAAGTGTACACATACAAGGTCCTACAAAAGTCATCCCTGGAACTGGGTTACATTTAAGACTGATTTTTTACCGTCTCATGTCCCAACACATAATCCTGTTTCAAAATCTCAAAAATTATAGCTGGTGACATCAGGAATGGTTAAGTGTAATATGAAAGGTGTCACTCATAGCGAGAAAACTACAGATAATTGCCATCAGATTTTTGAGTTCCCTTCAACTCTATGGAGTGTTTTGACATCCAGTCCACAGCTTTACTGTCTTAGTTCAGTCTATTAACCCTCATAGTGACACTTCCAGCCACAGCAAGCAGCTGATAAATATACTGATACTACCTACCCAGCGTCAAATATCAGACAAACTCAACTCTGACAGACTCAAAATGTTTAGCAGCTGAAGAGCTGGCTATTTCTGTTGTTTGTGGTGACCAACCACAAAGCTAAAATGAGCAAACATTTGACTTCAATTTGACAGATGGGCAATAACACAACTTACTAAAAGTAATGCTAATATTGACCTATGTCTGCTGGATGTGTAAATATGCAACTATTTTGCTATTCACCTTAACATAATAATATTATTGTTGTGTTAACAGCTTGTTTTGCTGCCCCCAAATGGTTAGAAAGGTCAACTAATACAGGCTTAAGTAAAGGTACCCTAAATGGGACAAAGACAAGGGTCTGATCAGAGTAAAGGTTCTTACCAAAATATTTAAATAGCAGGTGATTGCTTAATTAACACTTAAAGATGAGAGGAAGAAAAGAGATAGTGAAGAGTAGCAGGAGTACAGACAGATGGGTGGGGAATAGTTGCCCTGGATGGTTCTAACAAAATCATAAAGAAAGGGAAGTAAGAAAAAGAGGTGCAAGACTTTTGCCTCCTGCTGCCTTACTTTGCCCATCTCTCTTCCTTCTTTTGTGCCTTCTTTGATAAAAAATTAGTGATCAACAAAGAGAAATGGGTGTACCCATCTGCTACCTGTCCCTTCTACCCTCTCTTTTTCTGTCACTTTTTCCACCCTCCCTAACCCCCCCCCCCAACCCAATCAGTTTCACTTATTTTACAGCTAGTAGCTCTATTCTGCTCAGCTGAAGTCTCATCATCATTATCCTTTTCTCTCCACCAATTCTGCCCTCCATCTGTCCATCTCCAATTTTCGATTCTTTCTCAATCTCCTCTTTTCTGTGCTCTTTTTTGTCTTGTGCCAGGTCCTCGTCCAGGGTACCAGCTGCGACCCCTGCAGCCCTTCCTCCTCTCCTCTGTGCCAAGCTTTTTTATGGAAGATGGAAAAAAGGGAGGAGAGAGGAGGAATGACAGAAAAGGGAGTCGAGGCAAATTAATAAAAGATAAAATTTTCATTTGGTGACATCAGATACTTGTGACAAACGCCATATTAACGCTTGAGGGACCACGCAGTAGTGAATTGAATTTGTTGAAAGCGATTTTACTTGACATAGTTTGTTCTGCTAATACATTTACAAGACAAGTTACAGAGTAATATGTAGAACATAACAAATGCACGAGAAAGAGAATTATGCTCACTGACATGCTATGCGCTTAAGTTATGATTCTGTAGTATGTTGCCGAAAAGATGAAGATTGAAACATAAAAATGCCAATAGTCCCATTTAACTGAAATCATGCCCAGATTATGCTATGCAGTCTTTGTATTTCTATCTTACCACATCTAACGATATACCAATGGAGGCATAATGTGTCTATTGCATACAAGTGATTACTTATCACACCACCAATGCAAATCAGTTTCATCCAAAAATGTGTTTGTGAGTTCACTGAAGCAGCAGGAGGCTGCACTTGCAGGCAGGGAATACAGATCTCTACTAACATCTTCCTTTTCCACGATTGTTAAACTGAACTCCAAGATGACAGTCAAAAACATTGTTGGCCATGAAAACATACTTTTAATGACAGAGAAATACAGTGCTGAGGACAAACTACATCTGAAAAAAGTAAATGTAGCATAGTAAATAAGATTTTACCAATAACATAAAATGACACAATGAACTGTTCAAAAAATTGAGCTCAAACTGACAGGCAAAGGAAACAAAAGCTAGGCTAAGATCACATTTTTATTTTAATAAGGGACTGAAATGGTACTAAGATTAGTTTCAAATAATCTTGACCCCTAGGCTTTTACATTTATAGATAGGTTTAAATTTGAAATAATGAAGGGGAAGGAATAAGGCTATTAAGGAAGACAAGAGAGTCACAGAGAAATGGAGGGAAAGGGAGACAGAAAGTATATTTATACTAAGGTGTAGGGGAGTGGAAGGAGAGAGTGGCAGCCAGGATGAAAGAATAAGGTGTATGCTATTGAAATAAAACATGCCAGAGGCAGTGAGGTGTCAAAATGCACACAGTTTAGGTAAGTAACCAAACACACCCTGCACACAATATGCTTTAGCTTTAATGGCGCTAACACTGCCAGGGTTTGGGTCACAGTCCCAACTGGAGCCACCCTTGCTGAAAATAGGCACTCCAAATGTGAGCCAAATTGTGTACAGACACAAAAAACATTAGGGGCAAATTAGAGCTGATGGAGCATGCATGTCTTCTCTGACCTGATAGGAGGTCATTGCTTTGATTATGGCTGGCTGTCTCTTTTTCTTCCCCACACACAGAGAAAAGTTTGTGTTTTGGGCCAGAGTTGCAAGGAAATTGGCCTTTTGATTTTGTTTTCCATGGCTGTGAAACCAGTGTGAGACCAGACACTTCTGAAGCTTCTCTGTTGTCAGATGATGATGTGCTGAAATGAGCTGGAGCATTGGACGTGTGTGCGCATGTGTGTGTGTGTGTGTGTGTGTGTGTGTGTGCGCGCGCATGTGTGCCATGCATTCTACATCTTTGTCCTGATCCAGCACTCACTCCTCCCTGTCTTCATTTTATATTCTCACATCTTTCAAAGTATTGCTTGTTGTGCACTGCAAGAGGTATACATCTTTTGCACTGTAGCCATCTTTCTGCCATTTTTGTAACTGACAAAACAGATAGCAGCCATAATGGACTGTCGCTGTCCTCCAGCATGCCACTTTGTCCCTAAAACAGCTGTTTTGTCTCCAAACTAATAATTCATTTGAAGTTAAAGAAGGTGTTTTTTTAAAGGTGACATTTTTTTTATGCCACTAAGACTCTGGCACCATGTTTAGCTTCATTAATTACAATGTTTATGTGGAGCAAGGCACTGGGGCAGTAAGACTGGCCATTATCTTTTTTATTCACAGCCAAGAAAGCTTTTTTTAATATGAGGGTATTTGTGTTTAGTCAGGTGTCTTAAAGCAAAGCTGGTCTCCAGCGATAACAGCAGTTGTGAAATATCAGTAGAATACTGCTCATTTTAATGAAATTCAGCTTGGTCTAACATCTCACATACAGTCTGTATAGCAGAACCTCTTTCACGAGACCATGTGTTAGAATTTGGACTTCTGAGGTCCTGTTTTCCATTGCAAGAAAAAACATATTTTATCATCACACAGAGATTCTCTGTTGAAAGAGACTGATAATGAAGATTCATACAATGAATGCAAAATGTTTAATAATGGCTTGCATGGTCAGAAATTCATCAGAATTAGTTCAGTTCTCAAGTGATCTCAGGGACTGGCAGAGAAAATGATTGTCATTAAAGCCATCTCACCCATGTAAATTAAGCCAATATCTTGGATTATTATGGCCATTAGGCTGTATGCTGCACAACAAGAACCGTAAAGTAAACTTGTCCCATCATAGAATATATCTCATGGCAACTCTGTCTCCTAAAAGTCACATTCCCATACACCTAAATTGCCATTTCTTAGTTTGTTGTTTTGTTTTGTTTTTTGCCTTTTTTTTGAGTAAATTAAGCTAATTTGCCTTTAATAACAGAACGCCAGGGGGTGTTTGGGGTGGATAGCAGATATAAAGAACACTACTGTCACACCACAGACCTCAGTTCAACTCCAGACTCCTGTGTGTAGTTAGGTTTAGTCGAGAAAAGCACCTTGGTTAAAGGTAGAGAAATGCCGTTGTTTTGTTTAAGAGTAAAAAATCACATTGGGTCCTATTCCCCTGAAACCAGGCAGAGTCCAGTCGCAAGCCTAATTTATCAGGACAAAGGGGTTATGGGAGTGTCCATCAATCTTTTTGTAATTTTCGTGATTACTGGAGTTGTTGTTAAAGGCTCAGCCAACCAGCCAGGTAGGAAAGAATATCTAATTTTGCAGGCCAGTTTGCAAGTCAAATAGTCCTTTGCATTGAAGAGCTTAACTTTCCAGTAAATGTCAAGATGGGACAGCAAAATGGTGTGGTCTTTTCAGTCATGCTGCCCACATTACCTTGTCTGTCTTGTAAACCACATTTACCAGAGAGGGACTCTTTGTGCTTTATCTTAATGCCCCTGCTGGCTCAGCTGTCAGTCAAACATGTACACCAGTCTGAACCCTTCAAGCGCATGTAGGCTAAAGGGACATTTCTGAATATATTTTAAAAGATATTTTTGTCTTTCTTCCATTATGTTGGCTTGGGTAATTTTTATTACAAAATAAGGCTGAGTTTTATAACTTAGGATCAATATTAAGTGGGTTCTTGTTAAGCTTTGGACTGTGGTTAGAGTCCAATGTATGTCTCTGTGTGATAAATGTCTTTTCTAAGGACAGCAAATGACTCCTTCTCTCCTACGGCCTCTTTGTCGTTCTGTTCCTGTCTCTCGTGTTGTGCCAGTGGCTCCCTCAGCACTCAATCAATTCTGTTTGTGTGTGTGCATTTACACATCTGTGTTTTTGGTCTATACAAGGTCCCTTTGGACTTCCTAGTTCATTCTAAAGTAGTTGTTGGTGCTGTCAACATAAAAATACATACAACACATTCTAAATATAATACACATAGTGCACAAAAGCATATACTGAGTCATGATTGCACCACAATGGAGGCATTTTTTTCATTAAATATGATAAACAAATGTCAGATCACTGTAATAAACACAATAACAACCGATGTAACAAGACAGTAGTAAAGGTTTTTCTGTAGTAACTGTGACTTAAAGGGAGCCGTAGCCAATAAATGAGTCCTCATGTACTTCCTGGACACTTCATACTCATAGAATTTGCTATGTTTGGAATTGGCACTGTGTAAATAGTGCCACAGGGTTAAGTTGTCCAATTTCAAAGCTCACAATATAATCTTTTGAAATTTTTTTTGATTTTTCAACAATTTGGTATTTTCCAATTTAGTCTTTTTTTAAATTTTGCCTTTACAGGTGCACACTGTCAGAACAAAGCAAAATGGTCAGGGGTTAAATTTAGGTCTTGGCTCTCTTTAATGTGTTCTCTGTGTTTCTTGTGAAATATATGGAATTCAAAATAACCTCAGTTCATAATAAAAAGTTAAAATGTCATTACAAAACATCTCATATATTAAGAGAGACATAAGCAATGGTCTTGACAAGCAACTGTTGCTGCTTTACATCAATCTGGAAATGGTTACGAAACCATTTCCAAACAATTTTGAGTTTAACGTTCTACAGTGAGAAAGATTATTTACAAGTAGAAAACATTAAAGACTATTGCCAATCATCCCAGGAGTGGACGTCCCAGCACATTCACCCTGAGAAAATCCCAAGAGCTACATCTCAGACCCGTCACGCCTCACTGAGCACGTTAAATGTTAAAGTCCATGACAACACAACAACAATTAGAAGAAGACTGAACAAGTATGGTTTGTTTGGAAAGGTTGCCAGGAGAAAGACTCTTCTGTTTAAAATAAATGTAAAGCATGATTGAGGTTCTCAAAATTGCGCTGGAGCAAATCACAAAACCTCTGGAACAATGTCTTATGGACAGATGAGTCTAAAGGGGAGTTGTTTGGCCTTAATGCCCAGTGGCATGTTTGATGAAAACCAAACACAGCATTTCAGTAGAAACACCTCATACCCACCATCAAACACAATGGTGGAGGGGTGATGATTTGGGCTTGTTTTGCAGCCACAGGACCTGGACCCTTGCAGTCACTGTGTCAACCATGAACTCCGCTCTATACCAGAGTATTCTAGAGGCAAATATGAGACCTTAAGAGAGCTGAGCATAAACAAATGTCCAAAAACCTCAATGAGCTGAAGCAATGTTGAAAAAAAAGAATGGACCAGAATTCTTCCAGTATGTAGGAGAGTGATAAAGTCATACAGGAAGTGATTACTTCAAATTATTGCTGCTGAAGGTGGATCTACAAGCTACTGAATCATGAGGGATACAGAGTAATGCCCACGTTTTTTTTTTCTTTTTGTCTTAATGTTTGTTAAATAAATAATGGAAAAAAGTTATAAGTTGTTGTTCATCTGAGGTTGTGTTTGCCTAATACAACTCGCTACAATCAGACGATTTATATTATGTTTTTAAATACACACACACACACAAAACACAGAATTAAAAGAGGGGGTACTAACTTTGGTACATGACTGTATATATTGCATTTTAAATGTGTGCTTCAAGTTGCAACTCTTGGTTTGCTGTAGAATATGTTACCCCTAAATGGATGTTTCTGAGCTGTGTAACCTTGTAGCAAACCACAGAAATCTTTTGCCAAAAAACATAACTTATGTTTGATGACCTCAAATTAGCTCAAAAGCTTAAAATCAAAATGAACCTTCGTCAGTCTATTTATGGGCTGGTTTTGTGGCACAGCATGTAGGCAAAGTTGAGCACGAACAGAAAGCTGAGATGTGAAGAGAGTAAGTTTGAATGAGGGAAAATAGCAGGAATTTGTGAGTGGGCAAATGAGTAAAGTTGAGCCACAGAGGTTAATAATGCATTTAAATATATTTATATGGGCTACACCAAATGTGGCATATACTTTTTTAAGCACAGAATGGGTTTTTGTTTTCTTAAATTGAATAATTTGCACATTTTCCTGTGCTCAGATTGTCTTATACGTTCAGGAAATAGGCACAAATGAAACACCATAGGAAAGATGTCAGAACCACAATTCTACCAGTGGTACTCAGAGGTCTTTAAAAATGTAATGTGTTTCAATTATTAATCTCATAAACATTTTATAATGCAAGTTAAAACATTGGTAGGAATGAGAAACGTTTTGTATGGATGCTTCATCTAGTTCATGAGTTCACTCAAGTGTTTTTTCTTACTTTAAAATTAAAAGGACACAGTTCTGACTTGGCTATGATCTCTGAGCTACTAAGTGTAACTGTTAACTTATTCACTGACAACTGAGTCTTTCTTCTTTTAAAACATATTGCAAAAGTGGAAAGATTCCTTGTCTTTAACGCATTTCTACTATTTTGAAATGAAGCAATTGTTGACTGATATCACAAACTAACCTAAAGGTTTCAGAATCGTAAGAACAATAAAAATTCATAAACTGTTTTGTTGCTTGTGTTTTAGTACACATATAATAGAATAACTTCACAATTTGTCATAAAGTGTAAATAATGTATTTTTACAGGCAAAATTGAAACTTGCTGGTTGCGTTTCCATAACACTGTGCATTTTCATAATAGCTTATATATAGTCATTTCAACATCTAAAACCAGTAAAATTGCTGTTTTTAGAAGTGTATTTGAATGCAACACGTCCATGTAGCCTACATTTTTTTATAACATACCATCTTAGAGAGACACCTCTGGCAATTAATCCTAGTGATACAACTACCAGCAGTGATATAGGCTACACAAAGTTAGCTCCACATGTACAGCGAAATTACCAGTGTGTTTCCAAAAACATCAGCTGACAATATACATAGTTAAGGTTAGCATAGAAAACTAATGTCACATTGCTTGCTGTTGCACAAGTTAAAAAGAACTGGTGCATCATTCTGGTTTTAATATTTGTAAAATTACGTAATGTAACCACGTAATGTATGGAAATCCTGCTCTTTCCTCAAAATATATCAGACACTGGAAAAACAACAGTGTGCTACATGTGCTACAATAAAAATCATGGATAACTGCAGTGTAAACAGTCAGCTTCACTCCTGACAAAATCACTATTATTGATATGACACAGGATCACAAAATATACTCTTTATGTTCCAATTTAGCTTTTTTCTGTTGAATGTTGTAACAGCAAATCTTCCTCAGCACAATAGCACCGGTTGCCTTCCTACAACTTTGAGCTGAGTTTGAGACAAGCTCACTGTGTTTGTAGCAACCCTGTCTCCTAAAAACTGCAATCGCAAATACGTTTTCGTGGGGAACGTAATTATTAAAGTGTTGTATGGTTGGGTTCAGGCATCACAGCACTGGGTTAGTGCAAGGGAAAGCCTGAACATTTTCTAAGCTTGACCTCATGGGGGACTTAAGTCTTCCAGCTCTTCAGTCCTGCACAGTATACGCCCTCCATCCACCTCAACCACCAACCTGCGACTCGCTTTGTATCAATAAATGTAGCGCGTCATTCATTCACAAAATACGTTTCACCACAACATCAAAATTTAGTTTGCTACAAAAACGTAATCGTGATTTCAGTTTAGTTGTATACGAACATAATTTTTAGGAGACAGGATTGATTTATAGGCCCTTTGTGTTATGGCCAAGGGATTTGTCATCCCCTCTTAAATCAGGTCAGAGCTGTATAGAAATCTTCTTTTCCCCTACAGCAGCTTCTCAGACCTTCCATTCAAACCTCTGACCTAAGCAATTTTTTTTCTTTTCTGCTCAATTAACTTTTTAAAATGACCTTACATTAGACTTAAGTGGAATCAGCTATCTTTTAAGATTATCTTAATGTAACTGTAAAAGGCTGTATTTCATTCAGTTTAAATCAACGTGCAATTTGTATTTTTTGGGTGAAACAATTTGTAAGGTTTCTAAAGAGTTCTTTAAAAAGAAAAGAGTTTATCATTATCTTGAAATATCTAGATTTTACTTTCCTATCACACCCACAAGGGAGTAGTTTGCACACTGTGTTGTGTGAATGCATCTCAGGGTGTGTTGGGAATTTATTTATGTAGTAATGCATGTTGCACTATATCATAAAATTACTGATGAAGACAAGGAGAGAAGCAGGCAGGTGAGATGGAGAGGAAGGCTTGAAGAGGAATTATGAATGGCTTGAGCTTGATCAAGTAAAAGAACATCAAGGTTAGGGATGGAAGAGAGGAAAAAGAGCAAAAAACAAAAAAGTGCATGTAAATGATCAACCAAGAAGGGCTGAAGGGATAGAGAGCACAAAGGTATCAAGGAGGCAAACATAACAGATCCGGGATGCGGCTTATGTTTGTCTTTGTGTGTGTGTGTGTGTGTTTGCAAGGGCACCAGATGCAGAAATGATGAATGGGTTGCTATCACAGCACAGGCAGTGTAGTGACACTGAAGACCTTAGATCACATGGCTGTCACGCACACACATACACACACACGTATGACTGCTGGAGTTGAGCTGGTGCTAGGACTCATCTTTCATCTCACAATCTGTTTTTCAATCCTCAATCTTTTTTTTTTCTTTCTTCCATTTTTTCTCTCTTCCAGCCTTTTAGCTGTTATGTTCTCTTGTCTTGTCGCCTCTTGTCTTCTTTCCTCTTATCTTGACCTGTGTCCTCCCTCCTCCTCCTCTCCTATCCTTTAGTGTTCTCTGTTCCACTGAATTTATTTTTATTTCCATACCTTCTCTACCTTAATCTCATTTACGTTTTTCCTTTATTTACACTCCATGTCACTTCTTTTTGCCTTCTTCCCTCCCTTCCTCCTCTTTTCTTATTGTGTCTCTTTCCTCTCGCTTTTTTATGTGTTGTTGCTGTTGTTTCTCTTCCTCCTTCTGTGTTTCTCTTCTCAGTTGGGGACCAGTTTAATTAAAAGCCCTGCCAGATATAATAGGCATTCATACACAAATTTATGCTGCTGTGAATTGACATAACCTCATTAAGTGCACACATACACTACCAGTCAAAAGTTTGGACACACATAGAAATGACCATGTTTGTGAAAGAAAAGCAGATTTCATAA
>JAUMHL010000001.1:17679472-17702678 GCA_032362345.1 Sandelia bainsii
AATTTGGTGGTGGAGAGATTTAGAAATTCTGACACCCATGTGGGGATTTCTAGTTTTAGCTGTCTGAATTTGGCGTGAATAATAGACCTTATATGATAATTTTAAAACAAATCGTCTGTGATGTATCGGATCAGATTATACTTTCCCTCCCCTTACAATAACCAATCCACAGATTTTGGCCAGTCTTGGACTAATACCAATACTGAATATCAGATCGGCACATCTCTAGTGGTACCCCAGGTGTAAAAACAATTTTGCAAAACCCTTTAAAAATTATGTTCTAAATTGGTCCAGCAGTAAATGTGATTTTAGGGGTCTTATGTTCTTTAATGTGCTGTGATAATCAGGGGATTGTTGTGGTAAAAACAGCCAATAAGTACTACTGTAAGTGATGTTATTTCTTTGGCCTAATCATGATGCCACCACATCACCAAAAAGAAAAAAAAATCCTGCTATTTATATTGTGTTTTTGAAGTCTAATTTAAGCAGGCTCCTTGAACAATAGACTATTGAATCTGCAGAGATCATTGTTAGATCACATTGCATTGTATGCTTTAATGGTAACCATGGTGATGTGGCTCTATTAGCTGTTGTTTTTATGGCTGTCAAGACATTATGATGTTAATAAAGTTAGGTCATGCTGTGCAGGGTCTCCAGGCTGTGGTGCTGCACTGGATTGATTGATGACTCTGTTATCAGTTCAATCTAAGAAATGCATTGGAAGAGGGAGGGAGGACGATGTAAAGTGTAGGGCAGAAGAAAAAGTGGAGAACAAAATGGACTGACAGGGAGTAGAACAGAAGAAAGCTTTGATGTGACTTAGGAAAGCAGGAAGAGAAGGAGTAAGGGCAAGGAGATGCTTTAGATATGAAAATGACAGAATAAGCAAAAAGAGAAAAAGAAATTAGACGTAAGAAAAGTGTGGGAAAAAAAGGTTGATGGCCCAACTGAGAATACTGCAGGAGAAGATCTTCACTGTGCAAAAGCTAAATATTATTAATCCATCAGCTCACTTGACAAACATAGAGCTCACTTTCTATATGGAATTAATATATTTCTCATATCCAGAGTGTGCCTAGATATAAATTAGCTGGATTAAAGTTAGACCAAAATATCAAATGCAAAGTTTGTAGGCACATTAAAAGTAATTTTATCTTTCTCTTGACAACAAAAAAATGAAATATGTAGCATGTCTATCCATCGCCACCTCACAATCAGATATGAATTGCCCCTTTCTTGTTCTCTATTTTTGCAAGTTTTAATAATTTCTATGCATACACTCATTGGATTCACTCATTTATAGTTAATGCACATTCAAACATTTGTGCAGTCCTAGAAATGTTTTGGATGATTTGATTTTCATTGCATCTTGGATGCATTTCTGCCCAGATTTTGCTCTTTGGACTGTCTGTAACACATATCGCACTGAACATTTGTGTTGGAGCGGTATTAGCTTTCACTTGATTATGGCAGGATTTTGCTTGTTTGCTTGGATTTTGTTAAGAGAAATGTTGTATAAACTGATTAAAATCAATTATATTTTTAAGGTGAATTTTGATGAAACAGTGGAATAAATGCTTGGACAAGTCCCTCAGTGGCTGTAGAGAGACTGTATTTGCCACAATTGCAACTACCACAATATTCATGCACAAAAATCTCTACACTCTTAACAAAAGTTTAGTTTTGCTGGTGGTGTTCCTCAATAGCTTAGTAAGACCTTGGGCTTTGCTTTTTGTGTAGAAGACCTAGGACCCCTGTGGAGACTCAGATAATCTTGATATTTTCTTTTGAGACTCTTCCACTGAAAATCCAACAAAACTTGAAAAGGCCAGGTCTGCATTTTCCTTTTTTTTCTGCAGGCAAGGCAATAGTCAGCAGTTTTGTTTCCCATCAAGGACTGTTGATATCATCATGTGAGACTATATGGAGAAAAAGCATTGCAGGAGGGAAAAAAATCAACATTCGCTGAGGTGTTCAGGTCATGCTGCCTCAGCAAATAAAGACATAATGTGTGTGAGAGAGAGACTGATAAAGAAAGGGAGAGGGGCAGAGAGAGAGGTGTCGAAGTGAGATAGGAAGTGAATTAGGGTGTGGGAGGGAGGAGAGAGAATATGAGATAGAGAGAGCAAGGTGAAGAAAGAAAGAGAGTTAGGTAAGAGATAGTAGTGTCTTGCAGCCATTATCCATATCTCTTGCCACCATTGACTTCTCCTGATGCACTACAACTAATGGACTCTGTCCTCCTCTGCTGTCTTATCTGTCCTCTCTCTCTTTCCCTCTCTACCTCCATCCTTCCTTTCCATCTCTTACTCCTAGAATTCTTGCTATCTCTCCAATTCACAACTCCACCTCTGTGTTATTTTTATTATGCCTTGGTCTTTCTCTTGTAGACTCACCCCTACTCTTTCATTTTTATTCTCCTTCAATCTCTCCAGCTTTGTCTGTCATTTTCAGTCCTGTTCAGCTTCTTTCCTTTATCTTCACCTGTTTAATACTCTTTCCATCCTTCCCTCCACCATGACCAAAACCCCAAAGGTTCACCACCTTATCTTTGTCTGCAAAGATTGGATCGAAACAGGGAGGAATAACCATGCCATCTCTGTCTTCTTTCTCTCTCTTTCTCCTTAAAATCTTCCACTTGCTAGGCTAGCATCTGTGTGGAGCTGGACAATTGCAGATTTTCACTATAGAATGAGAAATTTCTAGTAAGATATAAAAGAAGAAAGAAGGAGGCAGATATATTTATTAATTCTAGGAGCTTAACTTCACTTAAAAACAAATGCAGTAGTGACTTTTCTAATTCTGACTTCAAAAAGTATACATTTCCAATAAGGTTTTGCGAATTCCCCAGTGAATTTTAAACAAAAGAGTGAGTCTTACTTTTGTTCTCTATATATGTGTCCAGATGACCCAGGAGCAGTATATTCTTGCAGCGCAGCCCAACCCACTCCACCAACGGGGGGCATCAGTGTGCGGAGCCCAGGTTTATCCAGCAGTGGGAATCTATGGCTGGAGGAAGAGATGCTTATACTTCTTCATCCTTCTGCTCCTTGTCACTATGATTGTCAACCTGGCACTGACCATCTGGATCCTCAAAGTCATGAACTTCACTCCGGTAAGCGATTTGGATGTATGTTTCATCAAATGATGCTGTATGGTTTTGTGCTTACATGGGAGTTTATGAGTGAAAGCTACAGTATAAGATGTGGTTAAAAAGGTTTCCTGTAATATAATGCATGTATATAATATATAACATATATAATAATATATAATATAATACGTGTTTTTCTATGCCCACACTATTCATCGATAAGTCTGTCAAGTGAATATTGCCTTGTCATTTAGTATTAGATCTCTCACTAGATTTCTTTCTAACAATGAAAATTAACAATAAAAAAAATCAATGAAGGACAAGGCTACAACTGTATAATATTCCTTGGCTACAAAACAGCACAGAGAATAGCCAGCAATGACTCAAACAAGTTAGCCTGTTAAAACAGGCACTATTGTGTTTATCAGTGAACTCAACATGATGGTGCTACACATGTGCATGAAAATCACAAATTGTTACTGCATATTTGCATAGGCATCTGACTCAAAAATAGTTTGGTAGAAGAATGTTTACCTGATTCTAATTGTACTATAGGACCCATCCCAAGATCAGACTTTTCTTTTTGGTAACTGGATCATAATATCAATCAAAGTGTTTGAGGTCATGGTTCATAGAGGTCTGATATAGGCTTGATATGGTGAGTTTTGGCGTCTCGTGTGAGAATTGCTTTTTAAATACACTGAAAATGTAGCTTCTGTAAACAGAACATTTTGCTGTTTTTTTGCAATACCACATGGGTTTATTTAAAAGGCCTTGACATGGCAGAGCATGAAATGGAGGTGTGAACTAGAAGATGACACCGTCCTATCATTTTTTTTATTTTAAAATGTATTGGTATTTGTACCACTACTGATATTTACATGTATTTTATGGTGGCAAAAAAAGAATAAAAGATAGATAGCCGATAGCCAAGGTGTAGGGCATTTAAACAATCTTAATTATCAGGTATAGCTAAAAGAAAATCAAAGAGGCTGCTGCACACAGAGTAAATTCCTGAAGGCACTGTGGTCCTGCCCTGTTAACCCCACCCCCTGCACCAGTGCCAAAAGTCTGAAACTGAAAAAAATACTTTCTGTACTTGAACAAATAACATCTGTACCTGCAGAAAAGAGTTGAAATTGTGGAAAAGATGTGAAACTGAAAACTTAAGATCTGAAACAGTAAAAAATCTAAATCTGAAAACCTTTTAAGAAGTGCTTATGAAAAGAAAAACATATTTATTCAAATAAGTTCCAAAGATTATTCAAACTAATAATTGAATTGAAAAATCTTTTGGTTTTGTTAATCTTTTGTTCAGGTTTCACGACCAGTACAATAACTTTCAATTTCAAATTTTTGGTTTTCGTTTACAATCTTTCAAATTAACAAAACATATGGCCCCCATCTGGCTCCATAGTATAGCCCATGTGAAAGGATGAGCGGTGAAATCAACTGAACCAGTCACATGTTCAAAACCCATCTCAAGATTGTTCTTATTCATTGCCTTTTCTATACTCCTGACATTCTTATTTTTCTATATTTTAACTATATGATGATTTTCATTATGTTTTGTTATTGTTTTTGATGTCCAGGATGTGCTATTTGCTTTGTAAGCACATTTCTGGAAAACACTTCCAGAGATGTTGGAATTGTGCTTTTAAAATGCCTAATAACTACATTTGTCTCAACTGAAGAAAAGGAACAACTATTGACACAGCACCAAGAGGAAAGGGTGTTTGTCCTGATCTTAAAAAAGTTTTAAAAATACCGAACCATACCCATACATGATTGAATATCTTATTTTGCCCTATGGCTCAAGGAACTACACTTTAATTACATATTTAGGCAAATGAAGCAGAATAAATACTCTCTGAATATAGAAAAGAGAGGTGTTGGAACAGACAGCTAAGGAATATCCCTGAGGTGAGGCAGTCAGTTTTACGCACATCATAGGCTTTTTATATTATAAGCTATATGCTGTGTGAAAAACAGAGACAGTATGAGACATCAACTGACAGGAGGAGTTACAGAAGCAGGTTTGAAAGTAAAAAAGAAAAAAGAAAAACTAAGTGCAGAAATAGATCTATGGTACTCAAGTACAGAGGGAATGGGATAGATGAAATAGTAAGAATGCAATTTCCATAAATGTCCAAATCTGGCAAATGTAACTGGAAGCTGTCTGGAAAGTTTAGCAAATGTGTTTTCTAATCATTCATAACTTGAATCTTGAAAAAAAAAGTTTTTTAATGCAGCAAGTGAACCTTTTAATGACAGTAACAAGATAATTGTAACTTTCTGTGCTGATTCTTAAAAGAAAAACAAAATCTGATTTACATTACATTTCTCATTTACAGTGGATTATCTTTAAAGTGTAGGTTATAAGTATGAATTATGAGTCTATTTGAGTCACAATTACATGAATATGGGAGTGTGAGAAAAGAAAAAAATAGGTAAAATATTAATACCTGGATGAGTGAAGACATGTTGATGCTGAAAAATACATTGAGTTCTATTGTGCATGTGCAGTGATGTTTTTGGCCAGCTGTCTTAAATTTAAAAACTATTCCTTAAATACATATTTAAAAACATTAGTTTGAAAGAAAGAACTTTTATGTGACACAAAAGAGATCAGTATGACAGATGGAAAAGAAAGAAAAAAAATAAAACAAAAACAAAATAATAAAATGGACTGAGACAAAGAGAAGAAAGATTGGATTTGTATAGAGGCTTGGTGGAAGGACTTGTATTGCGTGGGGTTAATAAGTTGAAATAAGGACAAAGAAGAGAACAATTGATAGAGTTGAATAAGTTTGTGTCTACATGTAGTTTACATGTAGTGGCTTAACATCCACACTCAGCTTCTCTCTTCACTTCTCTGCCTCTGGTAGAGGTGTCTATTTTACTGCCCCATGGATGGGAAGGCAGTGAATGATGAGTTGACACGGACTTGCTCAATTTAATGCAACAGCAGAAAACACTATTAGGTAGTGTTCCATATATCATATTACCAGAGGACATATACGTTTAAATTTAATACACTAGTTCCCAAAAGCAAAACATTTTATGTTGTACTTTTGAACCCACTTATGACCACTGAACCCACATTAGTGGCTGCACAATATACATTTTCACATACTGTGATATTTGCTAGAAGTTTCAATGTCACTTAGCAATATTATAAGTTCAAAGAGGCACTGTCTTTATAGTGTTTCAGGGCATGGATCTGAATAAGTTGGAGAAGAGTTAGAATATTTGTGTTTTATTGGTGCTATATTAAAGATAGAATCAATCTGAAAGTAGCTTAATTAGGATTCCTGATGGATAATTAAAAAATGCAATAAAGACGATCTACACATTTACTGTAAGCATAACATATGTGGCTGCATCACAAAGTCCAACTTAAATTTAAGAATGCTATTATAGCATTAGTGAGGTGTCTGTTTGAACTGATGAAGCAGGAGTTCCCGAACTACAAGAGACATGCATGACCACAGGGAAAACTGTGGAGTGAAGTCAAAGCTGGACAAGGAATCAAAACTGTGATTAAAAGTATTAATTGGAAAGCAAATTGACAGGTTAAGTATAAAATGGAGACATTGCAGCTCAGCAGATAGGTCAGCTGCTAATCGTAGGGCATGTAGTTCAGTCCCAAGCTCTATGTGTCAAAGTGTCTTTGGTCACTTTGCTTTGGATAAAAACATCTGCCAAATGACTGAATGTAAGAAATTGTTAGAGAACCATTGTTTTAACACCCTTTGAAGAAAAGCAACAATGCATGCTGTACCCCAATTCTAATTGTCATTACACATTTTGTCAAATTCAGCAACATTTTCCTCATATTCCTTTAGCTGTCTATTGTTTACTCTCAGAAAACCCCAAGTGGTTCTTTACAGTCCTGGCTCTGTAAATGGGGAAAAGGAAATCTTGTTCCAGATGGGTAATTACAGGTAATTACAGGTAATTGGCAGATGGCAGAAAGTAATTACACATTTAGATGATTCAGCCTACCCAGCCACATAACCAAAAATATCAGAAGAACAGAAAATGAAAAAGAAAATCTTTGAGGAGAAAAGAGGGCCTGCATGAACATTAGTTTCTTTTGTACATTGTGACACATTTGCATAAAGTTAAACCTCTCACCTCTGATGAAGCAGTTTCCACTAGAAACATCCAGCTGCTTGCTTTCTGTGCAGTTGCGTATTTGAACACTTCATGAACGTTATTATCGTCATTCTAATATAAAGACACTGAAGTATAAAATCTCACTGAAAATAAAATCTTTTTCACACTCAAACTATTTTTCCCTTGTTTATCATTTCTCATTTTGAATTTGGCCATAGGGAATTGCTTCTCCTATGTCTCCACAACTGTCATTTCCATCTTCACCATTCAAATCATGTCTAACTGGCTGCAGTATAATGAATGCTTTTCTCAAACTTTTGTTTTTTTTTTGGAGTTGCCAGATGTGATTCTCATTGTGATGGTGTGGGGAGAAAAAGGAGATTTTGCTTTTGAAGAGACAGCTTTGGCAGGAAATTGGAGAGGAGTGACTTGTGGGGATAGGGGTTTACGTGTGTGTGTGTGTGTGTGTGTGTGTGTGTATTTGTGTGTGTGACTCTCCATGCATGTGTGTGTTTATGTAAGTGTGTCTTCCACTCAGTCCTTTGGGCTTTCACTGCAGAGAAATTCAATTACAGTTGTCAGTCACCAATCAGCCTTCCTAATTCCCGGTTTGAGCTAGACTATGTGTGTGTACGTGCATGTGTGATAGTGTGCAGTGTGTGTTTATCCTTTCAATACCTGCCCAGTTCACAATGTTTTGTCTCCTCACAACACAGTTTGTAAACTAGGATAATGACCTCTTATGATATGTGCATACACATTTTAAAACAATGTTTTTTTTGACACTGAACTAGTAAAGCAGATGTGATTTATCCACATTCAGAATTGCGTTTGCACTCCAACGAATTCTGCCTCCACCAACACAATATTGCTGTCAAACTTTTCCTCAGTTCTTGTGGTAAGATAGGAGCATTTGATTTTTTAATGTGATCTAAACTCAAAAGAAGAAAAATTCTAGTCTTTAACTCTGGGCGGCAACTTTGTGTGCTATTAATCCTTAACCACATCAGAGTGATAAACAGTAGAAGAATAACAATAAAACCGTCAGTGATCTGAATTTAATTTCAAGATTCTCACATACATGTGATGATGGTAAACTTTTACTGGCAGTGTGCTTTTATTTTTAAATCCTGATTGGCTGACAATCATTGGGGACATAAAATAAAACGTAATTCTTGTGGTACTTTTTAGATCAGAGCTACGTGGCACTTCAAAGGTGATAAAGGAACAATTGGAAAAACAATAATAATTACCAATGTTAATTACAAATTGGGTTATAGCTATTTAAAAAAAAAAAGTCAAAACAAATCTAGCTTATTGGTAGCTCATAAAACAGCTGCATGATATACTCAACCAGTCAGCACCATGTGTCAGTGTCTCCTGTGACTGTAACTCCCAGGTATCCTTAATGATGTTAAATAAATAGCAGTTCTTTTCCTCAATCTACCAATCCAGTTTTAAAATGTATAAAACTGACACAACCATCATATGACCATCATATCTAATGTGATTCATGAATGTCTTTAGCCTCACATGCCATCCTTATATTATGTAGGTACACTGAGATATCATATGCATAGCAGCAAACATTTACTTGATTTCTGTAATTATCATTGTTTGGAGTTTGCCTCTATGTGGACGTTTTCTTTGACTTTGACTGCAGCTGTTCCATCTTTAAGCAACGCAGTAGTTAGGGCAGCCGGCAATTGTCAATTGTCTATGACTCCCAGAGTTGCTGGTTTGCTTCCCAGTCCCTTCCCGATTCCTGGCCACATGTCAAAGTGTCCCTGGACAAGTCACTGAACCACAAACCCTTGGCACCTAATGGGGCCTGTCCACAAAGAATTTCCCCAAGGGGATCAATAAAGTATCAATTATTATCTTATTATTATTATTATTATTATTATTATTATTTAGATTTCACTTTACAGTACATATAAGTGCACTATGAGAATACAAAACAGAAGCAATATGCTGTATTGTTTAATTGTAACTGTGTAAAATTCTACAAAATCAAAATGACAAGATAATTTAAGTCAGTGTATTTCTTACAACTTTACCATTTCCCTAAATAAAGAAATTGTACCAGTACTGATCTGTAAATAAATATATTTTGTTTAATGCCAAAGGAGATTAAAGGGATAATGATGAGGAAAAAGATCCAACTTTCTCCATGTAGAGCATTTACTCACTGCTGTTTAGAAGGCAATTTGAATTTGTCATTTCCTTCAGGCAAATAAGGTGAAAGGTACATGATCTCAATTAGTGAATGGGGTGCTCTTTGCTGTGTCACAGCTGCATTTGTGATTTATATTAATGAGATATGTGTATTTTATCATAAAAGCCTTACCTACGCTAGCTTCGTGCTTCTTTACAAATAAACTAATCTTGGAGTAGTAGAGAGGGAAAGAGAGAGACAGGAAAACAGAGGGGTTGGTGTGGGGAAGGGAAGCAGAGAGGATGGTGAATGATGCATGGAAGAAGACAGATAGGAAAAAAGGAGGGAGAGGAAGTGGTAGCAGTAAGTGTATGTGTGTGTGGTTTAAATAGAATGTCCCATCATCCACGCTCAACTTCTTCCTCCTGTCCTCAGCCTCTGGGGTCCTTGGGGACTTGGGGAGGTGTCTGTTTCACTGCTTCATGGAGTGGAAGTGAGTGGATGATGAGCTGGAAGAGACGGGCAGAGTATAGAGTTTGATGTGTGGCTGTCTGAGAGAGGGACAGTCACCTTCACTCTTGCTCTGCATTTACACAGGCTTAAGTGGCAAATTCAATTGTCACAATTATCAAACCACATACAATTGTTTTGTTTTTAATGATGCATTGGGAAATAAGAAATCTCTGATTTAGTCCATTTGGTTAATCTGTCCTCTGACCTGCACAAATTAAATAAACCTATATCAGTATCTGAAATTGTATGATTGGATAAATTTTTTAAAATGATTAACCTATGCTGTTAAAATTCTGCACTTTGTTTTATTTTCCATGTAAAACAAGTGATAACAGCTTGGTTATATATTGTGAGTTATGTATTCTACATTATCATGTACTTAATGTGAGGTCAGTGATAAATCTGAGGGTAATAGGCAATAGTGCCAGAAATATATTATTGTAATTTAAATGCTCATAAGTGTAATATAAATATTGTAAAGTGTTTCAACCAGCATCATAAATTCATTCTTAACTCAGTGTCTGTGTTACAGTGAAAAAGTATATCAACACAGCATACTCCAGATTAAAAGGCACGAGTCTTCTAGTTTGCTTGTGTTTGTGTATGTTGCTGTGCATCAGTGTGTATTTCTGTACGTATGTTTACCTGCACTGTGTAGTTTTAATGAGAGAGTCCAGTGTGAACTACTTCCTGCACCCTCCTGTCTTATACACTCACACGCAGAGACACGGCCACATGCTCTGTAGAGAGCGTTACAGTGCTGACACACCTGATGTTAATCGCCTGAATAGTCAGTTCACATGCACACACTCAGGAAAAAGACAATAGAAGGGTTTTGAAGAACTTGAGTCATGTGTTGGTTTACTTATGTAGAAAATGCCAAACCATGTTGTGTATCCTATTTATTGTATATACAAGATAATAAGTTATGTTCTAATGATAAAGTGCACTTTACAATGCTCATGGGAGCACAAAATTTAATCTAATGTCCATTTTTCAACATATTAATCCATTCAGCTCTGAATTTCTCTTTGCCTTCTTTTGGATTATATTATGCAGTTAGTTTGATAGGTTGGCTTGGGTTGATGTGGCTGTCTCCTAAAAAATAACTACACAACTAAACTGCAGGCATAGTTACATAGGGAACATAATCACCACACACGATTGTCACATTAGAGACTCGAGTTTAACTTCAGAGTAGTGTTTGATTAAATTTAGGTAAGAAGAGCACTTAGGGGGTTAAGAGAAAGATACTGGTTTTGTTTGAAAATAAATAAACAGATGTCTAAAGCATTCTTGCCAACCTGTATACCCCAGCAGGTATACATTTTGATATCAAAGTTTGCTGGTACAATTTGTACACTTCTCTGTCAGCAGTTTAAACTCACTGAGAGAGGCAAGAACTTAAACATTAAATCGCTTTGGCATGTCTTTCTATGTACTGTATAGACACTTTTGTGTATGTGTGTAAGCAAACCAAGTAGTGTCTGGGTGTATATGTGATATCTAAATCTGAATCAGTCAGCACTTTAGCCCTATTATTTCCAGTGGCAATGTGTCATACAATGAAAAATAAGGAACACACACGCAAACAACTGACCCCCCTGCCTGTTTGTACAGCTCTGTAAGCTCAGTGGGTGTGCAGAGAACAGTTGTTTCATCTACGGTGTAAGTGTGTCTGTACTGTATATGTGTGCAGGAAAAATATCCATCAGTCAGCAGTTTTAGCCTTGTTATCTCCACTGGCACTCTATCAAAGATATAAACAATGATAAATAATGAACACACACTCATCTTAATGGAGTCAGTGTGTGTGTGTGTGTGTATGTGTATATACCTGTTGGAAAGAGAATGTGTGTTTGTGTGAGTGTCATTAGGGATATGAGGGCTTATGCTTTGTATACTATGCTTTGAATGTGTTTATATCTTGCAGTTTAATATTATATAAAGGTTTAGTGACACATAAAGCCTTAAAGCTGCTTAAATTTCTGCCAATATTATCATTGGTGTGCAGGCAACTGCTTCGCATAGTTACTCACATTTACAATATTCAACATTTTTGCATCAATTCTCTGATCGATAAACATATCACATATTTTCCGTTTATGTGCTTCTTTTGAAACATGAAATAAAAGAGTTTGAGCAAATGAAGCAAATGGAGGATGGTCACACAAAAGTGGATGAGATGATCTTCTGCTGAACCTCTTTCTTGTACAAACAGTCTACAATCACTCCAATGTCAATAATGATTGCAGTGAAGTATTGGGATGTGTGAATACACAGATATTCCCGTGTGTTTATTGGCCTCCTGACTGAATTTGTTGAGAGAGAAGTAGCTCACTTTCAAATAACCACTTAGTGATGACCTTTGTTCAAAGCAGTCAGTGTTGCTCTGATTCTGTTCTCTGACTTAAAATGTCCAAGTGAGCAGTTCAGATAGAAGAACAGAGAAACCTTTGCTTTTAACTTTTTTCCATTTTACCATAAACCTATTCAAACTGTGAAACTATAGTTACCACTACATCTTCACTGTAATACAAAGATCATTAATGAATGTCATGCTGATGAAATTATACACAGTAAGAAAATAGTAAAAGAAAAGAAAACATTGTTATTTAATAGTAGTGAAAGACTAGTGTATGGTTCCTGAGGTGACCATTTTAGATGTCATAGTACATACTATTAGTATTTAGCCACCTGGGCAAGCAGTATTGTAATAAGGGGCCCTGATTCTTTGTAGCGGGATTCTTAACATTCAGTTTACAATAGGAGGGGTGTGGGTAGATGTAACTGTTACATCTACCCACACCCCTCCCCTGCCTTTGTTTCACTTAACGAGCTTATTCAAGGCAGGTCTGAGGTGAAACTAAGCTGGAGGATAAATTTGTGGTCACTAGCCAACTTCCCTCAGAACAACGAACCTCTGCGCATGAAGAGTGAAACGTTTCAACCTTACAAGAAAGAAACCCAGTTGCCATGACTCAACTTCCAGACAACTTCACCTGGATGACTGAGAATCTTCACAGACATATTTGATACACTAGTTGATTTCTGCATTGGTATTCTATTGTGGTCCAAAATTGATCACCAAAATGAATGACTTCTTTAAGGGAAATGAGAGGCTGGCTCCATTTTTACATTGGGTAATATCATAATGCTGTAATACATGAAGGCCATCAATAGAAAATGTGTGGTACCAGATTAGCAAGTATACCTAGTAGTGTTGTTAGTCAAAGTAATACTGCACCTCTGAGACAACTCTGTTGTATTAAGGGCACTTTTATTTGAAAGCACCATGTACACGTTTTAGGAACAACAGTAGCATGCAATGCAGTTTTATGAGTTTGGAGTTTAGAAAAGCATGCAACGTGGTGGATTATTTTATGCTACTGCAGCAAATCCTCTAAATGAAACGCATATAAAGATCATTTTTCCCTATCCTCTCATACGACACCTAGGAGCATCTTTTGAAAGAGCACTGCTATGGCAGCAGACATCTGCTGATATAGTAACCCAATGTCAATTGCCAGGTTTCTCATGAAATATAGGGAAATGCCAGCCGGCATTTTTTTGACATCCACCATAATAGCAGCTAGGGTTCTGCTTCTTTGTCATGGCGAATATCATAAACAGTGGGCATCTGACTGTAGAAAAATTACAGTTGAGGTTAAGTTTAATCATAAATGTTACAGGACTGTTTTCATCAGTCAGTTAAAACACAGATTTAACACTGAACTCAAACATTGGTCTTCTGTGGGAAAGTCCTGGGTTTGTGACCCAGTCCTTCTAGCTAAGCAGACTTGCTGCTTCTAAATACTACGTCATAGAACTTTCTCTTTTCTTGTGTAATTTCTTTGGTTTGTACAGCAAATTACTGTGGGTGATGAAACCCTATTCACCCAAACTACTTATGCACTCCTAATTTACAGATGGACAGTCTCGCTCTTGAGGTGTGTGTGAAAAAAAATTGTTAATTTTAAAAAATGAAACTTTTTAATTTTGTGGGGAAGGGGGACTTTTGATCACATTTACTTAAATCATTCTTGATTATCACTTTGAGCTTGTGAGAGACAGGTTTTGTTATCACACTCAAACAAACATTATGTATGGCATTAAATGGGAGACCTTTGTGAATTTGAAAGAAACTGTTGTAAATGAAAAGCTAAAATTTAGAACTGAAAGCTGAAGTAGTGGTCTTCAAACCTGAAAAAAAAAATCCATAAGCATTTGAAAGGTTTTTCAATTATGATTAATTCTTGATATTTCTTTGAATACATTTTTATTCTTTTCTTTTTTAAACACTAAAATAATATTATTTACTCAGAGAAATTCCCCAAATTAATCAGACTCAAAGTTGAAAATCTTTTCGTGCAGTGCATCAGTTTTTGACAGTTAATTGCATATTTTTTGGTTTGGTTGCAAAGCAAGAAATTTAAAATTGTTGTCTTGAGCTATGGAAAAATGTGACAGGCAGCCAATTTATTAATGAGAAAAATAATCAGTTGCAACCCTATCCTTTACATAAATTTAATATGATGTTTATACTATTGTGTAGTGTGTAGTCAACCCTTCACAAAGGCAGACTGGTTTATTATCTTTGAGGGATCTTTGATAAGCAGACAGAAGTTAATATACATACTTATATTAAACATACAGTCATATGTTTATTATAACTGTACCTTAACTTTGTTTTGGGAGGTAAATGTGCTGTTGCCATGTGTTGCCAGGGAAAACAGCCATCATTTCTTTTACATTACATATAAGTATGCACAAGCACTGGAACAAAGATATTTTTTCATTCCAAAAGTCTAAGTATTTGCTTTTATCTTACATTTGTCTTACTTTTAATGTATCATGTTATGATCATTTTATTTTGAATTTGATTACATGCTTTTACTGTCTGTTGTTTCTTTTATCTTCATCTTTCATCTAACACCCCACAGCTATACTCATCTGTTTGTTTTGTTTGTTTTTTTTGCCTTATCTCACCTAATTTCTCCCTCTCTTCTCTCCTTCCCATCTTCTTCTATTTCCTCTTCCCTTTCAGGCCCCCCATGGCAGATCCTTCTCCTCTTCCTTTCATGGTTAATCTTTGCTTGTCTTTTATCCCTCATGCTTCTGCTTTTTCTTCTCTAAACATTCTTGTCTTTAGGGGCTGAAGAGTTCACCCAGCCTCTGTGGAAAATTCATGGGTGTGCATCTCTGTGTGTGTATGTGTGTGTGTGTGGGATAGCCTGCTAGACTTCCTGCCTGAAAATAGAGGGAATCAAAATAGATCAGTTTGATTTCCTTGTCCTCCTGCTGTTTTTCCCTCTCTGTTCTCTACGTGGACGAAAATGTAGAAAGGGCAGTGTTTTATTTCTTTATGAGGCTCCCTCTTCTGGTGAAGGGGAAGACTGAGAAGTGATGGGATGTAGTGGTGAAGAAAAGAGAAAGGAACAGGTTTATGGATAAAGGGAGGGAGAGGATTGGGGCCAGAAAATGATGAATAGAACAGATGACATGATTGGAGGTGTGATGAACAAGACAGGAAAGAGAGAACTAAAAAAACAGAAGACTGGGAGGAGAAGAAGAGAAATGGAGAATGGGGGAAGTCAAGAGAACAAGTGATAACTGGTAGAAGAGATGAGGGCAAAAGAAAGAAAATGAAAAGTATACGATCAAGTGATGCAGGCGAGAGGAAAAAATGTTCTAACAGTGATGATCTGATTGCATCTATTGTATCAATGACAGATCCAGTGAGAACATTACAAAGAATTTGCTCTGTAGTCAATTTCCTCTGTTTCTTTTGTCTTGCTCACAAAATACACATACAATACACACACACGGGTACATTATTACTGATCAACAGCATATTATTGCCATTATTATTTTTCCCACATTGTGTGACATTATTTTTTAAAAGGGAATTTGTCTCGTATTGGCCATTGTGTAAATTCAATAAGGAATTGATCACAGCACAGAGCCCTTTTAACATGGCAATTTTGTTCAAAGTAGAGAGAAGTGAAATCTATTAAAGGAGGCAAAACAATGGCTTCCATCTGATTTTAGGTTATTCTTATTAAACAGCTCTCTTGTGTGTTTGTCTTGGATTATACACACCTTTCTTTGAATACAAGACTGTATTTTGCCAGCAATTACAATTTAAACCTCAAAAACCAGACCGGGTTAACTAGCGTCCGCTTTAAATATTAGCACTTATACTGTATACAGTACTGTAAAAATATTTCCCCCTTCCTGATTATTATTATTTTTTTCATATTTGTCACACTTAAATGATTCATCTCTTCAAGCAAATTTTAATATTACACAAAGGCAACCAAACTAAATACAAATTTCATTTTTTAAATGACGATTTAATTTATTCAGGGAAAAAAGCTGTACAAACCTGCCTGGGCCTATGTGAAAAAGTATGATTCGAGTCCAGACTTAAATTCCATTGAGATGTTTTAGCTTGACCCTAAACAGGCCATTCATGCTCGAAAACTCTCCAGTGTGGCTTAATTTAAACAATTCTGCAAAGAACAATGGGTTAAAATTCCTCCACAGCAATGTGAACAACTCATTGCCAGTTTGGGCAAATTGTAATAAATGTAATCATTACTTCAAAACTACATTCTGTATTTATTTGCGTAATCTTTGTATAATACTAAAATTAGTTTGATGATCTCAATCATTTAAGTGTGACAAATATGCAAAAAAAAAAAAGAAAATCAGGAGGGGGCCAAATAATTTTCACAGCACTGTACATTATAATAAACAGTGCCACTATCCTGCCAGACAGACACAGGGATCTCACATTAGAAGATGTCAGTGTCCACTGATTCATTTTTAGGTTCATTTTAGCTGGCAAATTTTATGGTTTGGTTAAGTCAGGAGTTTGGTTTAGGTCCAGTGGCCTTTCTATGCAGAGGCAGGAGTCAAATATATTTACGTGACATATGGAAGTAATGAAAAAAAAGAGTTTAATTGCAGAAGACAGGATATCTCTAGATACTATACCATCTATCTTTCTAGATGGTGATATATGATGACAACTGGTTAGAAGAAATATGGAATTGTGTTTTGGGGAATTCCTCTTCCTATTTTGTCTTTGTGTAAAAGGGTAGGTTGACATTTATTAGTTATTGCTGTCTGATGGGTTTGCTTTCATTTGTTGGAAATTTGTATTCAGTCACAGTAACTGTGACAGAGAGAAAGGAGGTTATGCCCCATGGCCCATACTGTATCTGGACACATTAATCTTCCAGTCTTCATATGATTTATTCCATTTCAGGTAATGACTGATCTGCAGTCATACATATTTAAATTTTGAGGTGTAGAAGGACATATTGAGGATTGCTGACTGTTAATGAGTCATAATCACATTACCTTTAAACAATTTGGTTTCTCAGTCGTAGCAGAATCATATTGAGAGACTATTGTATAACTTAAGTTTATTGGTAAAATAGTGGCACAACACATACAGTAATGTCAGTCATGACAGATCCTATAAAAAGAAAACACGACTGATCATAGCTAAGTTATTAGTTATTGAAACATGTCTGTCACCAACTGAGTGAAGTACCTGTTGCATAACAGAAATTAAATGTCTGTTCCTGTTAAGTGATACAGAAGCTTAAGTTGAAAAATTACTGTTTACAGTGAAGCTGCTTGTGTTATTAATAGGACAATCTCCATCTGTCATTGTCTACAAGAGTTTCATGGAGGTTATTGCATGTCCCTGTCTGTTGGGACTTCGCTTTATTTCTTATGTACTTTCATTCAGTCTCATCATCACTGCACTACCCACCACAGGGGCTAGAACACATTCATCTCCCATTTATTTTCCGTTGTAATTTAACTTAGTTTCAAATGGCTAAAAAACACTAGATAGTACATTTGAAAAAGAAAATTGTTCTAACTTTTATAATGCAATTTTAGTATAACATACTTTGACAACAATCTACAGACAATACAGGGAAACTAAGGATAATGAAGCCAAATGGTCTTCTTTGAAATGGAAATATAAACCAGCTCAGTGAGTAGTCTTTATTTCTAATCTGTTACTGGAGGCTAGTCTATTCAAGTATAGGCATGTATTGAAAAAAAGATGAGTTCTGTTTGGTTCTATCATGAAAAAAGTCATGTCTGAAAACCTAGAAGTAGCCCTGTTAATTCTTGCAGTTCAGCACTGCCGCCGGAGTGGCCTGAGTGGTAGCATTTTAGCCCCACTGAAACAGACTTCTCAAACATAATAGCTGTGAAGTTTGTTCGCTGTGCTGTTGCTGTTTGGGGCAAACAGCATATTCTCCATTTGAAAAGGACCCTGGAGACCAGACATTTTCATTTGACATATATGGATATTAAAAAAGACTCCCCTCTGACACACAACAGGAAGCAATTTGCCATCCATTTTTTCAGACAGAAACCGAAAGGAAGGAGGATCTCTCTTGACACCTGTGAGCATCATATTTATGTTCTTTTATGTAAGACAGAGATGGATAATGTGGGTGAGGGAGTGATAGAAGTTATGGATAAAATACAAGACAAGAGTCAACGAAAACTTTCAGACAAAAAAGGAGAGACTTTAAGTGAAGGCTGGGTGTATATTACACTCAAATCAGCCACAACATTAAAACCACTGACAGGTGAAATTAATAAGATTTATTTTCTTTAACAAGAAAATAAAGGAGTGGGCAGCAAATGAACAGTCAGATGATATGTTGGAAGCAGGAAAAATGGGCAAGTGAAAGGATCTGAACAACTTTGGCAAGGACCAAATTCTGATGGCTAGATGACTGAGCAGAGCATCTCCAAAACAACAGTCTTATGCATGCAGTGGTCAATAACGCAGAGCTGTTTTGGTGATAGGGACCTAAGGCAGTATTAATATTGTTGCTGATCGATGTACTGTATACTGGAGTTCATGAGAAAAAGTGCAAAGTTTGACAAACACAGTAGTGGTTAGCACTCTTGTGTTGAACCCATCGGATGTCTGGGCCCTTTGTGTGTGGAGTTACAGGGGAGGAACCCACAAAGTACCAGCAGTTCTGCATGAGGTGCAATAGTTTCCTGTCTTTCCAGGTGTGCCAGTATGGCATACTGCCACGTTCTGTATCCCTTGGCAGTGGCTGATGTTCTGAGCACCTGTATTACTGACACCTTCTGTTTGGTTTTTATATACTAGACACCTGTTGTTTTACTATGCGAACAAAGTCACAGTTGAGAGAATCCCTACTGAAAACCATCACCAGGAATAGATGATTATTTATATATAAAGGCACAAATTTCTTTGAAAAAAACAAATAAAAGCCCCTTTTCGACCCAGAAGAGAAAAGACAGATGTCTCTATTTGTGACATAGTTTTTTTCTGTAGGGTTTAAATTTGAATCTCCTCTGTATCTTTTTATTTTCACAGCCATTCATCAGTAGCCAGTGAAGAGTGACAGGAAGTGGGAAAAGAGGGATGTTATGCTGCGGAAGTCATGGACCGGTTTATAAACTTTAGTGTCATCAATCTGTATTATGTGCTTTCCAGGGAAGTCACAGTGGCAGATGAGGAAAAAATACATCCTGTTCAGTATGGCTGCACATTCTGGTAGGCATGCAGGACTGCAAATTTAGCCTCGGTTTATGTAGAACTGATAATAGAAATGGAAATGGTCTCATTTTGGCAGAGGTTGTAGGTAGCTAATTTTACTTACTCAAGTACTACATATAAATACAGTTTTGAGGCACTTCCACTTTACATGAGTATTTTCTTTTCATGCTACCTTTACTTCACTGCAATATAAGGTGGAGTATTGTACCTTTTACTCAGTACATTTATTTCACAGCTTTAGTTACTAATTATATCATATATGCCAATTCTTATTACCAAATATAGTCAAACAATAAACCTAACCTTCTGTCATTAAATAAGGTAGTTAAAATCCGCTCCACATTTAGATCTTTGACACCCCCTCTCTCTTTTTTTTCATTAGGCTTATTACTTTTTGTCTTTTTCGTATTTTTCACCTTTGAAAGTTTGTTTGCAGTTTACAGCACAAATCTGAAATGAGTTCACAATAAATATTTTCTCGTTTTAAAAAGTTGCGTAGCCCCCAACATTTCTTATGCAGAAATGCAGAGTTGGACTTTCCAGACGGTCCAGCCCCATCCACATCCATGCTACGTTCAAGACCAATGGGGAATTTCGGTGTTAGTATTGCAAGTGTAAATTGCTATTATAACTAATAGCTGGTTATCAAGTCAACTTGAAGATAAACATGTTACTAATTTTAAGATTGATTTGATTGATTTGAGTATATGCAACTCAAACAGTTAAATCATGTCAAAAACTTCTGATTTTATTTTATTTTCAGCTTCTGAACCTGTTACACAGTATTTTGGTATGAAATCAGCTCCTTTCGACATTGGTCAGGCTGCGGCTGATAGGATTTTTATAATAAAATGATGCTCAAAAATAACAAACAAATTTACTTGGCAAGCACTGGTTAATTTACCTCATAATGTAATGACCAATATAACTCTGCCCTAATAATCTGATAGAGTAATGGAAGGAAGGCAGGATCGAATTAAATACAAACTATTTCTCCCAGAAATTTTGAGAGAACAGTTTGGACCTGCAGTGATAAAGTTGTTTAATAAAATGGCATACCTGAGCAACATATCATTCAACCTAAACACTGTAATTCAATATCAACTGATATTAGTTTCAGTGAAGATGCTTGAAAGCAGGACAGGATGAATAATAAATTATTTTTGTGGTTGGCTGATATGCTGTAAACATGTTTTAAATATATCTGTGATTATTTTTTAGACATTGTTTGAGAAGAAAATTAAAAACTGAGAGAAAAGGGTCGGTAATAGTACCAGCAATGATTTAACTTTAACTTACTTTCACCCCTGTCTAGGGGGATTACTGCATGTTAACTAAACATGTTAAGATCAAACAAAGCTTACAATCCCACAAAATATCAGTCATCACTTAATCTATGTGTTTATAGAAGCTTCTGTGTGCATGTGTATAAAGGACAGATATTAAATGAGTGGGAAAGAGAGTAGGAATGTTACATCTCTTGCCTCCTCCATGAACAACCTCCTCGTTATTGCTCTAAAGGTCTTTCTGTTTGTCTTGGTTCATTGTTACCGGAACCGACTCTTGGGCTGGGTTACACCACCCACCGCCTTCAAGAGAGAAATTACATGCTGCTGCTGTTTTGTTTTACTGTCACGGAGGGCCAAAATAGATACAGCTAGAAATTTAATACCATCCTCCAATTGTTTTCCATTTCCATTTTCTATTTTAATGTCCACAAGACAAGTGTTCTAATAGATTTACCCATTTTGCATTATTTCTTTATTGCCATTTCTGCCTAACAGTGGGAGAACAGATTGGTTTTATTTTCTCTGTAAAAAAGTATTGTAATTGATTTTGTCTACAGCAAGTGGACAATTAGTTAGATGAGAAGTATTTGATTTGTATTTATTTGAAAATATAAAAAAAATATTATACAGTATGTGCATATTGTATGCTCTGTTAAGATGTTAATAACATTTGTATTTAGTTTTGTTCATATTGTGTAAAACCATTGACTTGCACTATTTTCTCAGCTTCAGCCTGACTTACCAGCTTATGTGACAGCTTTACACTGTAGCACACTTCCTGTAAAGAGACAAGTAGACCTTGGGGAAAGAGGCTTACAGAGCCAAGGTGACTCTCTCTCTCTCTCTCTTTCTATGTGTGTGTGTGTGTGCATACTTTTTAAACACTCATGACTCATCCTTCATAATGTACAGAGCTTGCACCCTTGAGAACCCCCCCACCCCACTCCTTTCCTTCTGTTTTCCACTTCCGCTCATTCTCTCTCTGCCATTTTGGCACTTTCTTTTTCTTTGTCTTTCTTCCTGCACCTCTCTGTATCTGTCTTCTTTTGTCTCTGTCCTTTTCTACTTCCCTTCTTATCCCATGTGCATATCTTGTTGTTTTCTTTTATCTCTTCTTCTTTCCTACAGCTACTTTTTCCATCTCTCTGAATTTCTCTCTCCTGTATTGTTTAGTCAGTGGCTTTCTGCAGTGACTGACAGCAAAAAAAACAATAGACTCTTGGCTTGTAAGCTAGGGGCATGAGCCCACACACACACACACACCGGCAAATACAAAGTCACTTCGTCTCACTTACAACGGTGATTATATAAGTCATAAAGGAAATTTTCACATATGCAGGCACTCACACACTTAATTTGATGTTCAGAGTTTATTACACATGGCATTTCAGTGCTGCACAGTGGCAGAAAGTCTCACAGCACAGAAATACACACGTGCACAGAAATAGACCACACACAAACATCTACCCATCACCCATGTACATACTGCACTGATGGATTGGCTAGAGGCACAAACACACATGTATACAAACACACAACCACAAATACCCACCAATTAATTAACAACTCATATAAAAGTCACATAATCACATTTTTATTCAGATAAGTACACACACAAATACACACTTTGACTACTGATGGATAGACATGGATCTGATAACCTCATCACCTGATGTCACTCGCTGTGCAAACAATCATGCACACTTATTTTTCTATACTTGTGAAGACAGCAGTCGCAAACAGCTGCTTGTAGTTGCAATGCTGAGATATCCTCATAACAATGGATCTGAACCTAAATTTTTCCACACAACTACTTAAAGCCACACACATTATCACTATCTCTCTCCCTCTCTCTCTCTCCTCCACACACACACACACACACACAACTTTACAACACTTGTACAAAGACTCAGTTTCAAATGTTTGTCTTTCTCTTATTGTTTACTATTTGCATTGCATATCTAAAAAAAACTGCTTATCTTGTTCTAAGGCTTAAATGGATTAAGTGGTTGTCGAAGGTAAATTGCTTCTGCAACCAGCTGATGTCTGACAATTGCCTGTTCAAAAATGATGTCCAAGCCACACTGTGATATGTTAGGGCCAGAAAATCTACCTAAAGGTTAATTTAACTTTTCATATCTTCACATTACTGACATAGTTGCATGATGACGTGTTTGCATATGTGCCTTAATAAGAACATCTCACATACAAACACAACAGGCCTAGAAAAGCAGTGGCGGCTGGTGAAATAATTTTTGGGGGGGGCGCACTTTTGCAAGTCAGTTTTCAGTTGCGCTTTAACCACATATCACCACTAGTATAAGCCAAAGCACCGTTCTTATGCATCACACTCCTTTAAATGATTAAATTATGGTAAAAATACACAGTCTGTGTTTTCAGTCATTTACTATTTATAAGTAAATTTCGCCCGTCTCTCCTTCAACTGACAA
>JAUMHL010000001.1:17702778-17713681 GCA_032362345.1 Sandelia bainsii
AAGTCCAGTTGCCATTAAAAACCGTTTTTTTGAGATAACCATGACCTGGATGACTGAGAATCTTCACAGATATTCAGGTGTTTTAAGTTCATCTGTAGCTTTGGCAGGTCTATGAGTCTCTTGTAATAAAACAACGTCTGCCTGTAGTTTTTTAAGTTGGCTAAATATATAACCTCTTCTCTCTGGAGCCAGCTCCATGCACATTCCATGTAATAAACCTTAGTGTGCCCATAGATGTGTGTATGTAGCTAATGTTGCACGCTGCGTCACGCCCTCTATTGACGAGCCGCCACTGCTGATGTTCACGATGGAAGAGTTATTACTGAAAAAGAAAAGCTTTCCCTATCATTTGGAAATGATTCTGAAACAAATCAGAAGTTAATCAAATATCTGTAAAATTGTAGAAACGTGAATTGTATTAGTTTTCACCACCCCACCTACAAACATCAATCACATCAATATAAGGAGAAGATCATGGCAGATGTTACAGCAACAACAGTAAAGCAAAACTCCAATCACCTTTATTTTAGAGGGGTTTTGTCAGTAGTTCTCCCAATGATAAAAGACATAAACGCTGAAATGAACTGACAGAGGCAGTGTTAGCCAAATACCATACCAGTCCAAACAAGGAGGGATTCAAGTGAATGATAAAATATAATCCCCTACTTTTGTGAGGGAAATATTTCATTCATGTCTAATTTTTAAGCCTACTTAACTGTTTTGATTTTGTTTAGCTCAGGTACGCTTATTTTAAAATTTGTGTTTGCAAAGCTCTCAAACTATATGCTAATGTGACTTATGGCCAGTAATATAATCTTCAATATCTGTATCCCAGACCTGAGACACAAATTCTCAAAATGCTGTCACTTTAGGTCAGATCTCATCTGTGCATAACACCAGATGAAGGACACATGCACTGACAAATTATGCATCCTGTTGTTAGCATGGTCAGACACACACAAACATCTACCCTAACTTGTCCATCAGCAGTGTAGCCAGTCATGGTATTTTCCACTCCGTCTGGTATTCAGGTCAGATCTGTTCCAGGCAGACAAGTGTCCAAGTAGTTGGCAAGAGATTTAAACCACATAAGCACTTACTTGTCACTCAAAAAAGTCAAAGTCACAAGATGTTGTTGTTATTGTGTACAACTCTCAGGGTAATAGCAAGAAATAACTGTTTTCATCTTATTATAGTTAGGTACATAGCATCAGATGTGGACAAAGAAACTTTTCAGGCATACGAGTGAAAGTGAAAATAAATACACATTTTTAGCAGTTCCAAACTGTAGGCAGAAAGTAAAGATAGAAATGAATGAATGATGGATGAAGCTAGACATATTTTGTCACTTGTTACTCAGTGTGTCACTCCAAAATTTGAAGCATCACAGATTCTAAAATAGTTAACTTTGTTCCTTTATTCTCTGCTTGTTTGCCAGAAATGGATCAATATAAACCCTACAGATGAAAGCAGATGTATTTTTGCTATGCCTGTCACTCGGAAACAATCCCAACAGTGGAATTAGACATACTCTCTGTGGGTGCTTTTTGGAGCCAGGTGATTGGCAGACAAGGGAACTGGTGGCCATAGGATCCTGCAGTGATGATCTGTCACCCACAACTCATTAAACCAGTAACATAACTTGTAGCGGGGTTGTAATAGATGTTGTGTCACCTGGTTTATTTTTCTACTGTGTGCATGAGTGATGCAGACAGACATTCTGGGTGCATTAAATCAGGCATCATGACATGTTATTTGCTAATGATACATTTGAGTTGGTGGAGCAGGGTATAAAGTAGCACTTGCTATTAAAATGTCTGTGTCTCTGTCTTGTCATGATAATACAAATCCTAAAAACTGTGTCTGAAATGTGTAAAGTTTTGTCATGATCCCTTTGTCACATTTTATCTGCTCAGCGGTATTTGTGCCCTAACAATTCTTGTCATATGAGTACTTAAAAATATTTTTCTAAAGCCACAAAGGCAAATTCTAAAGTGATTTTATTCCCATATTCTGCCTTTGCAATTGTGAGTGGGTGGGGAATTTGATTGGATATGACAGGCTTTGAGAAGGGGATGTCTTTTCAGCTCTAGGCAATGGATGGATGAGGTTCCAATTTTCATAACATAAGGATGACATATGGTACCACATCATATTTGGGAGAGGTTGCTACCTAGTCATTTATTTACAGTGTTCTAACAGTTACCAACGTATCAGGAAAGTCAGTCATTCAGTTAGGTTAATTGCTTGTTGTGAATAGTTGTCTTTCTTTGTTTGTCTCTATATTTCAGCCCTGAGATAGACTTGTGACTTGCATCCCTGCAATCTTTAATATGATAAGTGGTTTAGATAATGGATGGATGATGCATGGCCAATAAGTCAGTTTATCATTGCATTTTTGATGCATAAGACTTAGTTTGTTGTGTACGTATGCACAAACTAAACTTTGATTTACTTGATTTTGGCCAACAACGTAATGGGGCCACATCAAGCTAGGACTCACATGAACCACTGTGCAGAATTGTAATGCTAAAGAGCTTGTTCAGCACAGGTATTTCCTCAGACCTTGTGTAGTCGGTCACATTTTCAACAAGGTAATTTATGGTTTTATGACTGAGTGGAGTTTATTAGTTGTCTTTTTGTGCTGAAATTTGGCATCGGCTGTAATGTACATAGCAGTTAAGAACAAAGACTTGGAGGTATTAGTAGTGGGTAACCTCACTTGTACCACTTTTTTGAGTTTTTGAGGCAGCCAAAACAGCACTTCAACTAGAAAAGAATTTGTGAACATAATTTATTAATATAGTTTTGGTGCAAACTCCAGTGACAGTGTGACTGAGGCTGAAGCAGATTCTGGCAAGAGCGCACTAGAGGAAGGTACTGTATGTGAGCCACCCCATTGAAGAGCCTTAAGCTCTTTGGCAGTAGGTGGAGTTCGGGTACTGGTGGGTGTCTGGGATTTGATCGAAGAACAATGAGGAAAATACCATTTATAATCGAGAAGACACACCGTGAAAAGTCTGAATGTGTGGAATAATGGATTGAAGTGGGTAGTAGAGTAAGCTGGAACAGAGAGGCATTAATCATTCTGGCTCTTCCAAGCTGGCTCCTCAAACCTTCCAAAATGTTGCTTACACTTACATGAGTGTCTGTGGAGCTTCTCATAGCTCATAGTTAGCCCAAGGGAGCTTCTTCGATAGCTTGCCTGGTGGGCATATTCAGTTGCCACCAAACAAATACCCTTGGGATAACTATGACTTAGCTGCAGACAGGCTGTAAACTGTAAGTTCATGTGCTCAGACGACAAGTCCTACTAGTCCAAGGTCACTATAGTATTTTGGCTTTAGGCTTCTTATCCTGTGTAAACTTCTGAAAATATCTCACAGGTGATGGTGGAGAGGAACTGAGGTCATAGCAGCAGATTCAGGAGTAGTAATTACCCTTGCCTTGCCCTACCATGGAAGCTTGTCCTCTTATTTAGGACTAAGCGGAAAGCAGTATCCAGTTGTTTGATTTACAGAGAGAAGACAGAAAATGACTCTTGCTCACTCAGCTCAGTTTGAAAATGCTTTATGTATCACTTATTTGTAAGTAGTGTCAGAAATGTGTTACTATTGCAATTTAGGTATCTGAAAATGTTGAATGAAGACAGAGATGTCTGGCTACCAGCATTAAATCACAATTGCAATGGCTTGGCAAAGGCTTTTTCTTTTTAAATGTAAATTCATTACTGTTAACATTGTTACTTATGCACTGTTGTAGTGCAGGAGAAGAAGGGCTTTGACTTTAAACTTTGCAGCAAGATTTTGCAGGACTCTTCCACCGATAATCTTGTGGTGACAATGTTTGACCGGAGTCAGATTTGACATAACATCATTAAGATGTTTCATGTGAGTGAATTATTAATATGATTGCGCTGTAGATATCCTTGTGTAGTATGTTGCACGTAATTTTCAATAGCACAGATGCATTATGGATTAAATGTGATCATATTGTTAGGAGGGCAAATAAATGACTGCAGCCGCACTTAATATCAGCAAGTCAATATTAGCACTTTCATTTGTCACCTTTTAAATAGTCCCTGTACAGACTGTTTGGCTAATGCAGAACATGAGTGTGTGGGCTGAATTGCTGTTTGGTTCTGTGTGTTGTTTCCAAACTGCATTACAGTCACTGTGTATTCAAACGGTGTGTGCCTTTGCCATTTTTTCTTCTAGATTTTGCTTTCTACTTGATGCACATAAAAACTAAATAAGCAGTCTACTTGGCTGATAGTGACTGTGCACACTCCCAACCCCACCCCATCCATTGGCTACTATCAAAATAAAACAATGGCAATAAAACTGGCTGAAAATTAACAGACTAGGACAAATGAGAAATCAATAGCACTGTCCATAATATAAAACATGCTGTTGTTTAGTTCCTGTGTACTATGAATTAAAAGAAACAATAAAGTTGGTCATTTAGTGTTCAATACATTTGAGAAGTACTTGACAATATTAGGTCATTACTATTAGTACAGTTTTTCTTTATGTTTTGGCAGCATTTAGCCATCCAATCGCGAATAAAACTCTAACCAACTTTGTCATTGTTATTGTCTGGCCATCATTGTCTCTTACTGATTTTTTTTTTTCAACTTTACCTGGCTCTAAGCCTTAAATTTTTTCTTTTGATTGTATAGATCCAGCTTATATTGACGGTGAAGTATTAGTTTGAGTTGATAGACTTAAAACTGTTTTGTTTTCCTTCTGACATCAGTGTTTCAACCTGTTCCCCATTGTGTCTTAGAACATGTTTTGCAGCTCAGAGGAGCTGAAGAGGAAGCACCGAAGTGAACAGACAGAAAGATACTGACAGCAAACCTGTTACTATTTCCTGTCTGTCCATGTCACTCTTATATTCTCTTAGAGCACAAATAGGAGGTGGATTTCAAGCTCTTTCACTAACTCTAACATTAAAGTCAGTTAACAAACAATAGGAAATAATCTTTTACCTGTGACTGAAACAGTATATGTTAGACAAAAAATATTGTATATTGTAATATTTATACTGTATTTTAGAAAAAATAAATAAATTAAACAGCACTTGTTTCATAGTCGATACTAAAACCTGAGTTAGTGCATTTCTGAAAACATATTAAAATTTTACACGGATGTCTCTAGATTTCACCAAAAAATACATGTAGCCTGTAGCCTTTTTGAAAACTGTTATTAAGTTTAGATATTAAGAGCTTTAATATTTCCATCATATTAAAGGCCAATTAAATATTTTTTAATTATCTGTGCAAATGAGAGTGGAATGAAAGTGCACTTTGCTTCGGCTGGACCTGCATATTTGACAATTTAGATATTTGTTCCTTGGGTGGGTAGCCATTTCAATAAATGGACCAGAATTAAATTCTTTAGAATTTTTTTGTTGGCATCAGGAAATGTAAAAATTACAGTGTGATTCCATGTTTTTTGTTTGAAACTGGTAATTAAATAAACAAATAAAACCAAATAACGTGCCCTATTTCTGGTTTTCCCTTACTTAGTTGTATTTTGCCATGCTGACTAATACTACTGAAGGTCTGGAGCCCAAAAAATGGTACTCAGGACATGGGACAGCCCTAGACCTTGCAAGATCACATTCATACGCTTCCCCATTTACCTAATATTTTAGATTTCTTTTCATTTTTACAATAAGAGAGAGTGGAGTGACAGCAGTGCTGCAAACAGACAAACACAGGCATAAAAAGGCATTAAAGCTTTGCTGTCATCGGGTTGTCTCTCAGGCTGCAGAGGTTAAGTGGAACACAGCTGTTGGTGAAAGCAAGGTGACGTTGTCACATATTAACTGTCAACTAGTTCCTTTGTGATTCTGTGTGCAGTATGAGTGGATGAGTGTTTTTGTGGAGTGAGAAAAGCAGCAGGAAACTCTGCTGTCATTTGTCAGTCTGAGGTGTTCTGAGACGCAGGTGCTGGCTCGTACATTGGAGACAAGTAAGTGCTCTGTTTGTGGGCGCTAAGAGCTGTCTGTTCACCTATAGCTGCGGTCAAACCTAAAGCACAGTCTGGTACTTTAGAAAGGTTAATACAGTATGTGTCCTCCTGGGAAAGCTGACGCATCATGTAATCTGTCCCTTGTAGCTAAATTTTCACTGAAACTTCACTTACAAATGGAGACATCAGTGAGGAAATCTTGTATAGCCTTTTCAGTTATCAAAGATTTAGCAAAACAGTTATTCACACACAGTATGATTTTATTTTATTTTTATTTTTTTTGTATCTTTTGGTCAGTTTACTTTCAACAGTTACATTTGGCAACTTCAATCCTGCTACAACCTTTGCAAGCTTTAGTTAAAGGTATAATTTGCATCTTAAGTCATTCACAAACAAAAAAGTTGTTAGTTCTCTCCTCTCCTTCTACTCATGTTAAAATAAAACTTGTCATTTTCATTCCTTTTTAATTTAATCTGTGCGCTTTGGCAGCTTTCTTTTCTGGAACAGTTATAGAAATATGTTTTCTGTCTTATTAACAGTAACATTGCCTTTACTGGCTGTTTTGTCTCCTAATTGTCGCTGTTGATTTGTTTTTAATATAACTGAAAGTTTCCTGTTGATGTTTCACAAACAAAGCCATACAAGAAGATGAAGGAATTCTACTCTCTAAATTACAAAGTGTTTTAATGTGAAACATATGGAGGAAGTGCTGAGTTTGCATTAACAGCAAATGGCAGCACCGCAAATTAACACAGCATATACGAGGAGATCAACAATGACTAGTTTTAAAATGGGGAATTAGACGTAAGCGCATGTCTTCAATTATAAAAGCCTGGTTCGCTACATACATACCATTTAAGGTTATTTTTGAGCTTTAGTCTGAGCTCATGAATTGAAAGAGGCAGAGAAGAGAGGAGAGAGATAACGAAAAATATGCTATACATGCTGTGGCTGTTGGCGTACAGCCTGAGTAGTTGTTAAGGCCAACACACACTGACCGCGGTGCGGCACGTCATTTGACGCGTATCAATTAACGCCCCTAACACACACACTGACATGACTGACGACATCTGAACATCAACCTCACTCCACATTTGAGCAACAATATTTATCCATAAACCACAGAGAACAGAATACATTGTTGGCTTTGGAAAGAGCTGCATTCACAGAACATCTTCCTGTATGTTGATCTTTGTCTCATTCATTTTGTTCTACGTTTTCACATCTGTTACAAACTGAGATTAAAGCAGAGTCTGCAGAGTATTATGAGACTCACCGATATTGTCTCCTCATTCCAGCTTAATCCGAGTTGTTTCAGAACATTAATAAGTCACTAAAGTTTAGTTTGCAGCTTCCATTTGTGTGTAGAATTATTTCCTGTCAGTTTGTAGACATCGTTCAGTAAAATATTCATATAAAACATTTCCACAGTGAGAACTTCTGTGAGCATTTCTGCAGGTGTCGCAACATTGGTAACTTCATTAATTACTCATGATTAGTCAGGATCAGTAAATTATATTGTACGCTGTCCTCATATGCTCCTCATATGAGCGATGTCTGCATATTTACATTTACACAAAACTACACAAACAGATTTCATTAATGAGAGAAGTAGTGAAAGTACAGTGGCCAGGGCGTTTAAGTCGCCGGGTGAATAGAACATTTTCTAATCCCAGAAAGTTGACGCGCGTCAATTCGCGTCCGGTGTGTGTTCTCTCATTGAAAACAATGTGCGCGAATGGTTTGACACACGTCAGGTGCTTCCAGTGTATGTTGGCCTTTAGGGTAGCTCGACTTTCTGAGCAAACTGCCTCTTTTGAAGAAATCAATAATTTCAATAAGGTGACTCCCACTAAAATGGATTTTGATTTACCTTATGAGATTAACATGACCAGATTGAGCTAATTGTCATTAGCTCATTCTGGAGACAGTCACTCTGCATGCTGAATTAAGGATAGGGAAAAATCCAATATTATTTTGTAATAACAATTTCGTGCAATCTAGAACAAATTAATTGCGAACTATTTCTTCATCAAATTGTTAATTGTGTTTAATTTTATCAGGGATCAAATTAAATGTACTAACTTAAAGAAAGGTTACAAAAAGAGCTACACAAAGTCATCTGTCTCAGCCAGGATCCTACTATGATGTTTCCAAATGGTCAAAAAGTCAAATGACAACCAAAGTACTTTCTGAGTTTGCTAATTTGTGTATCCATTCGGCCATTTTCAAGGCTGTTTTCCCTAGGCAAAGGTGACACTACTCTCTCTCTACTCCCTCTCTCTCTCTCTGTATCTCTCTGGGTCTGCCGTGTGACATAAAAGGTTGTGTGAAAAAAAAGGGCTTGCAAAATACTTTCTCATCCATCACCAAAGGGACATATGGGTCTATCGTGTTTGTGTGACAACCTGAAAGTCATGGTGATAAACATATTGGTACTTTGTATATAAGTGGTATGTGTGTATAATGTTGCATATGGGATGCTTTCATCTAATGGGACAGTTTGCCAGTCCATCTTTGTCACTACAACTGCTTCATCAAAGCGGATGTTAAGACACTCTGTTGACCTTGCACATACAAAATTCTCTCACAAAATCCCCTTTTTATAGCTACCATTAAGATGCCCTTTGTTTGGACACTGTCTAGATGTGATTCAGTCACAAAATTACAGTGTGCATGGCATGGTGGGTGGCAGCATGGGCCAAGTCCTTGTCTTCATTTTGAAATCTTTTTAAAATGGATAGTACTGTAATCTTGCTTGTTTTTCAACCACAAGTTTTCCAGACACCATTCCAGAAAAGCTTATTATTAATGTAGTGTCAAAAATCCAAAAAGTGTGTGTATTCATATAGTGCTGTGAAAAAAAAATTGCTGATGATTCAGATCATCAACCAAATTTTAATATTACACAAACATACCCCGAGTAAATATAAAATTCAGTTTTTAATTGACGATTACCAGAAAAAAGCTGTCCAAACCTGCCTGGCGATATGTGAAAAAGTAATTACCCCCTAAACCTAATAACTGGTTGTGGCACCCCCACTCCAAAACCTTTTGTTTTTGTTGAGCCACTCAGAGGTGTTCTTGTGGTGTGTTTCAGCTCATTGCCCTGCTCCATAACCCAAGTGCGCTTATTAGTGGACATTAGAGTGCATATTTTTGTTCACATTTACTGTATCAGACTGAATGTTTATTCAAACAACAATAATGCATTTCCAGGAATCAAGTGTGTGCAGCAATATTTTTGCAATTATTTTTAATTCTATTCAGCTTTACCAGGTGTATTGTTTACATATACCTAAGTGTATTTATTTCAGAATCTATCAGTATTGGTAAATGGAGGCCAGGAGTCTGTGGGAGACAAATGTGACACTAGCTAAGCCATATAAAATATTTCAATTTTATTCTTTATATGTGACTCATTAACATGAAAATAAATATGCAAAAACCTGCCTAATATAAACATATGCATTTATTCAGTGATGTAAAGCCAAGAAACAAGGAGACAGGAGAGTACAGTTGATTGTAGCATGATTAAACAGTTGTGTATATAGTTATTATCACAGTCTGTGGAAATTTCTGACTGGCAGTAGCAGCTGGTATGCGATTTAACTTGGAAATAGATCCATTACTCCTTAAATTCTGGCACCCAGCAACGCAGCAAGTTGATCTTCGGTAGGTGACGTAGCTATATGCATCTAATGTCTGGCCACAGTAGATTATCACTGAGTGAGCGTGTAACGTTTGATAAATCTGATGCTGTTAGTTAGTGTTATCATTTTCAAGTATCACTCCAGGTCTCAGAGAGTGAGTGAGTAAAATTCTACTGTATTCAGACATCATTAAAATACAAGCCAACAAATCTTGGTAAGAAACAACATAGTCTTACTAATTGTAAAAGGGTCTATAGAGCTCCAGATGTCACGTGACTACTACTGTTCTGCTGCTATGATGGCAGGAACATCATAAGTGAAAATGAATGGTTCTAGTATGGATTTCAACCTTTAGTATGAGTATAAGATGCAGATGAGTATAAGATGCAGCCTCTGATCTTACTTCCAAAACAAATTTCACATTGAGAAAAAGAGAGACAGATGGAAAGAGGGATGGAGAGAAATAACATAATGAAAATTCTCTACAGACAGATTCAGAAAGAGAGAAAACTAAACAATGAGAAATAGATGGATGAATGGAGAGATTTACTTATTTTCTTCTGTTTGGTGATGAATTCCCATTGTATTCAAGGCTTTGGCAATATTGTCTGTGTACCATTCATGCCAATGATGCATACTAGAATAAAAGTGAAACAAAAAGACGAGCAGTGTGTGAGATATAGAGACAGACGGAGAGGTGTCATGTTCAGTCAAGATGAGGCATCAGTGTTGGACAGTGGAGCACTGAGATGGAATAAAACCACCGGATAAATATTTGCACATTTGTCACACTGAAAAATTAAGATCATCAAACTAATTTTAATATTACCCAAAGATAACTTGAGTAACTGCAAAATGCAGTTTTTAAATAATAATTTCATTTATTGCGGGAAAAAAACTGCTTGGCCGTATGTATGTAAGAAATTTCAATTAAGGTCAGTGCTGGGCAAAGAAACTGGGCAAAAATGGCATCAATGGAAGAGTTCCAAGGCAAAAGCCACTGCTAACCAAAAAGAACACACAAAGGCTCATCTCACATTTGCCAAAAAACATCTTGATTATCCCCAAGACTTTTTGGCAAATATTCTCCGGACTAATGTAACAAAAGTTGAACTTTTTGGAAGGTATGCGTCCCGTTACATCTGGTGTAAAACTAACACATTATTACTGCTTGATCAATTGTTAGGTGTCATCTTGGTCTCATGATGTCAAAATGTGAACAGCATGATGAGGAGGACTGTTTAAATACCAATTCTGATTGAACCAGGA
>JAUMHL010000001.1:17728484-17743657 GCA_032362345.1 Sandelia bainsii
ATTAACTGTTCTGTACTGTTACTGTTATGCATTGAATATGAAAGATCAAAACAATTCAAAAGTACTAGGCCTATTTTGTTTTTCCTTAGTAATATTTTTTGTTCGGGAGGAGAGAAGGTGGGGGTCGTCAACATATTCACTGGTAAAATAGGGGTCCCTTGGAAAAAACAACCTACTGCAAGTGTAAAATTGTAATTGTGGCCCCTTAGACTGTGGTACCTGGAGCAGTGCAACAGTGAGTTTGCCTTCAGCTAGCATTAAGTGTACTGTGCTTGCAAATCATTAGAATTTATTAATTTGATGTTCACTGAGTGATAAAGTGGAATTGATATTTTTTTCCTCATTTTTTTTACATTGTTGTCTTTACTTAAATGAATGTCACATAGCACTGATATCCTTCAACACAGCAGAACCACTTTTTAGGTTTTGTTAGTTAATTATAATGGTTTTGTCAATAAGTGGCATGCTGGTTTTGGCAAAATTAAACATAAATTTTTTTAAACTGTATTTTAGCTTAATTTTAGTGTAATTTGACTAAAATTAGAGAAAAAAGAAGCTGTCTGACAAAGCGAAGCTAAGAGATCTCAAAAAGCAACTTGAAAGAAATTCAAGGACCGATGAGAAACAAAGTAATTGACATGTCTGGAAAGAGATACAAAGCCACTTCTAAGACTTTGGGACTCTAGTGAACCACGCTGAGAGACATTATCCAAAAATGGAGAAAACTTGGAACAGTAGATCCCAAGAGTGGCCGACCTACCAAAATTACTCAGAGAGCATAACAATGACTCATTTAGGATGTCAATAAAAGAACAACATCTAAACAACTGCAGGTCTCACTTGCCTCAGTCAGTGTTGAACATCTTGATTATCCCCAAGATTTTTAAGAAAATATTCTGTGGACTCATAAGACAAAAGTTTAACTTTTTGGGAGGTGTGTGTCCCGTTACATCTGGCATAAAAGTCACACAGCACTTCATAAAAATGGTGGTAGTGTGATGGCCTGGGGCTGCTTTGCAGCTTCAGGACCTGGATGATTTGCCATAATGGATGGAACCAGGAATTCTGCGCTCTACCAGAAAATCCTGGTAGAGAAAAAAGGAGAATGTCTGGCCATCAGTTTGTGACTTCAATCTGAAGTCATACCTATACCGTTCTTACTTGGAGTACAGCACCACTTTCCTCTCATGTCATCCCTGGTTCATCTGTTCACTTGGCTCTTTGACAGCTGCCTGGTACAGTCATTACACTCTATCAGTTTGTTTTGGTTCTCTTAAACAATATGCTTTAAAGATGAAGACTTAGATGCACATTTTGTTAACTTTTTTCTCTTCAATAAAGACCAGCACTCAGTGTTTCCATAAACTCATTTCATCAAGGCACAAGTATACTTTTCAACAGGTAGATTCTGGCTTGCTCTTATATCATTTTCATAAAGTTGAGTTTAATCACTTTATAATTCCTTGACAACACTCTTTGTCTCAGCTGTCTGGAGAAAACCAGAACCCCACTGCTTTCCAATGACTGTTGCAATATGTCTAATTATTGACTCATACATCATGTAGACTTAACTGTTCATTTTCATTTCAATAACCTTTATACATTTCTGAAAACAAATTTGCTATTGGTGAAACCTGTACTGTAAATCAATCATTTGACATATGAAAGGTGACAGACCATTATGACAATTATGGAATGTTACTGATATAGAATTGTAATACTAATATTTCTCAGTTTTTTTTCTTTTTTGGCCATGATAGTCCAGCATAATGCATACGTCCTCTCACAAGGCTTATTGCTTATTCAGTATACTACAGTTCTAAGGGAAACTGTGGAATGCTAATCTTACTACTAAGTTCATATTGAGTTAAGTGTTTACAGACATTCTTTTTGTGTATTTTATTAATAGAATTGTATTTTTTTTATGTATCAATCCACACTGATGTGTGAAGTGTGAAGACATGCATGTTAAACACACACTGTCCCTGGTGTTTTTTTATGCTTCAAGTCTATTTCTTACCCCCTGTCAATATGAGCTTTCTAGTTTCACTTTCCCTGCCCTCTGTAATGGATGAAGGAAAATTAATAAAGTCAGTAATAAAAACATCCTTGATTTCTTTTTACTGAGCCGACATTAAAAACTAAAACTTTGTTTGACCAGAAAATTCCTGGGGTCAGTAAGCCTAGGGAAAGACAGTTTTTCATGCATTTGTCTCTTCACCCTACTGACTGACAGACACACAGAGAGCTGTTCTAATGACAGAGATGCTGAACACAGGCCAGTCAGTGTGGTTCGAATGCTGCTTCAGTAGTGTCTATGCGCTGCTCACATCTCACTTTCAGTGTGAATTCCAAGATAGACAGTGAAATAATTTAACTGACTAAAGTGCCGTCATACCAAATTACGGCACTGATGCAGGAGATGGACAGAATTTGCAACAACAGCTGGTAGGGCAGTTGTCTACAAACCCCAGGTTGGTGGTTTGCTTTCTGGTTACCCACAACTCCTGGCCACATGTCGAAGTTTTGGATAAGACACTGAACCCTAAACCTCTGGTTCTTCAAAGGGGATGCCTGTTGACAAGAATTTCCCCAGGGAGATTAATAAAGTAGCGATTATTATTATTACTAGTATTTGTGATTTACATAACCTACATAATAATATAATCAATATAAAACTCCCTATACCCAAAGTTTTAGAAACATGTATAACTAAATGCAGTTGACAAGATGCACCCACAGAAACACTTGTACTATATACACACAGTACATACAGTACATAGACACAAACACTTAAAAAAATATTTTGAAATACTGTATGTCAATGCTGAAAAAATCTAACTCTAAAATTCACAGAATTAACATTGTCAGCACATTTCTACACACCCCAGCACACACTATGTCCCTGCAGGTATAATGTATTCACAGGTTGTTTCCAAGGGAACAGTCATAATCCATTGTCTGAAATTAATTAAGGGTGGACATTTGAATTAATTAACTGGATGGAGTGTGGCATTACACTGCTTTGGCCTTATGACATTAAACACATACCTAGAGTCATACACACATGCACAAGAAGACACACAAGCTTGCACTGAGTAGACACACACTGATCAGATTTAATTACCAGTGTGCAGATCATTGGTACAACGTGGTTCAGCCTTAATTACATATTGTACTATTCCTGTGTGTGTGTGTGTGAATGGAGAAAGTGCATAATAAAAAAGAGATAGTGGAACAGTCGCATTTCAGTTACATGAATATGAGTGTAAAATAAGCTGGTTTCATTTTCTGGTGCTCCACCAAAACATCCACATATTGGCAATTCTTTTGTCTTGTGGCAGCTTACTTGGAAAGGCAAGCCTTCACAGTTTCAAAACTTCAAAACTGCAGCTCACAAATTCCCTAAAGGAATATTTTGCCAAACACCTGTATTTTGAGTGTAAACACTCATATTCTGCAGGCCTGCAGGCTTTCCTTGCTGAAGAGAGTAGGGATTCACAGAAGTTTAAATGTATGCTTATTGTGAACCAGTTTCACACCAAAATATAATTCAAATAGATATAGAAAGTTTTCTACTGAGGGACAACCCACTCCAATCCAATGACAGTGTGACTGTGATACTCCAAACACTCAGCCTTCTAATCCAATTTAATTAATTTAATATCACATTTTGCTTGCTGATTTCTTGTGGAAGATGGTACTTATATTGCTTTGTTCTGTTTTACTTTAACTAATTAGCAGCCAGTGACCATAATCATCACGCCAACATTTTTTGTTGACTGTGGTAGTAGTTGTTAAGAGTAGTAAACATTTTTGACAATTAAAGAAATGTGCAAACTTAAGAATTTCTCAGCCAAAAGTTACATCTGTATCAGTATCATCTTTGGAACCATTCCTATGGCCTGTTTCATAAATGTAGCTAAGTAGATTGCTAGCTATGTATTGGATCTGCTAATTGCATGCAGCTACGTGGTCACATGTAAACAGTTCAATGTCTGACCTGTGGTTTGCAACCTTGAGGTGTTTGTATACAGTCAGAAATCAGACACATTGCCACACAAAGCTGTCAGAATGACTCACCAACAGTTTTAATTGTTGAAAAGTATGTGTAGAAGAGGAAGCAGTTCATAATATTTTCTTAGGCCCTTCTTTAAATTACAGTCTGCAAGTCCCCAGCCATGGTAAAAACAGCCTCAGGATGAGTATCTTCATACATTTATAATCTGCATTTATGATCACAGAGCAGACCTCCTGTGGTAAATTGAAGGGACAGCACCTAATGGTTAAGTGCTGCAGGCCTGGTGAATAATTTGAGAAAAGTACTGTGACATCAGTGCAGATTTGTTGATTAAGTAGCACACACTGTCACTTTTTTTCTGCCAAACAGTGCTATATAGCAGCTGCTGCTATATGGCAGTCTTGATTGAATGAATTATCTATGCTTTCATCAGAAAACATTTGCAAACAACACTAGGAAGTATTCTAGAGGCATCTTCAAAAAGGAGAGTTTACAGTTGACAAATTAATGGGAAAAGCATGGGGCCAGGCAGAGATATCTGCTTTTGAGCATGTCTCATCCAGTCCCTGAAGCTGCAACAGTGTTCCTTTTCCACCCTGTCAACCCCAGTGCTCAAGATGAGGATCGATTTGTTAAGGCATTTTGACAGAACTTAAAAAGCTGCTTCCTTTCATTAAATACTGGGACAGTTAGTAAATAGGTTTAACCTAATTTTCAGTTCTTCTTGATTCACTGTTTACTATTAATACCAGTATTTCTTAAGATGTGTGTTTAAAGAATGTTTCAGTAGTTTTATGTGTTGTGAATTTAAGTATTAGACCCTTCTGAGTACGAAGTTGAAGTAATGTGGGTAAATTAATTGTTACTTTTTTCTGGATAATGAATAGCACTTTGCATATGATTTGGTAAACTTTGACTGGGGACAGCACAATGACGATATATCTGCTGATATAATTTCAGTTATGTACTCGAACTTCAGCACGACACAGATGATGTAATAACTGATGGTCCTCTGCCCCCAAAGTTGTTGGAGCCTGGAACAACTGTAGAACAGCCAATAATCAGAGCAAAACATTGAGTAACTACCATCAGGGTTATGCCCCATAGATGTTTGAAAAATTCAGTGTTCCAGTCAAAAGGCCCCTGCCCAAGTTAAAGCTAGAAAGCAGGTGCTTAGTTACCTAGCAGCAATGTACCCAACTTTTAACCAAAAACAGAACATTGCCCTCCAGAAACTAAGAGCTAGAGATGGGGTGATTCTTGAAGTGCATCTGAAGTTCATCAATGAAGCTCAATATCACTGCTTGTTCTAGCACTAGACAAGTCATTCAGTTTCATGCAAATAATTTCCATGAACAATGTAAAACTATGGAATTAGAAGATGTAGTCAAACTGTTTATATCTGCAAAATAACAAAGACATAAAGGGTTGTCCAATTAACATGTTAATTTCAATTAATTCATCACAAAAAATTACATGTTAAAAAAATAACACTGTATGGTACAGACATTAGCTTTGAGCTCCCACCACACCACAGATTCTGAATAGGACTGACACTCCAGGACCTTGATTTGAAGCAAAGGTCTTCTAAAACTTATCCCCGTGTTTCAAATGTTCACGGGTAATTTTCAGTCTGGCTTTGATGTGCCACTGTGTGAACAATGGAGATTTTCTTGGACGATGATCTTGAAGCCCACCATGATGAAGAGGCCTCACAACTGTCTCCCTTGAAATATCAAGTCCAGAAGAGGTCGGTTCAACAACAATCATCCTGACAGAGATCTGGAGATTCTTGCTGATTTCCCTGACTATTTTCCTCTTCAACGTTTTTTCATTCTTGCACTTTCTACCGTATTTTTCGCCTTGTGCTTTGCAATGATGCAACGTACCGCTTTTCTAGACACTGTGAAATGCTTGGAAATGTTGGCGTTCCATCTTAAGATGAGCATCCATAATCTCCTTTGTGAGGCCCAGGCTGATTTCTTTACTTTTTGACTGGATGAAACTGCTTCTTACCAAGAATTTAAGGACAGTCCTTCTCAATAAAGTTTTCTTGTGCCACTAGCCCTGTTCATTACAGTCTTGGAAAGTTCAATGCTGAATGATTGCTTATGTGTTGTGTGAAAACTGATAGATTGATTGATTGATTGAAATCACATTTGACCACCTCAAGTTTCACCACATTTAATATAAAGCAAACCTGAAGATTGATTTTATATTCCATAGTGTACCACTAAGGGCCTTAACATTGGTGAATGTTTTACTATGTAAAGTTTTATGAATGATGCAAACATTGGGTAGAATTTTAGAGAAACTTTCCAAAGTTCTCTGGGGGTTAATAATTTTGTCTTTAACTGTATGTTGGCTGTAGCTATAGGACCTTGACCTAAGAGTGAGACAGTGTAGCTCACTGCTTTCTGCTGGTTTAGTTTCCTGGCCTGGAAGCCAATGGACGGAATAGCAAAGGACATGCAAAGACAGACTAGGATCATTCCATTATGTGAAAGAAGGAAGGGGGGCAGACGCTCTGAAGACAGTGTCGTGGTACAGGTACACGGAGCCACGGAGAGACTTAAATGCAAGTGCATTGGGAAAAAGTGAATAAATGAGCAAAAATTTCTGAATGCCAACCTGCAGTAAAGTCTTTTATATAAAGATTCAAAATGTTAAGACTTTGGCCTTAGTTTATTTGGTTCTGTGTTCAGTTGTTCTGTTAAAGGCTTGATTAAAATGTTAAATAGTAACTCTGTATTTTTTTGTAATATATAAAAATGCATAGAAAAGAAGGCATTTATGAAAACACTGAATAAGTGTTGCTTACCATCACACAAACCATTTATAATTGCTAAATTAGGCTAAAATATAAGGCTCCAAGCGATGCTTAATGAAGAACCATTTGGGAGCCATAAGAGCCAGCTCTTCCCATCACTATTGCATACATTTTTAACATAATTACTCTTAGCTTACAACAAATTTAATTTCATCTTTATTTATGATTCCTGTATTTGTCACTGACTTTGAGCCATTTCGTAACAGGAGGCAAACCTGATCACATATCATTCACATAGAGGAAGAACAACATAAAAAAGCTGCAGGTGCTGCAGATGGCTATTAACATTGCATGACGCAAAAGCAGCTATGAAGAAAGACAGAGCAAACACTGTCTGAGTCTCCAGGAAAATAAAGACCCAGATCAAAGCAAACTTGATGAAACATAGACAAGAACCATGAACTAAAAACTGACTGGCAGTCTTGACAGAGAAAGAAAGAAAAAAAAGATTTTGAAACAAGGAATTGGAATCCAACTATCAGTAGCTAAGTAATATTATTTTACAAGGTGCCCAGTTCGTGAATATAGTCCACATTTACTGTATGTAGATGGGAGACGCAGTTCAGTTGCATACTATGAAAATGTTAAGTAATAGTCCTCCAGAGATCTCAAAAAGGTGTTACAGCTATCCAGAGGTAAAAGACATGAAAGGAAGTAACACAACATGGGAAGTAAGATTAAGGTCTAAGCACTGGATGGAGATCAAAGCACGATATGACAAGTCTGTAAACAAGTGTGACAGTCTTTAGTTTCCTCAACAACTGAAAATTAATTCAAGAGAAAAAGAGGGATAAAGGAAAAAGTTTAAAGATGACAGAGAGAGATGAAAGAAGCGTGATTTACTTTATGCTTGTGTCCACATGCTTGTCATGTCCCATCTGTTTTTATTTGATTACTTGTAGAACTAGTATATTATATTCTCCCTAGGACCCAGTACCAGTAATATCTACTCCTATAATACTCCAAATTCACTAGTTGTTTTAACATGGCTTTACCGTTTCAGAAAATGCTGACAGTACAATATCTCAGTGAGCTCTTTTAAGTTCGGCCACTTTAGGGCAGAACAATATAAGTACCTATGTATTTTCTGTGTTCTAGTCAGTGTTGCCAGATATTAAATGTTGAAGTATTGTACCAGCAGCTTAAAATTATCATATTTTGAGGAAAATTACTGTACGCATGCAAACCCCACTACATTTCCAAGCGGCACCCTTGCATCAGTGAGTGACTTTATCATTTCGTCATAAAACTTGTTGTTGCCCCCTCTGTAACAAAATGTCTGTGTTAGTCTGAAAAAATCTGTGCCAGTTTCCAGAAAGGAGTCTGAATCCTGTTTTTTTCCTCTTAAAAAAAACGAACAACAATGCACAGGGTTTTAACATTTCCAATGTCTGTTGACTTATCAATTCAAATGCTGAATTCTTTCCTTTTTAGGATTTCTGAGAGAGTTTCAAAGTAACAGTCACCAATTACATGCTTGGCTATTGCAGTTGCCTTTGTGCAGCCACAACTGAGGCTCTGTGCAGTTTTTGAGTCTTTGAAAATGTCCTTTAAAACGTCCACTAGATGGTCTGAGGCCCTCATTGCAATGTTGTGCTCTGCTGAAAAGCCTGCGAGTTCTACCTCTGCTGTTTTCACATCTGTTTCCAGCTGGGCCTATTCTGACGTCTTCTGCAGACATTGTGTTATTGACCTCTTTCCTGGGACCAGACATTTCTTTTTCTCCTGATGTTTTTTAGATTTGGCTTGATTTATCAGAACTGTGATCTCTGCCACCATTTGCATGTTGCAACAGCGACATAAAGCTTTACTGCTAGTGCTAGCAACAGGCTTTAACCACCCAGTAAAACTGAGGTCTTTCTCCCATTCATTTTTGTAAGTCTGATGGCAATGTTGCTTATGCTTACTCTATGAGTCTTCTGTAACTGCATTTCCATGTTCGCCATGCAAATCTTCCGTCTCCTTTTCCATGCTCAAACCACTCATCATTGTTTACTTTGTGCATCACCACATGCTACGTTGTGTGTCACTATGTGCTACATCGTGCATTGATTAGCTGTAAAGGCAGTTGAGATGATTGTGTATAAACCAGCCAAGTATGTCTGCCCAGGATGAAAAAAAACTATCTGTACCTTGTCGTCCTAATGAAATAACTTAGCCATAAAATGAAGGGGTCAAATTATTGTACATTATGGAACTTATTGAATTATTGATCTATATCGTACAGAGGGTAAAATTATCGTACAAATACAATAATTATTTTAATTATTTAATTTAATATATTATTTAATATTATTATTATTATAATTATACAACACTGGTTCTAATTAAAATTAAACAAATACTGACATTAAAATGCAAGTAGTTGTGGATATAAAAGTATTATAAGTAAATACACAACTTCCAGTATTACTAACTTCATGTATTACTTTTCTTGTTTATTACTTTCAATTTATTATTATATTCCATTTTTAAGTCTCTTTATGTTCATGTTAAACCTTTGCATTGTCATTTGAACTTAGTAGAGAATACCTTGACTCTTGTCTTTTGTGTACTGTTCTAAGCACAGATATCAATAGTTCATTCTTTCATTTTATTTCCAACATGTATTATTTTCCATCCTTAAAATCTAACTCTAGCCTATTTTTGTCTCTCTCCTGTCCTGTCCTTTAAATCCATCCCCAATCCTCAGGCTTATGTCTTTGTTCTCGTTCTCTATGTATCGTCTACAATTTGAATCTAAGTCTGCTCATTTGCTCCTGTCCCATTTTTGTGACTATTCCAAGTAAGTTCTACCTTTGTCATTAAGATTATGAAAAAAATCACAGATGTTTTTATGTTTGGTCAGTGCTATTGTACAAGTTTGTATTGTTCATAGTAAAAAGCTACTGCTAACTTTATTTCAAGTGAAAAGGTTAATTATTTCTGGTTGTCAGGTAAGTTTTGTAGCATTCGTATTTAGTGTGATTTCATAATGAGTAATATCTGAAGGGTTGTTCTTAGTATAGAGCAGGGAGACAGAGGGCTGGGTGGAGCGGAATGGAACAATCTTAATTAGCTTGATTACCCAAACTTGCACACTGTGGCTCTAAGGAAAATAACAACCATTTGTGTTTAAAGTTAGAAATAACTAATAATCCATTGGAAACAAACAGCAGCCTTCTGTGTTATTGCAATTTTTGTTGGTTTCAACAAGTCACTCTGTAGTCCTGTCTGCCTGTACATGATGTCAAACAGAAATTCAGTTGTGGCCAACCTTTTCCTGTTTGCAAATACTGACACCATGTTCACTGCTTATTACGCCATGTTCACACAAAAAAATAGCATGAAACTTGAGGTGGTCAAATGGCTTGTGTGCGTGTCTACACAGGAGGCGTTTGGGTTTTGGAACCATCTTGGAAGCGCTCAGAGTCCAGTAAACACTTACTGTGGTTGTGTGTGTAAATGCAGAAAAATAGACTTGAAGCTTTAAAATATGCTTCTGGTCATATTTCCTTACATATAGTGCAAGTGACACGCAAGCTGACATGTGGGCTGTGTAGATAGCTGCATTGATTAACATAGGAGCATATTGGTTGTGAAAAATGCAGCTGACACACTTTCCGTGTAGAAACAGCATTAGAAGATTAAGGAATTCCAACAGGTTCATGTAGCTCCAAGGGGTTGGAACCATTCTTTGTCCTTTTTATCTCCATCATGTCTTATTCCTTAGACCAATTCCCAGCTGTGCCTCTCACACTCTTCTCTCATCTTTGTATACCATTCCCATGTCCCATTTTATGCAGTGTTTCACCATCAAGAGAATCCACTTCATATCTCTCATGTCCCGCCCTTGTAAACCATTCCCAGTAATTATGGAGGCAACTACTCAACTGGGGATTTCATCACATGGCTGAGAGCTCTGCAGAGAGGCTAACATCAGGAAATCCCTGTCACAGCAATGAGACACTAACAAACCACAAGACACACTGAACTGCTAGAAAATGAGCCAAAAAGCCCTGAGGAGCTTTGATTAAAGCCTCAGTTCGGAAACCAAATGCAAACACAAAGGTTGCCCCACTAAAGAATGTTAGAGATGATGGTTGAAAAAATAATTATTTTTCCTCCCTTGACTGTGTTGTGTATGCAAAGAATGATAAAATTGCACAGAATTTGCATGGCTGAACAAGCTTAGTGATTTATCATTTCATGCCAAAATAAAAAAGAAACAAAAGAACTAATTGTTACACTTGATTTGTTCTTGGTGTAGCATAAATTCTCAAGAAGGATGAACACTGAAAAAGTTCTGAAAAGTCTTGCAAATTATGCTCAATTCCTTCTTCAAAGTGTTTCTAAGCAGACAAAGAATTGCACAGCATTTTCCTGTACTATTTAAAAAAATGGGTCTTTATAGAAACTAAGAACATGAAAACTATCAGTCTCGAGCCCCCAGTGACTAGGAGTATTCAGTTTGAAGCATCCTTTCCAACACTGCTCCTCTGGGGGGAAAGAGAGGCCCAGCATACATTATTCAGTGGCTATGACTATGGGATAACAAGCTGGTGAGGCAGAGCTAGATAAAAGACACATAAGGAAGTGTTGAGAGGAGGACGAGATATATAATTAACTGACAGGTCACTTAGGAACTCAACACATGCTGATGGATTTACTGTAGGTGCTCAGCTTGTCATATTCTTAAAAATTGTCAGTGATCAAAGCTATGTCTTTGCCACTTCTTGTGTTATTTTTTTCTCTTTCATTTTGTTTTGTTTAATTTCTTTTAACTACGCTTATGGTGTCTGATACCGTAGATTCGATTCAAAACCACTAACCTTCAGGCAAAGGATAAACCAGTAAATGGTTATGCTTTATTCCCTTTAGCAACAATAACTTAGGTCCAGATTAGAGCTGGAACCAACAGCCTTTAGGCTAGGAATAGATCAGTAATGGAAGTGGTATTTATTTCAGCTAGCCATGGTGACTATCTGATCTGTCTTGCTTTGATAGAATGGATTGTCCTCACTTTGTAAAGGAGACAGGGTTAAAGAGAAAAGTCTGTATAGCCATTAGAGAAAAAATACACACACAAACATCCATATATCCATGGGTGGTGTGCAAATGACAAAGGATCTGTCATAATCCCTTGAGAAATTGGATGTAACAGAGACGTTGAGAAACCTACAGGAATAAAGAGGAGCACCAGCACAATAAGACATATGAGCACCAGTACTAGGTGCCATGAATTTCAAAATACATGGTATCATTCCAAAGGTTGCTATTTGAAATATATGAATATGCAGCATCTATCTCCAAGCTAATGAAAGTGATAGACAAGAAACAATCAGAGACAAATTTTGTAAGTAGTTGCGTGGAAGTTGTTTTCAATAAAAGTATAAAAGACTGCAAGTCAGTGTGTGTGTGTGTGTGTGACTACAGGTCCCAGAAAATGACCCTGATCAATAATCTATTAGCAGCATGGGTCTGCATGGGCAAGCAAAAACATACACACAAACACACAAGCATGCATGCATTCAGATACGAGCAGGTGAACAAGGTCAAATATTGTCACATTTACAATGCACACATGAATTACATACACATACAGTCTCTGATACAGGGCAGTCTGGCAGTTTGTCTGCCACACTTATACACACACAAACTTCTCCAGAGTTAACTTATTTCTCTTTCACCTCAAGTATTTGTACCACAGGGGAATATTTCATGGCAAATGGAGCATTGCAACTTTATCTGCTCTGCTCTGCTCTCCTCCTCCGTCCTCTCCACTTATCTTGTCTTGTTCTCTCTCCTCAACCATGCCACAGGACACAGGACCTGAGGGAAAATTTGCTTCTATAGAGAAAAATATGACCATGTTGTAGCCACAGACATTCGTCCTTGTTGATTTGGTTGCTCTGTATTTGTGTGTAAATTAGATTTCTGTATCCAATTCTTCAAGCCTGTTAATGTTCGAACACACATTGCATACTTAAATACTGGGTATAAGTGTAGTGACCTTGAGTGGAATACGTGTTCAACAGACTGGTGTGTGTAGTCTGTAACCTTGTGTGTTTGTGCGGATAAACATGTATATTTCCAACTTGGATTAGTTGTGCTCGTTTCATATTATAGTCCCACAGTGCAGGATCACAGTTCATTGATGTTTCATAACAACACAACTGATTTCATGTTTGTTCACATCTGGCACAGCTTCACAATGTTCATGAAGTATACAATAGTATTTATACTGTACGCAGTGAGTCGCATACATGTTATGCAATTGTGTGATCACAAAGATTAATGTAAATTAAAATGTGGGCTTCAGCAAACATAAAACTCAGTGTTTATAATAAACCATGTACCCATAGTCAATCACTGAATCTGAACTGCACTGATTGAAAAAAGAATGTTACTATGTTTTAATGTAATATGTTTGTTTAGATGATGGTTCAGTGCGTCTATTTTGAATGCTATCACCCCAGGCAACGGCCCTAATTTGTTGATGTCGGTACCATGTTTACTGGGTTATCAGGGCCATACTACATCTCCTAGTTTGCTCAGTGGGTCAATATTATGTGTGTGACCTTTGTTGCCACAGTTACAGTAATAGAAGTGGAGTGTACTAGTTTTAGGTACAGAAACAACTTAGTTAGTTTTAGATTGTGCTTTGGATTAATATAGCTTTGTTAATAACACTGACATTTTGAAATGCACAGCTGAGTCCCATGCCTTGTCATCAGCCCTGACCACCTCCTAAACACAACCACCAATGGTGACCTTTGCTCTTTACATAATTACAACAGCCATTAGTGGTCTCCTAATTTAACATGCATTGATGACATGAACCTTTCCCGTTAATAGGTGCAGTTTGCCCCTTCTAAACCTCAATTATGGGTGTGATAACAACTGATAACTTCCATTTACCGAGTTATTCATAATTAATCTATTTCCTCACTCTCTCAGTACTCCTGTATTTGTTTTTTTGTGCCTCTATTTGATGATGACAAAATATATCAACAGGTTTTAAAATATAATTTTTCATGTTTAGGAATAGAGTTTGGGTTTGGTGCAAAACATAATAACATAAGCATCTTAGCAAATACTGCAACTGTCTTTCTGTGTGTATGTAGATAGAACCCCAAACAATGCTAGTCTAGTATGCATCAATAAAGTAAGTGAGTTAGACCATGTGGTATAATAAACAGCAAACTCTGACAAAACATTTGGTAAATGCCAGAACATGACTAATAATATCCTCTCATTGTGGTCTTAAAACCTCTAATCTCAAATGTTATGTAAATTTTTATCATTTATTTTAATTGTTATGTTAATTTTATCTCTAAACCCTCAGGTTGGAATGTGTCATTTATAACCATTTTTTCATAGAAAGTGGAAAACATGGGTAGAAATTCCAAGCATTTGAGCTGTGACTCCTGGAACATGATTGTTTCTCCACAGACTAGATGTATATTATGCTAAGAATCTAATCAACTATAATAAAATACTATTATTAATTCAGAAATAAATCAGATATTGGGGAGAACAAGGAAAGTTGATTCATGTTTGGAAAGCAGCCACCCCTTGTAGCAGGCAACCATGCATAAATCCAAAAGTATGTATTATACATATTATACATATATATACATATATATATATATATTTTTATCTAGGACAATGTGAATTATGTTTCACTTCCTGCAACAACATACGCTATCAGTCAAAAGTCTGGACACATCTTCTCCTTCAGTGGTTATTATCAACATTGTACATTACCGAAGACATTGAAATTATGACAAAACAAGTGAAGCATGGAGAAGGAGGTGTGATGGTGGTGGCATGTGACTAACTGAGAGAATGCCAAGAGTGTGCAAAACTGTCATCAAAGCAAAAAGTGGCTACTTGAAGAAGTTAAAATATATTCTGTGTTGTTTAACATGTTTTTGTTTAGTATATAATTGCATACATGTTCTTTCATAGTTTTGATGTCTTTGGTATTAATGTAAAATGTTGAAAATGATAAAAATAAAGAAAAAACACTGAAAGAGAAATCGTGTCCAAAGTTTTGACTGGTAGTGTATGTATATTTACATATTTTAAAAAATCCCCATTTGCCCCCTGCAGACGGTCTTTGTCCTTCAAGCTCAAGGCTTGGGAGCTTGAGAGTTCTGCATAGCTTTTCTTAGGACTGTGCTTTTCTGGACAAAGATCTTGGATGTTGTTCCTGGAATCTGCTGGAGCCACTCTCCCAGTTTGGAGGTCACAGCCCCGAGGACCACTGTTACCTTCACCTTCCACATCTTTTCTAGCTCTTCTCTCAGCCCTTGGTATTTCTCGAGCTTCTCATGT
>JAUMHL010000001.1:17751539-17762697 GCA_032362345.1 Sandelia bainsii
TTCATGATATAATATCACTGTAGTGTGAACTTTTTACGTTTTCCATAAATTTCACCCGAAAGCCAAATATTCCTAACCTTTTGTGAGTAGTGTATGTTCATGAATCGAACCACCTACCCTGTGGTGCGTAGACCACTGCCATACCAACTGAGTTACAGGCACCTTTTTCACATGGCATATTGTTGCAGGGTTTATAAAATGAAGAACATAAATTAGAAAGCAACATTTTGAACAAATAAGATACTGTAAAATTTGCATGCATGCGTAATAAGTGGGAAAATGAATTAAATCTATGTGTGTAGTATGGCTTTATGAATTTGTGTCTATGATATATGAAACAGGGTTACTTCGTATAAAAGCAGCAGTGTTCTCAGCAAGTTTCAGGTTTTTGGTGAATGAGTAAGGTAGAATGGAGAACAGGAAATTTCAAGAACCAAATGTGTAGGGAAATAATGTGGAGTGTCAGAATCTTAGAAACTGAGAAAAGAAAGATTTGTGAATAGAATGGAGGTGGTAAAAAGCTGTCATGATGCTAGAGCTGATTAGGACACTCAAACAACGAGGACAAGAGCTCTGACGAATATACTATCATTGAGGTATATTAAAAACAACCTTGAACAAGTGCAGTGTTTTGGTCCAATAAAAAGCATCTCAATTTTATCAGTATTGAAGACAAAGATCAGTTCGGCAATCTTTAATATTTAAAAGCCTTAGAGCTGGTTCAGTTGACACATATAAATGCTTGTTGATTACATAATTTAAAAATGAATGTGTATGTTTCTGGTATGTTCCAGAAACTTCGGACTAACAACAACATATAACTCTTTTCACTGTGCCATTATTTATATGACATAAATTAAGCCAAAAAGAAAAAAAATAGGTGGTTATTACAAAGCACCCCCTGAATGCTTCCATCAGATTTAAAGACGTAAGTTACAGCCAGGTGCTGCTAATCATCAGCCCTTGATTTATTGATTATGAGCAGGAGTGCAGACCGCTATAAAAGCAGAGGCTGTGGCAGTTTGCTGGTCTGGAGCATTCAGGTGTGTGTTAAGACAATGCCAAGAGGGAATGACATACACAGTGGCCTTAGAGAAATAATTGTTACTCAGAGAAATGATCTGACGCACAGTCAGAGAAATACAAAAAAACAAAGAGCTACATCTCAGAACCTACAGGCCTCACTGAGCATGAGCAAGTCCATGACAGCACAATTAGAAAAAGATTAGATAAGTACAGTTTGTTTGACAGGGTTACCAGGGTTGCTCTATCTAAAAAGAACATGAAAGTATGACTGAGATTCACAAAACTGCACCTGAACAAACCTCAAGACTTCTGCAATAATGACCTGTGGACAAATGATACCAAAGTGGAGTTGTTAATGTCCAGCGCCATATTTGACAAAAACCAAAGACAGCATTTCAGCAGAAACACCTCATACCCACCATCAAGCACAGAGGTGGAGGAGTGATGATTTAGGGTTGTTTTGCAGCCACAGTCGACCATGAACTCCTCTCTATAACAGAGTATTCTAGAAGCAAATGTGAAGCCATCTGTCTGACAGCTAAAGCTTGGTCAAAATTAGCTCATGAAGCAGGACAATGATCCAAAGCACACCAGTCAATCTACATCGGATCAGCTGAAAAATAAAGGAACCACAGTTTTGGAATGGCCTAGTCTAAGTCCAGACCTCAACCCAATTGAAATGCTGTGGTGGGACCTTAAGAGAGCTGTGCATAAATGAATGCCCCAAAACCTCAATAAATTCAATCAATGTTGTAAAGAAGAATTGGCCAAAATTCCTCCACAACAATATGAGATACTGATAAAGCCATAAAGGAAAGAATTTAAAAATATTTCAAGTTCTTGGCGCTGAAGGGTGGACCTGCCTGACATGCCTGCATGTTTGTTTGTTTTTTCTTTTGTTAAGTAAATAATATCACGGTAAAAAAATGTATATGTTGTTCGTATGAGGTTGTATTTGTCTAAAATTAAGACCCACTATGATCAGATGATTTTTATAAAAAAAATTTCACAAAAACAAAAGTCAGAGGCAGACTGCCTGTTTTTGCAGGATAGTCTGAAACCCTGCAGCCATGAAGCCAGTGCATTGTTTCTTTTGTCTTGTTTTGGACTGGGGTTTGGGCTGGCAGACAGGCATACTGATGCTGCAAGCATTGCTAATCCAATCATTGCCAGATTGGTGGACTTGTTACCAATCTTGTAAAGTTTTACTCTTTTGCATAGGTTTAACTTTTATTTTATCTACTGCGTCCGAAACCTCATTGCTCCATGCAGATAGATGCCCCTTTTTTAAATAATGGAGTTGTAGCAGGATAATAGAGTGGTCATTTAGAGATGGTCATCTTGATAAGATAGTTAAGCCAAGGATGAAAAGCCATTCAGTTAGGGTCATTAACAAATTCTAATGTATCAATTAATGGGGCTATGTTAAGTGGGTCTGATGTATTATTCAGATGTACATTAAAATATTACAGAATTGTCTGGTTTTTTTAATAATAATGAACATAAGGCATGCATTTGATTGCCTGATTTGTGCTTAGTTATTATTTTATTATTATATTATTATTTTCAATTATATATTGTGAGGAGGATTTTTAATATAACTGAAATAATTTTATTTAAAACAAGTGTAAGAGGGTTGATATTGTTAGAATACGAGTCAGAATAATGGCTGGGTGGTATGATAGCTCAGTGGGTAGAGCAGTCGTCCCCCAACCCAAAGGTTAGCAGTTCGATTCTCAGTCCCAGCAAGCTACATGTCGAGGTGTCCTTGGACAAGACACCGAAACCCTGTAGTAGCGCTGACACAGGTCTAGCAGCTGTCCAAACAACAATTTCCCCAAGGGGATCAAAAAAGTATTCATTATTATTATTATACATACAGCAGTGGTGGCTCAGAGGTGCACTGCTAGAAAAACTAGTGACAGAAGTATGATGATTATGATAGAGTTCAGACCAGGTTAATAAAAATAAAAAAATAGGTGTGAACTTTTGGTCCTGTTGGAATTTAATATAGTGTCTTTAGTCTCTTCATTACATAAGTTCAATAGCCACAGGTCAGCAATAAAACTTCTGAACATTTCTTCAGGGTTGAAACACAATGAGAAAACACAAAGCTTTTCTAGGTCTCAATTTTCACACCAAAGACATAGTGTAGCTGCAATTTAATAAAGCAATCTCAGGAAATAACTGTACGCTCACTGAATGTACTGTTTTTACAGTTTTAACATATATGGGCTTTGAGAAATCAATAGCGAGGCTTGAGTACAGAGAATAAGATACATCTTTTACCATGTCCCTGTATTAATTCTGGAAACGAAATGTAAAGAAATTGATATTTTGTTATGTATTATTATAGATTTCTGTCATCACTTCTGTTATAATTAGCTGCACCCTCATTACATGCCTTAATGTCAACACTTTTGAAATCCTAAACTGCCACACGTACAGACTTAACTGAAGATCACTCCTATAACTCTTGGGAAACCAGCAACTGCATAAATGTCACATTTGGCCTCAATTAGTGCGTCCTAGGAGTCGGAAGATCATATCCGGGGCATAACGTGTGTGCACACATATACATGTATGTACACATCCTGTCTTCTGTTGAGTGAATAAATATATGTATTACTTTTATAGGAGATGTAGGTGAAAACTTAGGTCTTTCTCAACTGGTAGCTGAACCAAGTAGGACTGGATGAACCAAATAAAAGTGAATGAATTATTGCACTTTGCAGTGAAGGCACCAAATGTTAAAGCATGATCATGTGTTGTAATTAATAAAAGTTCAGTGCCAAATGCTTGGCCTGTGGTTGAGGGGGCACAGTAACTCATTTGGTGGGCACGGTCCAAGAAGGCCCCTTTCCCATAACACCCTAGCTCACCCAGCAACTCCAAAATTAGATAATTAGACAGGCGATGTGTTTGTTTTTTATTAATTATTCCAAATATATTGTAATCCTCATTTCTGGACGCGTGGGTAGTGTGCTCCAATCTCTCTGGGCTGTGGGTAGTAAGCGGGCTACAGTTTCTCTTGCAGTAATCTTCTTTAATAATCAACACACCAACACAGTACCTTTCAACTTTTCAACCGCCTTCCTACTCCATTACATGTTTTCTCACTTAACTTAAATATGACACATGTAAATATAAATAATAGTGTGCTGTAACTGATAATGAAATTATTATAATCATAAATAATACCTAAATCTGATCATTCAACATAACATTGTAAAAGTAAAAAAAAAATATATATATATATTATATATATATATATATATATATATATGTGTGTGTGTGTGTGTGTGTATCTGTGTGTGTTGACCTTAACAGATTGTACTGCAAAGCATAATAATAAATAACAAAAATCAGTAGAATATACGTAGTTAAAATAACGAAAAAAGTAGTGTGTACAGTAATTAAGGTTACATTATTAACTTGTGTGGTAAACATGCATTTTGAACATTTATTCTTTGCATCCTACTTCCTCAAAATATCAGCCTCCTGTGCGCAAGCAGATAGCACCTGGTATTAAATTCAGTCGCAATCCCAGCCACCGCAAATCTTTTTCAGGCTTGATCATGTGTGTGTATTTTGTGCATTTGGGCAAAAATGCATCACTTTGCATTTTTATCAAAGACAAAGGTGCAAAATTCACAGTGCTATTTCACTCATTTCAAAGACACAGCCTTCATTGTGCACCCTTATTATAAGAGCTGGTGCAATTTTTTTGCAGGTGTTACCAAGTTTGCACATGATTTAGTACACACAAACTTTACTTTGAAGCCTCAAAGTACAACATATACCTTTTTTCACTGTGCCAGTTTATTTAAAAAGAAAGCAAAAAAAAAAAAAAAACTATAATAACTTAATGTTATGCCCACATGTTTTTTGGGGGCTTTTTTTGGCTTTAAAGTACCCCCCATGATTCAACGGTTGTACTCAATTTTATATGAATATTTTCATTTGAATTTTTTTCCTTTTCCTGTTACAAATGAGTTTTATGGGGTAACCCTCCAGATACCTGACCTAGTACAGGACTCTACTGTAAAGTTCAAATCAGTGCCTACAGTATTTTGAATCTGAAATACAATAAGTCCCTAGTGTACTTGTACACTTGTGTCTTGGAATTCTAGTTACTAGTCCTAACATTTGCGCACATTTCACCTTGCACACCACTGACCATGATGGTTCTGTGCCTGTATAAGCTGCAGCGAGCAGTTCCTCTGGCAAGATTCAGTGATGAATACTAGTAGGGTGTTTACTGAGGCGTAATGTTCCTGCCTCTGATGTGGCAGACAAATGGTGAGGAGAAATAACCATCTTAATTTTAGGATTTCTGTGTATGCCTACAAGCATACCGAGAGTGTGTGTGTGTGTGTGTTGATGCCGAGTCAGAATGTAGGCAACAGGAGACAGCAGCAGGAAGAAGCCAAGGGATTTTCAGAGCCCAGTGGAAGATTAGGAAGGTTCTTTCTGTCCCTTTCCATCCAATCAGCCAGCTGCTGAAATCTTTAGTGTGTGTGTGTGTTTTATGTCACAAAGTAGTTACTGATGGAACTCCTACTTGGAGTTACTTGGATGGTGTGTGAGAATGCGAGGATGATATCAATAAAAAAGCATTTACTGGGTGTGCAAGTGTGGTTTTAACAAGTGTGTAGTCACTATTGCAAGACTCTGAATGTCAGACCCCACAAGTTAGGCCATGCAGTTCTCTTAATGTCATCCTGACAAAGTGATCTGCAGTAGGCTGTCTGGTCATCAAGTTTTAAAACAAACTGATTCTGCTGACTCTAAGATCGGTACACCGATCCAAACTCACTCAGACACACATAAGCACTAAAGTACTTGTGGAAAGCAGGTTTGGGAAGTTTTAACAGCAGGAGGTGAACTGTCAGCGATGTCAAACCTTCAAAGTGTCAGAACGGAAAAGGCTGTGTGGGTGTATAAAGACAGTAGAAGTGCCAGGCCAGCCCACAGGAGATGAATATCAATAAAACAGTGAAGACGAGCCTTCTACTGAAAATATCATTTGACTCACCTGTCAGATTTTAGATCTACATCGCAATGATCCTCTGCAATATCCCGAATTATGATGTCTTCGCCAAACGCATAAACTGTATAAAAGGGACAAATCATCCTGCATGTTGTAGCCTATAAACGGTCTACATCCTGGATGACTTTTAAGTTGAGTGACTATACCCATCAGCCAAAAAAGTAACATGACCTGGTGGTTTTAATATTGTGTTTGATAGTGGTCAGCTTTAGAATAATTTAATGCAGTTCATTGATTGACAGGTGCCAAAACACACAAAACGCACTGCCCATGCTGACCCCTGTCCACCAGGTGATGTCAGTGTTGTAGCTGATCTGTGTATGTGTTTAACTAGGCTATAGGTATGGCTCAGTTTGCAGGTCTTATATTAATAAGCTGGCTCAAGTGCAGATTTAATTTAGACATAAATATGGGTAACGGGTTGCATAGGGTACCAAGCTTTGAGGGTTTTGAGGGTTTGTAAAATTGAACCCATGCAGGGCTCTGCTCCACAGACACTAAGTGGGGAATAGAGAGACTTTTCTCACTACTGTGGTTAAAGTGTATGTTGCTTTGGTATCTTTGTTCGCCATTGTTATGTACACTCTTCTTCCTAGTGTCCCCCTAAAGGCCCATCTTTTTAAAAATAGTGCCTGAGTACATCTGTTGGCCTTGGGCTTCTAATCTGAGTTTTATTACTCTGCCTCTTTCTTCAATTCCTCCATCCTTTCTTTTCCTCTACAACATCGCCATCACAGTCAGCTTGTTAATGTGAGTGAGAAGCTGTCATCTTTGTCTTCTGAATGGCTGACTATAAAGATGATGAGTGAACTTGGAGTATTGAAACCCTTTTACCTGCCTAAGTGATGACATCCCAGTATTAATGGCATCCACAAAAAATTTAATTAAATTCTACTGCTGAAAATGTAGCACTCAGAGGGATTATCACTGTAAAATGATTGAGATTCTCTTTATTCAAGTCAGACTGACAGATTAAGCACTATACCGATAAAAAGTAAAGCAAATAAAATCACAACTCAAATCACTAATTTAGTTCTCTTCTTTTTCTTTTTTTTAATATTTGTCTGTGTCAAAAATTTGTGAATCTCTAAGACTATCAATTACTTTGAAGGCAAAATTATAGGTGTATAGTTTGAGACTTCTGAAGACTTTAAAAAAAGAGTTGCTGATGCTTAAAAAACAATTTTTAAAGAATTTACTAAAGAGCTTGTACTACACCAGTTGACTATCATTCAGATTGTGTGCAAATGTTAAACATTCAATACCACCGTTACCCTCCCCAGGAGTAGTCAACCAAGAGCAAAACTTCTTATAGTCTGAAAAGTCACAAGGAATCTGAGGGTAAAGTCTAGAAAACTAGACTCTTAGTCAGTTTGTAGAATATTCATGAAGTTCATGTTCCCTGAAAAAAAGTATAAAATTGCTGTGTAGCGTGACCAGGCTCTGGACAAGTTAATCAGAGGGGGTTGTGTACCCCCTTTGAAACCCTCTATCCTTAACTAAATGAAAGAAGGCTTCTCTGTTCAGTTTTCTGTGAACCCGTACCCCATAGGAATGCCAGGATGATCAAAACTGGCATAAATAGGGCAATTTCACATAAACATGGGACCTTGGGTGTCACAAATTACCTTTCAGAAAATTCCCACAATGGCTTCAAAGAATATGGAGAGCTGCTTAGGGGTCACCTAGAGTGGAGCCTGACCTAAGGGTCGTGAAACACCCGTGTTGATTGTTTGAACTATTTGTAGGTTGTTCTGGTTATTTAAAAGGTATGGATAGATGGATCACTTAAAGGTGATCCGGATCAGGAAGAAATTTTGAGTCTAAATACTTTGCACTGCAAAGTGTTTCCTTGTTATGAGATTTGGATACCTTTTATTTTTGGGAAATTGTACTGCAAAATGCTTGTGGTAAATTTGCACAAATGTTGACTTGTATATAGATGTTATTGTGTTATGTGATTTTAACTTTCAACTTAAAAGATGATGATTTTTAAAAAGAAATCATATTGGTTCAAATTGAGTATTTCATCAGATTCATCAGTGTTTTTTTCAGTGTTGTTTTGAAAAGTTTCTAAGACAGACATGTAGGTTGTTACTATCTACGTCTAGGTTGGAAAAGTTTGATTTTAGAAATCAAGAGTGTGTGTGTGTCTGCAACTGCTCTTTGGACAGTGAGAGGGTCATTCACTCTTGACTGCAACCCTTCCAAAACTGACTTTTAACACCTAACCTTTTCCTCAATCACTCATTCAGCATACACATCCCTTTATCTTCCACTTGCCTTTTTCTTTCTTTTCACTTTCCCTTTCATCCTCTCTTTCTCTATTATATTATGTAATTGATATCTTTCACTCCCCCTTTTTGAATAATGTGCAGCCCTCATCTTTTATTAAACCACTGAATTCCCCTCTGACATTGTTACCTTCTCCTAAACTCAAGCATACATTTATCACTTTATTATCTTTCCCTTCTTACACTAATTATGTTTCCTTTTATCTGAGTGGAATCACTCACCTCATTTTTCTGGCATTTAGCTGATATGGCTCAAAAAGAGAATTATCACAGCTGTGAAATTAGGGAAGTGAAAGGAAATTGCTATGAAGAGTAATAGATAGTTAATAATTTGTTGTAAATATCAGGTGAACGTCCCAAGTCAAATTTGTATTAAGTGTTTCGCAGTTAGAAGTCCTTGTGGCTGTTTATGGATTTATAGCTGTAGAAATTGAAATATATAAATATATTACATAAATATAAAATATATCGGCTTCCTATATAAATCATATGTTACTTTCACTCATTCTCAGATCATATTGCTGCCCTAGTTAAACAATTGAATATCAGTTAAAATTGGTTTCTGATTAGTATGTGAACTGAGAACTTGAAAAGCCTTCCATAAAATTTAACTGTTCCATTATGCACAGTCTAATTATGAATCAACATCTTTGCAAATCCCCCTCTGAGAAACAAATGATGTACATAACAATCAGATTTTGCAGTGATCGCATTTTCAGCTATAGTGAGATTTTTCTGACTTGATTTGGCTGACACAGAGATGCTAAGTAGTCTGATTCCAATGTCTCTCCCTCATCCTATCAGTTCAGACAGCATGTCTTTTTAATTTTATGCTGCGTCTCTATGATCAAATCAATGGTAGTAATGAGGCAATTAAAAATACATAGAGCTGAGCATTAACAAACTGGAATACACTTAAGGGTCCATCAAGGACTCAATAAAGGCATGCATTTACAGCCATTGTTGTCATTTATCCTTATGATTGCACTTAAATTGCACTACAACTGTCATATGGTTTGGGCTGTAGTATGACAGTTGTTTATGTATAGGTATGTGTTGCCCTAAGCCATGGGTTTAATGAACCATATGAAGTCATCCTTCTGCACCAGTGAGCTATAGGCTTCATAATATGTGGTTGTGGTTGGACACAATAAAAACATGACAGATATAGACTATGTCAAGCTTGAGAGCATTTTTCTTGCCTCTGGTATTGCATGGACATTTACTGAAGGATGTTTGGAATAGAGTGTGATGTTTATTATTATGATAATGCAGAGATCTTTAAGTTTTTGCATTTTACCACAGCAGCTAACTAATTACATCACTTTTGGTTGTCTAAGTGTCTATCACTGGTATCTCACTTATCCAGATTAAGCAGACAACTCAGACTATTTTTACACACTTGTCAAAACAAGATATAGTTACAGAGAAAATAGCAAACTTATTATGTATTGTAATGAATATAGATGATAAAGATAAAACCTTTATTGAAGAAACCACACCTTGATCCAGAGCGACTACATAATTATCAAACAGACTCTAATATCCCATTCTTCTCCACAGTATTAGAAGGGGTTGTAGCTAAGTAGCTTTCAACTCACACATCTAACAGTATTCATTTTTAACCTTATGAGTCTGCTTTCAGGTCCTGTCATTCCACTGAAACTGGCCTTACCAAAGTGGAAATGACCTTGCTAAATATGGATTCAAATTCCGTCTCTGTCCTTTTCTTTCTGGACCTCAGTGCAGCTTTGTGTCTGGATTGGCTAACACTAACCCTTGCTTGGCTAAGATTCTACTATCAGCCAATTATATGCAGTGAAATAATTAATTTCCACTGTTATGCAGATAAGGCTCAGCTATATATCCCTGAGAAAGCAGATGATCCTTCTCAGAAAACTGAGATGCTGGTCATTGGCCTGCCCCAACACCATCACCAGTTGATGAGTTAACTTTAACTCTTTGCAACTGTGTGATTTCTCAGAGCTTGACATCCAAAAATGTTCTAGTCACATCAGATCATGTCCTCTGTTTTCAAAACACATCACTAAAACTGCCTTCTTTCACTTTTGTAACATAAACTCACTGGCCACTTTATTAGATACACCTAACCAAATGATACGTTCGTTACTGTCAACCACAGCCCGAGCATTTGGCACTGAACTTTTATTATTTTATTATGTGTGCCCCCAATATGATCTGCTGACTCAACTTTTTGCGCACCCATGACGCACTGAATGAGGCCAAACCTGACTTTATGCAGTTGCTGTTTTACCAAGAGTTATAGGAGAGATCTTTCCATAAAACGTTCCTTCTTGTAATACTGAGATTTTGTTGCTGTAACTCATCAAAGTGATTACTAGCCTCTCCCAGTAACAGCTTTAATTCCTCTGGATCTAATTTTGTCTAGCGCTTACACTGATCACTTTCCAATCTCTATGGTGGACACAAGTGAAAGATGCAAAATCCTCATTTAAATACATCCACCTCCACCATGTTTAAACCTGTTGTCAATCACACAGTTTTTCTTTGTAGATCACCTGCAAAATGCCCATAGATAACAAGCACAATTTTTAAGATTATGCACACAATTTAGTACTTGCTGTTTGGGATCTTAATAAATCAGGGCCTTACTGTATGTAATTACTGTGCATGAATTTGATGTCAAATCAGCTGAAGTGCTTTTCCAACAGTGCCTTCACATTAAATTAAATTCAATTCAATTCAATTCAATTCATCTTTATTTGTATAGCGCCAAATCATAACAAAAATCATCTCAAGGCAC
>JAUMHL010000001.1:17768214-17784340 GCA_032362345.1 Sandelia bainsii
GAGTGAGAGTGGAGAGAGGGGCGTGGCTAAAGTGAGGGGAGGAACAAAGACACAAAACAAGGACATGACAGTGACAATTATAAAGATGCTATTGAACCTCATATTATTGCAAAAATCTTTTTGGTTGAGCGAATAAGACTCAGATTGTAGAAAGTAGATTTAGAGTCACAAAGTACCTCTAACCTTTTAGTCTGGACATCAAAGGCTATACTCCAATTCATAAAAGCTGAAAAGTTATTTAGCCAATGGCCAGAGCCAGCCAAGCATTAAAAGCACCCAGAGAAATATTGAAAAACAACCATAAAATCCAATTTAACCAGTGAAAGGACATTAAAGTCTGGGTCATATGACATCATATTCTACTTAAAAGCATTAATGGTGTATTTAACATATTGCCATATTCTGACCAAAGGAAAACTATAGAGTGATTTAAATGAGACAAAACATTTTGTTCTACATAGCTAAAGGACAAAAATGCACTAATTTTAATTCTAAGTGTTTCTTGCCTGGAGAATATATTAGCACATTAGCACATATGCAAATATGCATAGCCAGGGATGTATGCACAAAGTATTTTCAACACCAGACACACATGTAGAAAACAAATATTTACATGAATGTCACATACTGTTTCATCCACTCTTGTGATCTCTCATCTCCCACAGCATGAGATGAGGATAGCAAGGGAAAGAAAGGAGAGAGTGAAGGGAGGCATAATCACAAAGCACATTGAAGCTGGTTTTAATTAAAAACTCATCTTGACCTGTTTGGGAAAATCAACCATGTACGTTGTGTTTACTGGGCTTAGCCACAGTCCTCTTTGTAGCTATTCCCCAATCCTTTTACGCTGTCTTATTGCATCATATACCTTAATTGCTAGAAGCCCTAATTTAAAGCCTTGAATAAAAAATCCAGGATAGCAAACCCATATAACTTTATTATGGCCTCAGTGCTTTAATGTGCAGTAGTAAAAAAGTTACATGGGCACTATTTAATCTCCTCTATTCATTAATTTCAGAATACACATCTGAACTTAGAATTCCAATGAAGTATATGAAAAGTTGAATAAATTAGTTCTTTTGTTCTTTTGTTTTTACCCTACTCAGGACTTCAGTTGCAGGAGCAAGAGAAGAACTTCTCTAACAGAGGCAAATGTAACTGAAAATTGCAAAAAAGAAAGAACCTAGAAATACACAAGTGACCATCAAAGGACAAGCTAGTAGTTGATGTATACATATATATATATGTATACATTTTCAGGTAAAAAGCAAATAAGTGTATTTCCCAAAATTATTAAACTATTCCTTCATAATGCCACACATAAACATGGAACTGGAACACATGGAACCCAGTGTGAGACACTGAGTTGGAGATGTAAATTAGAAGCACTTTCTTGAGTCTTAGCAACTGCCGGTCACAGGACCTGTTCCCCTTCTTCAAAAAAGTAATCAGGTAAGTATTGAAAAATAAGGTGTGCAAAAGTCAGTATGCTGTTATCAAGTTCATGTGTAAATACATATTTAATTAAATTTATGTCTTCTGTTGCTATAAATATGCGGTATATTTATTTTTGCTATGCATACTGAGCATCCTTGCACAAACAATTCTTTGAGGATGAATTCAAGTAAATCTTATCTCATTTTCATTTTGTATTTGTTGTTGTTGTAGTGTAGTTGAATTGTATTCATAGTTAGAGAACCTTTTGTTATTTGAACAGTAACTATAAAGAGAAATGGAAGGTCTCAGATCAAATAAGAAATTTCAAACTTGATTCAGGTTAGATAAATAACTGTGCCTCTATTTTCTAAAAGACACCAGTACAACAAAATAAATGTCAATGTGCATTAATCTGACAAGGCCAAACGTATGGCTGTAGGATCAGACACAACATTCTGTAGAGGAAGAGGTGGCCACTGGATGGGAACGGCTCACTTAGCTGCACCTGCTGGTGCTGGTGCTTGGTGATAACTGGTAACATGTCTGTGTAGCACACACAGACTCATGGAGACACAATTGAAATTGCTTTGCTGCAGCAAATCTCTCTGTACTCTGTAGTTTGTTTTTTCTCTTTCTCTCTGTGCCTGTATGGGTTTCCTCCAGGCACCCTGATATCCTCCAACAATCCAAAGACATGTGAGCTAGGTTAATTAAGGCCTGCAAATTACCCATGAATGTGAGTGTAACCATGAACTGTCTGTCTGACTGTGTGTCAGTGATAGACTGGTGACCTGTCTAGGATATACCCTGCTTCTTACCCAGTGTCAGCTTAGATCAGCTCCACCAGCCCCCCCAGTCCTTCACTGCATCATGAGTATAGATTAAAGATTAAAGACATTTTGCTAGTTTCTACAGGTTCTGGCACAACCGTATTGTTTAAAGATTAAATTTGTTATGCATAAAGCCATAGTGACCAGCAGGAATTTTGTTTAAACCATGACAATAAGAAAATATTTATGATAGGACGTTGAAATTAAACATTCATCATCCCAGTTTAAATATAGCATTTGTGTTTGAAAGTGGAAATATTCTTAAACAGTGCTGTAGTGCCCTGATTAAAATATTAAAATATCAGTGATATTTGCAGGCCACCGTAATGCTCCAGCAGATTTAAACTCATGTTACATGCCTGCGATGGATAAAAGTTAAAATGTGACTCAGGGCCTCAGTCACATGTACTGTGCTTTTATGCTTCTTTTTTGTCCGTTTCTTTCTGTACCACCTCTCTTCATCAGTGATGTATTCTAAAAGCTTTATTATTCCTGAAGGATCCTGCTGAGGGAGGCACTTGTGACAACAGAGGAGATCCTGTCAGGAAGTGATTATTTAAATCAGTGCATCAATTAACATGTCTGCCTAACGAGGAGACCTGTTGTTATTGGTGGCAGCAGAATTACTTTGGTGTTATCAGTGGGAGAGACATTTTCAGTGGCAAATTAATTGACCAAAAGCTCTTAATCTACACAGAATTAACATTACCTACATGTGGATTGCTGACAAGATGAACAAAGAAGATCAGATAGTTATTAATGATTAATTAACATTTCCCCATGTTGTTGACAATAAAATATGTTAAAAATGTACAGTAAATAAAGAAAAGTAACACAATGGAGTTATGTTATGTCACAAAGTGTGTAAATTTTAGTACAGAACCAGAACCTGAGAACCTTAAAACTTCTGCTTTTTCTACTTTAATCTTTTCAGTGTTGTCTGTGAGAACAAACATTATAATAGTGACTACAGCTATAATAGATTTTTCTTCTATTTTGCAGTTTAGAGGATTACTGACTGACACATCAATTAGAACTAAACTCGAGCGTCATAGAAGGAAAAAAAACATAAAGTGAACACATTTTCCATTTAATTTCCCACTGCTACACCACATCACTGATCATTTGCATAAAGTAAAAGTGCTTAGCTGAGATATTTCTGCCATCCACATCCACCCCAGTGTATGTCAGTCATTTTCTTTGAGCAATCAAATGGTTTCTTCCAGTTTCCTCAGACTACATTTTCTAAGGTTTCTCTGCCATTAAAGTTTCCCATCTCATGCTGTTTCAGAATCTTTAATACATCCTTACTGAGGAAACAAGAAAAATGTCTTTCAATAAGACTCAGCACTACTAGCTGTATTATATGACAACAGCTGAACAGAGAACTAGCTTGATGTCTGAGACAACAAGTAGCACAGCACATCTTCTTTTTCTCCTCTCATCTTGTCTTCTCACACTAAAACCTTGTTTTTCCTTCTTCCATTCGGACCACATCAGACCATACTTTTTACATATACTATATTACCCTCAGCCTGTCATCTGTCTACCAAGTCTTTGCACATGTATATTAAGTCTTTGGGAAACACACTTGCACACACCTTCCTTGACGCTAACTATTTCATAGCACAAACTATTTCATAGTTGCTTTTTTATACAGTCAGAGTTAGAGGCTTACGGAGGGAAAGATAGACAGGATAAAGACTGTGAGAGAGAAATGAGAAACATAACTTCATTCCAGATTGATGGCTGCTAATAAAGTTTGATTATGACTGACAATGCACTCTGAGTTTCTAATTGACACCTGTAAGAGCCTGGAAGCTAAGACAGTGAACGAAAGTGATGGGGTAGAGAGAAAGACACATTTATTTAGGTGCAGCAGTGCATCACAGTCCAATTCACTAAATGAAAGGAACAGGAATGAGTACAGACAAACTGACATTGTGACCATTGTGGGTAATTTGGCAACTGTCAGTGGATCTATCAACCTTTCAACTGTCTCTTTTTTTTTCTTATCTGGAAAATCGAGTTGGAAAATCTACTGAGATTTTTAGAACTATTTAGAACAAACTCAGTGTTTTCTGGTGGTTTAAGCTTTTTAACATACAGTTGCTTTCCATAGAAATGAGAATTAAAGGTTTCTGAGACCAAAGTTAAAGTGTTACCTCATATGTTTCTTACTGCCTTAAGGATAACATAAAATACTGCTGTAATAAGATGAAAGTGTTGCTCTGTGTGTGGAATAGTAAGGCAGTTGCCAAAATGTAATAAGGCATCACTTAAATCAAAACAACATACAGACACAACAGCAAACATATCATGACCTCCCTTTTGTTAACAACACAGGGGCCCCAAAGGGAGGCACCATCTCCCCAGTTATATTTACTCAGTATACAAACAAATGTAGATATAGATGATCCCGATGCTATCAGTTCTACATTTGACAATATAGTGATTGCTTGTTTGGTCACAGGTGAAGTGAGGTATGGTAGATGTGTGGATGATTTCTTTTTTGACTAGTGTCAGACCAGTTTCCAGTAATCCACAGAGCACAGACTTTAAACACTTTTTATGTGGACTATATCACTGATTAAATATCACAGCTACTTGGATCATGATAGTTGTTCAATTAAACCAGTATGTACTGATATTTTGTCTGTGTCACAGTAAGACAAATCTGGGGAGTTTCTGGGATTTAGAGTGTGGTCATTTGAAGTAAACCTCCAGCACTAATGGTTCTGTAAAGAGCTTTGGACAAAAACATCTATTAGATTAGTACAATTTATGTGCTGTGAATATTCTTTTGCTCTCAGTTTAACCCTCCGCCTTCCTCACTCTCTCACTTTCTCAGGTTCTGAGATGGTGGAGGCTCAGTGTCAGAGGTTTGAGGTGAGGAGTGCAGATGGAGAGACAGTTCTGTTCTCAGCAGATGAAGAGGAGATCAGCATTGGTACAGAGAAACTAAGAGTCACAGGTAGGGTATGCACTAAGAGTACAGCACACTGTACATTACATAACCATTATCATATTTTTTTCACTTTTTCAGTTTCGTTTTTTGGCTTGATGTTAACGACTATTAATTCAAGAATATTAAAATTAACATAATGATTTTTTGCTGATGTGTAATTAGGGATGCTATGTCAATCAAATTACACAACAATGTACGGTATAAGGATAAAGCTATAAATGAAAATATAAATCACTCCACATTCATATTATTGTAAATGCAGATCACTCACAGTTTTGACAAGCTCCCACGCTCAATTTGCGCACCACAAGGAACAGTGATGGCGAAACAATGGACTTGTTCCTGCTGATTAAAATGGTTGCTTTAAGACACACAGCTTACAGCACAAGCACAAACTATTAAGTTAAGAGAGAGAGAGTGCTCTTCAAGACTGCATCCAGACAAGACTTGGGTCATCAAGCACAGCAGTGTTTGCTGAACAGACAGAAGCCAAAACAAGAGAGACAGCAGGAGAAAAAGAAACAGAAAGGACAAATAGATGGACAAGTAAAAGCCAGGTGATTTATCATTGCAGAGAATTAAAGAAAAAAAACTTCAGATGGAAAAATTGCCCTTTGGTATGTTACAGTATCTGTTTTTTTTCCCTTTGTCATCTACTTTCTTTCTCTCTAATCAAATGAAAAAGACATAATCAGGTGAAAGTACTTTCATCTGTGTCTGTTTGCTTGCAAGTCAGTTAGTTTATTATTTTATTTTGAGGTAAACTATACATACACAAATGCACACTTACAGGGACCAGGGTAATTGGGGAGCTTTGTCCATTGCAGGCACATTGAGGAAGTGAAAGAGCGGAATATGGATAGAGAGGTTCAGGTGCGGCAATCTAGTGGTGATTATCGCTGTCATTTACTGGATGGAGTTGAAACAAACCAAATATAAATTGTATTATTATTATTATTATTATTTAAGATAATCTTTTAATTTTAAAATGAATACCATCACATTTCTGTACTAGGTAGAGAGATGTATACAGCAAAGGCTACACATAACAGGAAAAGCTCCTGCATGTCAGCCAGAGCCATGGTAGCTTGTAAGATGTGATAGTAATGGGTTTATTAATTTGCATGTGTGTTATTGGTCCTAACACACCTCTGCTTTGAAAACACTTCATGAGTCGTCTCCCAACAGGCTATGGCAAGTTAATAACAACCCTTTCTCCTAAAAATTACATTCATATACGACGAAAATGCAATCTCAATTACGTTTTAGTAGAGAACGTAAGTGTTACGTTGTACTGAAACATATTTTTGTGAATGAATAATGAGGTTGGGTTTAGGCAAGAAAAGAGGTAAGGGTTAGAAAAAAGATCGTGTTTTGGTATCATTTTTAATGCAGACATAACGTGTGTGAAGCGACTGTGTGAAGTAACATTTTCACCTATTAACCAGCCCACAGTCTTTCCCTGACCCTAACCCACTGCTGTGATGCCTGACTCCAACCATAAAACACAATTTTATCCGACAGAAAAACAGTTGTAGATCGGATATTTGGTGAACAAAAATACGTTGCCTGAATAAAAATACATTGTCTGTGAACATTTCATTGATACATTCAGTATCAAATACGTCCTGTATAAAAACCTAATCAGGATAGCAGTTTCGTCGTATACAAAAGTAATTTTTAGGAGACAGGGTTGGTTAATAAACAAGAGCTGTGGTATACAGTAGAAAAGCAATCAAATGCAGTTTTGCTGTTCAGTTTTTCAGAACGGAAGGGAAATGTTGAAATTTCTAATTGCAACATGCTTTTCATTTATTTGGCTAAAAACATAACAATGTAAGGGCATACGTAACATACACACATTTTCATTGTCCAACACTCATTGCCAAATCTTAATTTAAAGAATATGCTTAGTGCAAACAAAAAATGTAGATTTGATATTTGTTTATGTAAAAGTGGCTTCATCATAGACTAACACCATTGACTAAAAGCATGTGGCACACAGTTTCTGTTACACTTAATACTGTCTACACTTAATAGTAGTAATAGTAGAGAAACACATTTGTGCAATGTTCAGTTGGCTTTAAACTTCAGAAAAGAACAACAGTACTTCTCCAAATTTATATCCTTTGAATGTTTAACTGCACATCTTTTGAGATCCTTATCCTTCCCCTAGGGCCTCCTTGAGTCTTGCAAATTGGCATGTGCTGCTCCAATTTCAAGCAACAGCCTTTTTGCTATCTGTGTGCCCACCATTTGTCAGTCTTCTTGTAGAGTATTAGGTTTGTAGTAGTGCTGAGTTTCCAAAATGCTTTCTACAGCCTCAGCAGGAGTCATGACCAGCCTTCCCTCAAGCATCTGTTCAGGGCTGCAGGCTAAAACAGAGGTGCAGCTGAAGATAGGTGGTTAAACTCTGCATTATATGAACACAAACCAAATATGTTCATACAAAATCCACTATTTTTTATAGCATTATATTTCCAATATATGTTTTGAAGGGATTATGATGCCACACAGATGATATTTTTTCAGAGAAATACTGAACATATACAGACAACAGGATGATGTATGGTTAACTATTTCAGGGTCCAGAAGATCATTCTGTTGATTAAATATAAATAAAATCCTGACATCTTGTGTGAGACAAGACACATTGTGTATATTGTCTCCAATATACACTGCAGTATGGTCTAACAATTGCACGTCCCCATTCTATACTAGTTTTGAAATTTACAATGCATGTATTTCAACATAATCTGTGTGATGCACAGATGATCCAGGCAGTGTGTCTTACATTTTTATTTTGTTCCACAGTTCCAACAACCAAGATATGATGTTGCAATATTGTCAATGCTTCCACACAGAATACAAGTGTAATGTATTTATTTATTTTTCCTCTCTGTAGGGAATGAAGGCGTGGTGTTCAGCCATTCTGTAGAGACATCACATGTAAGGGCAGAACCCTTCCAGGACCTAAAGTAAGTACTCTAAACAATTTCCTCACTACTCATCTGTGTGTGTGTGTGTGTGTGTGTGTGTGTGTGTGTGTGTGTGTGTGTGGGTGGGTGGTCTTTTATTTGCTACACAGTGGGGTACAAAAAACATTTTTGTTTTGTGGGGACATTTTGCTGGGCCCCACAACTTTAAAGAGCATTTTGGGGGTTAAAACTAGGTTTTAGGGTTAGGGTTTGAATTAGGTTTTGGTTAGGGTTAGGGTCAGACATTTAGTTGTGATGGTTAGGGTTATGGTAAGGGGCTAGGGAATGCTTTCTGTCAATGGGTTTCCCCCCCTAAAGATAGAAAAACAAGTTTGAGTGTGTATGTGTGTGTGTTTGTGTGTGTGTCAGATAGCCAAGTAGCCTGGGGCATTGGTTCACTTTACAAGTTTCCCTTTTTGGTAATATTTCAAGAACACACATACACAACACTTGTAGTGATTGGTGAATACTCATTTGTATTATCTTTTTTTAGCCGTAACTTGACTTCTGTAAAGTTTGTGTCAGAGTAAGTTATTTTATAGTGACGCAAGCTATTACGGGCTGTGTACTGGTAACTGACAGGCAGTCCCTGATAATTTCACAACACAGGCTTCTTTAGGTCAGTCTGATCTAATGTTGCTTCTGATAACAACAACTCAGGCTGTTGGTCCCCCTGTTATCACATTAGGATGTGCCACATCAACTAAATGTGCGTATTGTTTGTGTATCTTCACCTTATGCTCTCTCCTGAAGTGTGTTTTAGGTATCTTTCTTGGGTGTATGAAGTTCCTTCATTAGTCATGTCGCAGCCTCATTTGGAAATTGTCAGACAGAATTTAGCTGAAGTGGCTTTTGACCAAGGAGGAAAACATAAACAAGGAGGGAAGAAGGGACAGATATGGAGGAGAAAAAAACAAAATTATAAGTTAATGAAACCAAGATGCATTGAATGCTCTGCACAAGGAAAGAGTATGAACAAGAAGATAAAAGAAATTTAGATCAGACACAAAACAGGACGGGTAAAGGAATGAGCAGGGCTAAGTTACAGTTGATGAAGGTGACAATCTAAAGATAAAGAAAAAGTTGGCAGAGGGCAGAGGAGGGTGATAGAGGAAAAGAGTTCAGAAGGAGAGGTTGGAAGTTAGTGTATAGACGTATCAGACTAGCTCCTGCAAGAGACTGAAGCAGGTTGTGCAAAGTGGCAGTTCCTTTCTTTTGAGATAGGTGGAAAATACAAAGAATCAAAATATTAACCCAAAGCATAGGAGCAGTGGTTTACAAAAACAGTTACTTGATTTGACCATTGCTAAAAAGAAGCAGTGAAACTGATGAGACATTATTTAGGCTGATGACACTAAAAGTCATGTCAGACATCATGAATTATTAAATGTGGAGAATTGTAAGACAATACCAGTTGCTAGTTACTGTTCCTGAGCATTTCATTTCTTTACTCAACCAAGCATTAAATCAGTTTGCATCAAGCTTGGCAGAAGCACAACTAATATTATTTTCATTTAATTGCCTTGCATTTTTTTAAGATTTCCAGATCTCACAAGTTGAATGTTTTCTCACTCAAGTTAGCTTTATTAGTATATTCTGAATTAAGGCTGTGTCCAAATCCGATGTTTTCTATGTAACTAACACGCCGATGTGTCCAACAAGGGTATGATAAGTGAGACTAAAGAGTGCCGCTGTTGGTCCTCATTTCTTTTGATTGCCAAATCTTTAGTTCCAGCATGGGAATTAAGTCATCATTCTCTCTCTTTCTGCAGACATCTCTTTCTTTTCTCACTGTATAATTCTAAGCAATAACCTTTGATGAAAAAAAATGTATCAGCCATAATACAATTCAGAACCAGAAAGAAAATGAAATTACTTGACGGAGAGATAGAGACAAAAGAATGGCTGAAAGCGAAGTAAAATGGGTAGTAAAGGAAAGAGATCCCCGAGCATGCTGTGGGATCAAAGGAGAGGCGCGAGCGAGGCATTTTGGGGAGTGGGTGAACTAGAAGGAGTTAGATTAGTTGAAGGAAACCAATAAGTGATAGAGGGTCATGTGGGGTTAGGTGGGGATGGAAAGATACTGAGAGAAGCAGGAGCAAGAACATTGGGTCAGTGGACAGGTCAGTGTAGATAAGTAAGGTGATGAAACCCGTGGTGAAGATCTGAAGTGAAGAAATCGGAAAGGAGGAACCCTAGTTGCTAGAAAAGACAAAATAAAAGCAATTCAGCCTTTGTGCACGTTATAAAAACACACAATAAAACCTCAGGCATATGACATACGTGAGGTGAAACAATTTATCACTCCACACACTGCATTGCCAGTGCAATTGTATGAGTACATCACAAAGTCACATGATTAACCTACACACACACACACATGCCACTGACTTCTGCACTGCATCATCTACTGCAGGGTTAATAAAATGTATAGGAAAATAACACTAAAAAAATTATTACATGCTTCACATAATTTCTCTTCTCTGTCTTGCGTCATTAGATGTTAAATGGTAGGGAAAGACAAGAAAGATAATTTTTTTCACCTTTTAATTGAGGTGTATTTAACATCATTACTAACAGAGATGGTATCAACAAAAACAAAGTATAGATTCTATTGTTTCTTTTTCTCATTATATGATTGTCCTCATCTGTCTGCTTCCTAATTTTATCTTGTTAACTGTCTTATTCACATAAACACGACACAAGATCTTCCCACTTGTACATTGCTTTTTTCTGCCTATAGTCCCCTCTTTTTCTGTCTTGTTATGAAAAGTAGAGCATTATCAAGTGAAGGTAAATGGGACATGTAATGAGAGGATTGAAGTCCATTTAAAGCCAATGATCTATTTTACACTTTAACAGTGAGAGAAGGTAAGAGGAAAAGAGGGAAACAAAGAAAGATAGATTGTACACACTTTACATGATTAAGTACTGCTCAAGAAATTCCTATCAAGATAATATGTTTGCAGTTATCAGCTCAGTTGGTAGAGCAGTTGTCTACAAAGCCTGGGGTCAGTGGTTTGATTCCAAGTTCCTTCTGGCTACATGGTGAGGTGTCCTTTGACAAGACACCAAAATCCCGTACTAGTGCTGATTGTATGCTGGGAACAGAATGAACAATGCTACAGACTGAAAAGAGTCGATGGGAAACTGGATCAGACACTTAACATAAGATTATATTTGGGCAAAGGCAGTCATGATGGCAAATTGAGTGGAAAACAAGCACCTGGCTATCATGGATAGATGGATGGATGTCATGGTTATCCCAAAGGTGCTACTGGGTGGCGACTGGACTCGCTTGAGTTTCCTGAAGACATTTTCTCCTCTAATACAAAAAGCCTTTTCAGTTTTAACGGACTGGTTGGGGGTCCCAGGATAAGTGGTAATGGCACTTCTTATCAGCCACAGAAAAACTACACAGCCACTAACAATGCAATCTTGGCATCCCTTCCCAAGCACTTCACACTTTGACTTGTGATACTAATGACACATGTCAGGACAATGAGTACAAACCAGTGAGTTAGCCAGTGAGTTAGCCCTTCAGATGAGAGCCAAAACATTTTCCAAGAACCTCAAGCTAGTCCAGTCAACACTGAAAATATCTTTGAGCCAGATTCAACGTATAAGTAACTATAGGCAGTCTTGTAAATTGCTCAATCACAGTGACCAAGATGGCACTAAAGATTTCCATCAAGATTTCTATCTATCACTTAAAATGTGTCAGGAGTCTTAATAGCAGACGCCCCATACACAGAAAAATTGCCCGCACATTGACAAAATAGCAGTGAGGCTCCTCAGGTGCCAGAACAGATTTGATTTTGACTATTCAGTTTGTTTTGCCAACAGTTTTTAATAGCATATGTAGCTGAAGACACATGAATCCACAAGACAATGCTGAGTGGGTTATGCTAGTCGCACAGAAACAAAATGCTCAGAAGCCTGCTTTCCAGAAAACAGTCCAAAAACACTATGCCGGAAGTTTTCAAAGCCTCTGATGTGATCGCCACAATATGGTACATTCACATTCACACAAGTGCTGTTTCATTTTAAAGTGTATGGGGAATGACTGGGAGGCAGACCGAAAGTGGTTACTTTGTAAAGAAATGCTGTGCCTGGCATCTTTTTAAGCAGCACAAGTTCAACATCTTACAGAAGCATTCATGACAGTGACTGACTAAACAGCATAAAAAAAGAAGCCAGCATTGACAGTATGCAGGCAGTCAACAACAACAACAAACAGACTGAAAATGGAGGAAGTAGCTGTAGAAAAGTTGGTAGTGGATGTTTTTCTGATGGGAGTGCATTGGCTGTGTTGTGGCAGTTTATAAATGTTTAAGAATTGTAGCTGGTACAGTTTACTGATAGAAGCAGTAAGTCACTGTGATACCAAATCTGTTTTTCATTATCAGCACAACATGTGGCTGAGGTAGTACTTTATAAAAACCACAACACTGTGAATGCAGCCCCAGGTAGATAAGAAAAAGTTTCCACATCCTAGAATGACAATATGTAGTGGACATATAAAAGGCAAAGACTTAATGTAAGCAGCACATATGTTTTGACTAAAACCTACTGTATCAGTGTGAAGAATGGTCACTGGATCCAACATTTAGAAAACCACCACTAGTGGAACAGTGGATCAGTTGGTAGGGCAGTCGTCTACACACCCCAGGGTTGGTGGTTTAACTCCTGGTTGCCCCTGATTCATGGCCAAGTATCAAAGTGGCCCTGGATAGGACACTGAACCCTGAACCATGGCGCCTTAAGGGAACTGCCTATCCACAAGAACTTCCCCAAGGGAATTATTTAAGTAGTTATTATTATTATTATTACTACTAGCCTCTGACACCTATTTGGTGTGCTGTTGTCTTATTTATACAGACGAAATCTGCATTCAGTAAGATTTCAAATTTCTTTATGGTTTTAATTTATTCATAGTGCTCCAGACTGCAACTATTTTGGGTGACATAAATTTTATAAATGCAAACTTTAAACGTATGTGTTGATTGTTTTTTGCTCCTGTTACAAATGATCTACAATGTCATATTTCACAGGAGGACAGTCTCATCGATACAGTTAAGATTACTTTATTCTTGTTTTATTGTCTTTCTTAAATCTCGCTTTAAGCAGATATGTTAATCGGAATTATATGAATTTACATACAATTAATGAGAAATAACCAAAGTAATTTTGAAAAATCAAATTTTGACATCAGTATTCATCTGGAAATACCACACAACATTGATGCTTGTTATTCAATGTCAGTTAAACTAGTAGACTTGGTAGCTAAGAAATAACGTGCTACACATTTTGAGGTCAGTTTTTACCTTGATTTGTTTTTGAATTGGAAAAAGGATGGTTTTGGTCTTCATAGACGTGACTTAGAGCTGAGTATTGGTTTGGTATTGGCCACGTTAAGACCAACAATGGCATTGCATGGAAAGACACAGGGTCCTCATTCATTTCAACCAAGGCTAGGATTTTGTAGTAGGGGGCGATTATTTTTGGGGCATTTGCTGATGTAAATATGTGATTTTCTGCTACATGTGTAACACTGTAAAATACAGTGTTATCATCTTTGGACAGTGTGCTTTGTGATGAATTCTTTTTCTTTTTCTGTCTCTCTCTTGTTCCATCCTAATAACTTTGCTTTATTCACGTTTATTTCACTCATAGCCTCAGTTGATTGATTGACAATGTTTAAGTGATTAAACTGATTTAATTTCTTTTACTCTTTTATATCCACTTAATTTAGCCTCAACATTTCACTTGTAAAATAACATAAGACTTGTTTCTTGCTTGTGGTTTTAACATCGTTGTTAGAGTGGGTTTGCTTTTTGTCTTATGAGAGAGGAGAAAAATATTGTTATAAATATACTGAACATGTGGATAATGAGGAGGATGTGTAAAAAAAATTATAAATAATGTTTGTGAAAAAATGAGTGATGTGACTCCTGAAATCACTTAGTAAACACTGACAGCAAGCTGCCAAATGTGCAGACAGAGACTTAGGTAAAGAGGGGAGAACTTCAATCAGCCTATAAAAACTAAAGACAGCAAAGCAGTTCGAGTAGCTGGAAAGCTAGATTGACAACCAGGCCCTCAGACAGCCTTGATGGTGGTGTAATCAGCATACTTTCAATTTAATCCTATTCTATGTCTATCTACAGTAGGCGCTAATCCCCAAGGTACTCTTTTTGTGCCTATCTTTGCTGCTAAACTGTGTTTTGGCACTGCATTCCCCAGTGATCTCTTGTCTATCAAGCAGTAGGGAAGTAGCATACAGTATTTTAAAATGTTCTGCTGATGAAGTTTGAGGATCTGTAGGTGGTTCTTATTTCTATAGGAAAACTAATCAATGAAGGTCATCTCACCTTAGCATATGCTTAGGGCACACAAAAATCACTAACAGAAAAGTCAAAATAGGAAACAGAGTCAAGTAAAGTTTGAGGTCAAACAAAAATACCAAATGGAAGAAACAGTAGAACACCACAAAAAAGCAGGCTAAATAAGGAATCTTAACAAAACAAAATACTCAAAAGGAGATACATTTATAATACACCAACACTTTGACAACAACATGTGTAAAGAAGCATAACCTACTGCAAGGAAGAGCATTATTTTTTACAGAGAGACAAAAAACAATCAAGAAATTAGCTCTAAGAAGTTTCAAACATCAGCATTGCCGCACTGACATTTGGGAAAATTAGGTTACCTCATGTCTATAACTTCATCTGATAGTTGGCTCCACAGCAGAGAGAAACAAGCTGCTGCACAGTCAATATCTCCTGGTTTTTATCCACCCTTTTCATCCTCTTATCCCTGCGTCCATGCCTTCTTTTTCTCTCCAAGTTCTGGGGTCATGAGAAGCCTCCCTGGGGAGAGTTAGCCCTAGCATAGGCAAGGGCATCAGAGAAGGATTTATGCTCTGTGCCCCTTTCTCCTATCCCTCACTCTGTTTCCATGTATCTATATATCCTTACATCTGAGGAAGTTAAAGAGGACTGTTGAGGAACTCTGAGCCCTATCAGAATCAGGGGCATGGGAAAGGATTTTATGTAGAAAGAGCAGACTACTGTAGGGTAACAGTTTAAAAAGTGGGCTTAGAACAGTAAGTGTCTCAGATGTGGAGCCATATAAGTTATATAAAATTATATATGCAAAATTAAGTAGTAATTATTAAAAATTTACTGAAAAGTGGACAATTGATTAGTGTTACTGGCATTGCCACTATTATTGTTTTACAATCACTTTACATATTAGGTATGTATTATGTTCAGCATTTCATACATGAATTAGAAGACTTTATTCTGATACATCAGAGTGGCTGATCTGATGGCAGAAATATCAGCCATTTCAAAAATTAGCACCCAGTTAAAAGGCCATTATCAATAAATTATCACCATAGTTATGTTAGAGGGGGCATGGACTTCACCTACCAGAAGGTGCATATCATACATATGTAACACAATTAGTAATTGTGGCAGGTACAAAATGAAAAGAGGTTTATCAAAGAGTCCATGTAAGGAGGAGGTTATGGTGGATGGATGGGATAACAACAACATGCAGGACTTTCAGACAAAAGACACCTGTTTGTTTGTTTGTTTTTTCAAACTGATGGTCAGTGTTGTTTCTTTAGCTAAAAGCAGGAACATCCCCTAAATCTAACCATGCTGTCTTTGTGCCTAAACCTGGAAAACTCAGCAATTACTATTATAACCATGACAATAATAAACATTCAAACTTATTATTGTTAATGTCCAGCACATAATAATGGTCTATGGAGCCAAAGGCAGCAGCTAACTAGAATGACTGATGGAGGTGCTAACCCATACATGATATACAGCTCTGGAAAAAATTAAGAGACCACTGCAAAATTATCAGTTTCTCTGATTTTGCTATTTAAAGGTATA
>JAUMHL010000001.1:17788567-17827606 GCA_032362345.1 Sandelia bainsii
GTGCATGGTTGTTTGTCTCTGTGTGTCGGCCCTGCGATGGATTGGCGACCTGTCCAGGGTGTACCCCGCCTCTCGCCTGATGACAACTGGGATGGGCTCCTGCACCCCCCGCGACCCTTACGAGGACAAGCGGTTAGGAAAATGGATGGATGGATGGACTGGCCTCCACACTCACCTGACCTAAATCCAGTAGAACAACTCTGGGAAATCATGTTTAGGTCCATCCGATACCGGTCAGGATCTGGGAGGAGATACCCCAGGATACCATGCATCATCCCATAAGGAGCATGCCCTGACGTTGTCAGGCATGCATACAAGCACGTGGGGGCCATACAAACTTTTGAGTACTATTTTGAGTTGCTGACATGACATTTCAGCAAATTGGACTAGCCTGCCGCATCAGTTTTTCAGTTTAAATTTCTGGGTGACTTCGAATTAAGCCCTCTGTAGGTTGATAATTTTCATTTTCATCAAATGATGTGGCATTCTTTTGTTCTTAACACATTACCCATTCCATATGAGTATAGATATCCAGCATGATTTTTTTCCAATAGAGATCTGATGTGTTTTCAAAGTGTTCCTTTATTTGTTTTGAGCAGTGTATATTTTCCAATATAATACATTTGTGCAGTACGTCATTGGGGTACAAGTTGATACTTGACTATTTAATATTTATAGTACATAGCCTGCATATCACATGTTCTTGACAATCATAAAAATAATGATAATAATAATGTCATAAATTATTGATCCCCTTGGGGAAATTGTTGCTGTACAGCTGCCAGACAGTACATGTCGCCACTACTACTGGGTTTTGATGTCTTGTCCAAGGACAGACACCTTGACATGTAGCCAGGAGGAACCAATCAAACTACTTACACTAGGGTTCGTAGACAAATGCTCTTCCAACTGAGCTACTGCCACTCCCAGGAACTTGAGGTTGGTTTAAAACATGGCGGGGACAAAACTAATTGTTGAAATTAGAAACCGAAACAGTACAGAGGTGATACCATATAACCTATAGATACAAAATTCAGTTTCAGTTTGTGAGCTAAAAAATGAAAAAGATGAAGAGTATAAGTATAGTGAGGACTATTTGTGAAGACTACCAACTGTCTACTAAAATAGCAATTAATTTACGTCTTAATATATTTCACCAAAAAAACTTTGCGAACATGCCGACTCTAAGAGCCGATGCTTTGTAGAGAGTTAGAAGAGCCGACTCCCGTCAGGGAGAGCCAAATCTTCAGCCGCTCTGCTAAGAATCCATGCAGGCAGGGGCGGGACTTTATTTTGATGGGCACACTATGGGGCCTATCACATGCAAAGACAGACTAGGATCATACCAATATGTGAAAGAAGGAAGGGAGACAGACCTTTCTGATGAAGTCGTATGATTCAAGATTCAAAGCGTTTATTGTCATATGCACAGTAAAGAAACACGTTTCCCTGTACAATGAAATTCTTTCTTTTATTTAAGATGTATAATAAAGGAGAGAGCACAGCCCTGTGGTGAACCAGTTGATACTGTGGTCAGGTCTGAGAAGTGTCGCAGGTTAAAAAGTCTAAAATCTAGATTATTATTACTGTCCAAACCAAACTGTTCACTGAGTTTCCTCACTGTCAGTTGGATGGGCTAGATGGTGATAAATGCTGACGAGAAATTCACAGACAAAGAGTCTGGCATCATCTCCACTTCCTTCCAGGTGCTTATAGATGAATTTAATGAGATTTATGGCGGCATCCTGCACCCCCTATTGGTTCTATAGGCAAACTGCAAGGGATCTGAAGGTGGACCTTTCCTGGTTAATATGTGATCTCTAAATACTTTCCTAAATGATTTCATAGCCAGTGAGGTGAGGTAATATGGCATTACTCCTTTTAACATGGGATTGATGGTGCCTGTAACATGTAACAAACTGGTCCCACAAGTCCTCGCTCCCTATTAATGGAATTTTGTTTTTGAATTGGTTCACAGAGCTTTGGAACACCTCCTCAGTAAACTGCATAGATTGTTGGTCTGTCATTGTTTGCCTCTGTTGATTACTGTTTATCTTTGTTAGTTATTGTTTATCAGTGGCTGTTTATCATTGGATGCTGTTGTACACATCTTGAGGGGAAATATGTAAAAAAAAACAATACCAAGTAAATATTCAACACTCTCAACATATTGCCACGCATCTGTTCTTGTGTGAATGTAAGTGTGTCTGTGACTCTCTGCGTATGTATGTGAGCTCAGCTGTTGTGTTAATGTGTGTGTGAGTTGCAAAGATAGACGGCTGTTAATATCAGATTTTGCGACAGAGCCAAATGTTCCACTGTGAATAAAGACTATTACAAATTGCTAGAGGCTGTTTTGGCTAGACACTGAAATCACAGCAGATAAATAACATTAGAAAACACTAAACTCACACACACAAAAATACACAGTGAGACACAATCAGATATTCAGACACCTCATGTGCATGCTCCTAATCCAAAAACAGCAACACACAGCTGCATTGTGTTGCACACCATTATGGGAATATATGACTCTCCTTTGGGCATTGATGGTGGAAAAATAAAAAAGAAACACCCAGAATGTGCAGTAAAACACAAAGACCTGTCTTGGGGTTGTTATTCAAAGAAGTCACCACAGCTCAGAATAAAACAGAACATTTATGTCTGACTGATAGTCATAAGTTTAGCAAAACTGAAATATTTTACACAACTTGCTGTTTATAATAATTGTGTTACTACACTCTATGATAATAACTAATGCAGTGTACTGTTCCCTTGGGATTTTGCTAAGGGGTTGGGGTGGGGGTGGGAGATAGTCGTCATACAATAGTTCAGGTACAATGGTTACTAACAATGAAGTGCCTTATAGAATTTAGATCTGATCACTTGTGGCCTCACAGTGTGTAATTCTAATTCATTAGATTATACAGTTTTGACACTGTAAAATACTGCAAAATATAATATAAACAGAATAAAATCAAGTTAAATCAAGAAAATGTGAAAGTATTATGTAGTATTAGTATTTTCCATTGCTTTTACTAATTATGACTTTTCTGAAAAAATCATTTCATTTGTGACAGGTGGAAATATCCCATCTGCATTTTTTGCTCCATTAAAACATTTCTAGAAGTTAATATTTAACTAATCTTGTCTAAGGTCATAATTCTGTAGTGATGAGACTACAGAGAGAGCTTAAGAAAGAATTAAGTAGAGAGACGTAGACAAAAAAATTGCACTGGACAAGTATGGCAATGAGTGAAGAGAGGGAGTGGGTGGGGATGTGTTGCATATTTCCCACCCAGGATTTTTCTGTTTGTACATTTTTGAGAGAAAAAGAGTGAGAACAACCAGAATCCAGTCAGGAGATGAAGGACAGGGAGGAGGAATGAGAGAACCACTGACAGGGTGACTGTGGAGGGGCAGGCAATGAGGCAGAGAAAAGAAAGAAAAACACTGAGTTGATCTTAAGATTGTATTAGTGTCTGGTTAGACTTTACTTTCTCCCTATCAAAACTCTGTGTTTGTTTTCTCCATCTTCTGTTTGTCTTGGTCTCTCCTCTAATACCCTGTTCCATGTCCATGCATTTCTCTGTGCTTTCTTTTCTTTCTATCCACTAGGTCGAGATTATGAATTAACCTTTATTATCAATCTACAGTTGTGCAGTTTTTACTGAATGTGCAAGGAGAAGCAGTCAGTATAAGCAGTGCAAATTAGTAAATTCCTATTGTACACTCCCTTTTTATGCAGTTATATGTCTGTGCCTTACAAATTCTACTTGCACTGTTTAGGGAGGTGCAACACACAGGGCTTTACTGTCTGTTAGCTGTTTATTTTATTTTTAAGAAGATTATGGTACATGTCAGCTGCTGAGTAGCGCATCTGATAAGAAGCCACACACTTTTTACATATTATCAGCATAAAACGCAGTCAAGGCAGTGATTTCTGTACATCAAAGTGGAACCGTGGGGTCAGGGGCCTTTCCTATCAGTTTTTTTAAGGGAAAAGAGTGACATTCACAATCTAATTTCCCAACTTATATATAAACATTAATGTGAACGTATGTGTTGCACACTTGGAGATATGACTCTAACCTGTACAGTAAATTTCTCTGTTGACAGACTGTGTTATTTTTTGATTAGTTTTGTTAATCCCAGTATATTCTGCTGTGGCTATCACTTATCAAATTATATTTAGCCCTCTGTGTTTGTTCTATTCTTAATATATATCCTTTTCTTTTCTGCTATATCCAGCTTCCCCAAAGGGATCATTAAAGTTTCACTCAATTTTTAGAAAAGTACAAGATCCATTTGCCATTTACAAGGAATTTTAAATAGGCCTGCATTACAGTTGTTCGAGATTTCATTAATCCTACAAGGACCTGTAGCAGCCACTTAAGATGATGTCTTATTGTAGCATCATGCTGAGCCTTATGTCTACCAGCATGCCAGCATTAATTTCTACATGTGCAGCTGAAATGTTCAGTGGTACATCTGTGTTAGTTGCATACTAGTGGCATATTATTTTGATCAAATACATAACTTCATGTCTCACTTCTTAAAACTGAATAAGGTTGTTTCTTTCTATGGTGTACCTACTGTACCCCTTATCACTTCACTAAAAAAGTCATGTTTCATTACAGAAGACATGAACCACAGATAGTTTAAGACAATACACACACTACAGACACTAAATGTGCTGTAGTTTTTTATGGCTTTGTGAGGGAGTTTTAATGTTTTTTGGCTTGGAAGTCTATTTCCAAATCTATTTATACATTTGTATAAATGTGTATTTTTTGTGTTAAATTATCAGGAAAAAAGTTTTTATTTTAGCACACTTTCTCTTTCTTTTCTTCTGTATAAAAACAGCAAGCAATGTTTTGGTGTTGAAATAGTTCAGTAGAGTCACTCTTTTCCTCATAGGGCAAATTAGTTTATGGCCTTCAAATGATGCAAATGCAGATACAGAACTGCAACAGTTACATTAGACATGCTTTAAGTTGTTAGAGGTAAGGCCGGGTAAAGTTAGTCATTTCTAAACATGTTTAATGTGTTAGAAAATGATGATGAAATGATGTTCAAAATGGGTAAATTCTGTGAACTAAGTAGTATTGTGGGGTTAGATCACTGGACTGTTTTTGTTTGTGTGTTTGGGAGCTTTTCAGTGGGGCAGAAAAGAAAAGAGGCAGTGGAGCCATACTCAGTACGATCCCTCCCCTTTAGGGAGTGACCAAAGTGAAAACCAAAACTTTTGAAAACCCCATTGAGATTTCTACTATTGCTTAAAACTGAAAGCCCAGCCTTGAAACACTGCCCTTATCATCAGTATGTCGTGTAGTTTAATATTGCAGTTTTTTTCAGATGCTAAAACTAAATTGTTAATTAACTTTCTTAAAATCACAAATTTCTAACAGCCTGTGTTCTAGTGGCAAATTATCATTGAGTATAGAAAGAATCTTGAGAAGCACAACTAGTCTTTTTACAAAGCACACTGAATCAAATGTTCAGTTGGGCAATGGCAGTAGTTCCAGTGCCCATGGACATGCATTGATTGTTTCAGAACAAAAAATACTGCTTTTCTTTTTTCTTTTTTCTTTTTTTTTTACAATTTTGAAACCTAATTTTATATGCTCAATTATTTCCATGTGATGTGACAGACTGAGAACACAAATCTACTACTACTTTACCTGGAGTTTAAAGTTTTTGGGGAGTGAGAGATGGACTTGGAAATGTAAAGACAGAGTTACAGTATATGGAGGACTTTGATTATTATTATTTATTTTTTTATTTATTTTTTATTAATTTAAAATTTAATTTTAATTTAATTTTATATTTAAGTTACATACTGACACTGTTAATATTGTCATGGTTTCAAATGATGAATTCCTGATATAATATTTTCTGCAGTTTATATATGGGAGGTATAATGTTCCGTTTATATGAATACATTGTGTAATGTTACTGTTGACTGTTTCATGAATGAAGACACCCACACAACTGATTATATTGTGACCAAAAGTTCTGGTCAAATGGCCATGTACCATGTATTCACCACTGGACTGAATGCACTGTTTTTTACGCTCACCTATCCTTTCTATACCCACTGCTTTCTTTTCCAAACTTTCTAATTTCTATGTAAATTTCTGTCTTCAAATCTGCCTCTTTTTTGACGAAAACAAGTCATGAACAATAGGTGGAATGGCTGAAGTTGTGGAGGAGTAGAGCTAGTCTTTCAGTACTGATTAAATTATCAGCTTGGCACCCCAACTGAGGCACAAAGGCATGAAATTGCTTGACAGTTTTTTCTCCTTGCACACTCTGCCATTAGCCATTTCCTCAGCTACATATCACAGCTAGAAGGACAGCAAGAGCATCTGAAAGTCATTTTGGAGTAACTAACAGATTTGTCAGGCAGTGTGTTGTGTAAAAGCAGACAGATGTACAAGACATTGAATGTCATGAAAAGACAACTGTGTAAACATATAAACTGTTCAGTGTGATCAAGTACACACTATCGGAAATGAAACCTTGCTAATACTTAGGCAAAGTTTTTGGTCATCAGTACATATAGACACAAATTGTTTGGAATTAAACATTAAAGCAAAAAGTTTCTCGAGTACTATTTTTTCTCTTCAGTGGTCATAACTTCCTCTTTACTACCAAACACCTTTTGTACACACGCACAAACTTCTGTCTCTTGCACTTCTGGCCACATGCGCATTTTTTCCACAAAGACAAACCTCCAATGTACCTTGACTCACTCCTGTCCCACCTCAGTAAGTCAGCAGGGACTTTTATAATTTTTTAAACAGCCCAAAGCTTTCTCTTTTCACTCTTTTTTTTATACCTGCAGAATTATTGGGGTGGTTTAAACACGCTGCACCCTCCCTCAACTAAAGACAGACTCATGACAAAAAGTCAGCAGACTTCATAAATGCCATATTGCTGCATTCTGTCTCAATCTAATTCTCTAAAAGTCAAATATTGTAGTTTTTTCTGTCTTTAGTCTTGTTTCAATGCATCACTCAGCACAACTTTTTAAAATATGAAATGTTTTTAAAGTGCTTCTTGGATAGGGTTGGATGGTGGTGGCAGGGGCACTGAAGCAGATGACGGAGCATTTAACATGAAAAGGTTAAAGGTTTGCTTCCCAAATGGCAAGGTGGCGATAAGGTGGTGTGGCCTTCAATGGTTCTGAAGAGGAAAAGGGCAGGATGAATGTCAGCCAAGTCTTCCGGGAAATATAAATCACACTAAAAATCCGAGAATTTAACATTTCTAGCAAGTTTTCTGAACAAACTTCTAACACTGTTTTCAAAAATACAACAAATGAAGGTATTCCTTCTGAAGAATGCAGACTCATCCCAGGGCCAGAGGACCAAGCTTGTAGCATTTGTGATCCCTAAACTTAATGTACAAATAGAACATTTGTCTTTGTTTCACATAACCTCTCAAGTTAAAAACAAATATTCCCGCTACATCTATAGTGCTGATATGTTCTTAAGTTTTATGCACCCATAACATTATCGAGTGGCAAGCAGTGGATGTGTTAGGCGGTCAAAAATGGGATTCAGGTGCCAGGGTACCACTTTGGTGTTACTAAAGATGTATTCTATGCATGATTCACTTGTTACTTAGGCAATGACAGTAAACAAAATTACCCCCTCAATCACATCAAAAAGCTGAAAGAATTTGTATTTCTTCAAAAATCTGGAATCGTAGAACAGTTTTAACTATCTAAACTGAATCAAATGCATTCATTTGATTTTGAGCTGGCTGGAAATCCCAAGCTGATGTTTTGGTCATACACTATTTATTTAAAATGTCACAAACCACTATTTCTAAAAAATCATGCATGGCCTTCACAGCCAAAGTGCCACATGAAGCTAGGATATAGCACTTTGCAAAGCGCCTTAAAATGTGGCTGAGTACTCAGGATACAGAAAAAAAAACTCAAATGGACCGTGATCTAGTAGAAAGTGGGAAAAGCACTGATGTGAATAATAAATTACTGATGGCTGAATGCCAATTTGCTCGTTTCGGTTTCAGGGTCCTTGTGTATTCAGTGATTTACTGTCACACAATGATGTTTTCTTGGGACACTTGAACAGTCATTCTTAATGTTATTTGTAACATCTGCTTTTCCTATGACAATCAGAATCAGTGCTGTGATGAAGGTTTTATGGTGGGACTGAGTTATCTCTGTAATCAGATGTAGTTTTTTGTAAGCAGAGGTGAGACATTGGACTTCTCAGGAACAAAATGCCAAATGTCACCAATGCTGAGACAATGGTTAGCAACAAAATTTTAGGTTTACCAGAAATTAACCCTAAAACGGACTCTAATGCTACATTCAGTAATACAAATCGACAAGTCTCAGAAACAGCACCAGTATATAAACCTAATGCAAATGAGACAAGCCTCTGGGGGGTGGCAGACAAGGCAAAATCGCAGTTAAATTAAGATATAAAATGTTGACATGAAAATACAGAATATAAATGTGATCCCTGACTGTACTAAAACCTATGAACTCCCTATTTCTATTTTTCTGAGGATTCGTAGATATCATATTAATTAAAATGTACAAGAAGTAGTCTCTTCTCTTCTTTTTCTTTTTGAAGAAATAAGTCCGTCCCCTCCCTTTCCCCTTCCTCTGATTTTCTCTGTAAATTAATCAAGATAAGATTTTGTGTTGATGTATTTCTGTCCTGCTTATCTTGTCAGGCTGGACAAATATGGCAACTGTGTAAAATGGTCTTGTCACAACTGAAGGTCAAAATAGATCTATGAGAACAATGAGGTTGTTGGCTTGAGAGAGGAGACCATTTTCCCTAATAATAATGAATTGCAAAGATAACAGCTTAGGTGCAGACTCCTGCTATCTGCATCATAGAAAAGCACAACCATGCAGGTTCCTCCTCAGAAACATTAAGTGGCTGCCTGTGTGTGCAAAAGTAGGTGTGGTATCGAGTGATTTAAAGAGCCTGTAGGTTTAAGACTGAGCATGTGAGCGTGTGGTATAGGCACAGTAATTTTTTAAGTACTAACACAGACTCAGCATTGATGCTAGTAACTCTGTGATGCAGTAGTTATCACACAGCATTTGTCTACAAACCCCAGAGGGAGTGGTTCCATTCCTGGTTCCTCCTGGCTACAAGTTGAGGTGTCCTTGGACAAGACACCAAAACCCCATAGTAGCACCGACAAGAACTGTCTGACAGCTGTCCAACAAGAATTTCCCCAAGGAGATCAATAAAGCATGTTATTATTATTATTAATATGCTGTATTTGTGCACATGCTTTGAGCTAGATGGTAACATCCACTTAGCAACATTTTATAGTGAAAATGTTGACCTGTTGATGTTTAGCAGGTATAATATTTTTCACCATCACCTAATTATTTTTGACTAATGGAGGTGACTTTATACTAGCTGTTGCTGAAATGCTAATGAAAACAAAATTCAGTTGAGGCTGATGGGAAAGTTATTTTTACAGATATTTTTCTAGGTAATGTATAATTTAAATTTTGCCAAGATGATGGTGCTACAAACTCCTGATCTGAATCTGAATCTGACAAAAGTACACAGAGAAGATTTTCATTGTGGAAACTGCTGTTTATTACCTTCAAGCCCTCAAGTGGCATTACATGAGAAATCGTTCAGCTTGTTTTCAGGTAACATGGACATCAGGATCTCTGTGGCAAAGAGGAGAAGAAAAAAAAAAACAACTAATGGCGGTGACTGTATACAAGTTACCCAAAGCATGGGTATATACAGTTGCATTCAAAATAAAAATAAAAAAATCCCCACTGCAAATAAGGTATATTGGAAAATTTACAATTTCAGCAGTTTGAAATTAACACATCAAACAATAAGAATTTAAATAGTTCACCACCACAAATGTAGTTCTAAGTGGCTCCTCCAAATTCAACACAAAACTCAACTATTAGTGACCACTATAGTCTCAAAATTATAATTATTCAACCACCTGAATAGAATCTCAGATTTGCAAATTAGGTATTATCTCAAGCAACTAATCAGTGGCTTGATTAGTTGCACCATGTGTGCTTGAGATAGAACACACCAAATATCTGAACTTGCTAGGGGTTTGTTGAGTGTCATGATAGACTGCATATTAGAAATATGGCTAAGTCCAAACAATTGCTAAAATCTTGACATCAATGCCTTACACAATCAAGGAAAAGGATACAAAAAGATAGCCAGGGCACCAGGTTTCTAGAGACATCGTTAGAAGCATAGTTAAAAGTTAAAGAAACAGGACTGCAAGCAGATTTTTGAGGAGGCAGGTGGGGTAAACCTCTGGTGTGACTGCACAAACCTGCAGCAAGACTTAGTGGCAACAGGCACTGAGGTTTCAGTTTGCACAGTAAGGTGCATACTAGACACTGAACGTTTCAATGAGCCCGTTTACATGACCACAAAAATCCAATAAATGGGAGTAATCAGATATACTTCAGAAATGCAATAATTGAAAAACCCTGGTTTACATGTTTCAGTCCATTAACAGATTTCTTTCAGAGTACGTACACACGTATGTAGCGACATAAGACTCAAACTTCCTGTTATTTTCAAAACATCCGGTCTTGTCTTGTGGAACATGGCAACGTCTACGGTCTTATGTGGGAGGTAATAGGCTGCAAAATACACTACACGCTGCTGCTGTCCTTCGTTTCTCCATGAGGAGAAAACGACGGTTGGCTTACATATGGCAAACATCTGCCCTGCTTGTTGAATGTGACTACGTCACTTTCGTTTTCTACGATTTTTTTTTCTTTTTGCACATGTGCAGATGCAAAAAAACAAAATAAATCAGATTAATGTGTATACATGCCCAAAGACATCGGAGTATTGGGGAGAAATCCAGGTGTCTTTATTCTATTTCTCATAATCAGATAACTGCTGTTATCTGATAAAGCCTATCAGAAAATGCTGTTCAAACAAAAAACAAAAATTCAGTGGATATTGCATCTGCTTTCTACACACAAATCAGACAAAGGCAACCATGGACTGTTGAGCAGCTGAAGTTTTGCATCCAGCAAGAATGGGCTATTCCACTTGCAAAACTTTAACAATTTGTATCCTCTCACAGTGGTAAACATGCCTCTGTCCCAACTTTTTTTTGTGAGATCAATCTCTATTTGCTAATACAGTATTTATAAAATGTAAGTTATAATATTTATATTATTTAAAAAATATAAGTTGTTCAGTGAAAACACCGGAAATCTTTTCTTTGTACTTTAACACCATACTTACCTACAGTTAATCCAAAGAGGGACATGGATGTTGGTACCACATTTTTTTGGTACCAACTCAATCCACTGAGTGCTAAGATATTTCATTCAACATCAGTCAACTTCATCCTGAGCAAAAGCAAGAAATCCCCCAGGTCACAGTGTGGTTTACCGTCTGGGCACCACTGGTGTGTGTACCATATTCCATGACAATCTATTCAATAGCTGATATGTTTCACTCTGGATCAAAGTGGTGGACTAACCAATAACACCACAACTTTGGCTAAAAAGTGATGGTGGTCAGTCATATTATAAATAATGATGCTCACACAGATTGTTTTGTTTTATATCTATTTACAACCATATATGATTATGATGATTCTTTAATTAGGCAAATCCTTGAAAAAAACCCTTTTATGTCCATCTGTTCTTTGTCAAAACACTTTTAAGACATTCACAAATGAATTGCTAATAATTCTGAGAGCCTTGTGGTAAGACATATTCATAAATTAAACACATCATCTTTCAAAGAATGTCGATAAAATACACAGCATTAACACTAACCTCCAGGCTATCTTTTATTACATAAATTATTCAAAGTTAATCAAGTTGAAACTTGTATGAAACCTTAAACCCAATTTTTCAACTGTTAATCAATATTTGTGGCAATTTTATTATGAAACCCATCCATCCTGGCCACACTCACAATAATGCATCACTTTTCTGAGGTTGTGTGTTGCCAGCCACTGACAGTGACTGAACTGAATGCTTGGTTTAAGAAATAAACACATTATCTTACAAGTTACAGTATCTTACAGTAGGGCACTCATGCCCTTCCCTCCAGCTCCTCACTTTGCATCACATTTTACCTTGGTTATAAAAAACTTCATGCCTAATAAATTTTAATTATATTATATTTATATTTTATAGATATGAGTTTCTACCTTACAAATGTGTAGATATGCTATGTCATTTTATTAGTTATTTAAAAATGAGGAAAAACTGAGATAAGGAAAGTAATAGATGGGATGTTGAGGTGAAGGAAAGAGACAGGTAAGTGAAATCAGAGGGGGAAGCAAACAGGGAGTTCGATGTTGACATGGAGAGAGAGGGGCAAGAGACACAGAGTGATAGATCGTCAGTATGTACATGTGTGCCTGCCCATTAGAGCAAGTTTCAGCCTGCAGCAGCGTCACTATAATTGCCTCAGCTGTCAAAGCAGCTGAAGATCTTCACATCACTGCTGTTGACTAGGCCAGCAAGCTCTCTCTGTTTCTCTCCCTCTTGTTCCATTGCACATAATGGGATAGGTCTGTCTGCATTTGTCCTCTCCAGCTTTCTTTTAATCTTATGTCTACAGTATCTATGTGTGTCTAGGTGTTTGCCAGACTCTCTCTTTGTTTCTCTTTTTCTTAACCTGTGACTGCTGCAGCACACGCTCTGTTTTTATGGATCACTAAGTCAGGCCCGATGTGAAGTGTCTGCTTCCAACACTTATTATATCACTTGGATGCTCAGCACTGCACAACAGCAAACCTTCTTTCACATTGAATCCACCTCCTGACTCTACTACAGTGCCAATACTTTTACCTTCAACCCCAGAAGAAATACCACATACACCTCTGACAAGCAACAAACTCAGAAATATTGACAGAAGAAATGGTTTGAGTTGTGAAGGGCTTGATAATCTGTTATCTTGAAAAACGGATTAATTATTGACATTCTTCTCTATAGTCCCTTGTACACATTCAATTGAAGGCACCAATACACCTATTCTCCAGTCTGTTCTTGACCCTTACAAGAGGGTCAAGTCTCCACAACAGGTAGTGAAAAAGGTGGAATGACAGGAATGTAATGCTATTTGTTTAAGTACTGGAGTGTACCTTTCATGAGTGCATGAATGTCAGTGCTGTCTGTAGCCTTTCTCTGTACCCATGTGCAATGCATAATCGAGCATTTATTGGTCTATTACACAGGTAAAACAAAGTCTGGTTAAATTGCAGCATCACGTATGTTGATTATATTACCAATCCTAACCTGTAGTTGTGACTGTAGTTGATGTGTCACTAAACTGTGTCCCTATGAATCATCCAACTTATCAAACAAAATTGGACAAAACACAGACACCTGTGGGTTTAAATTCTGTTTCCATGAATGCACATTGTGTGTGTTGCACATCCTTTACCAGCAGTAAATGTTTAATGAAACATGTATCTGGCACACTGAAATAACTACATGTCTGACACTTATTAAACACTGTGCTTCTATTTGAGGTTGTGGGAGGTTATTAATTGAATGCAACAGCTAACATAGATTTATTTATGAGAGAGAGTTATAGTTGGGGTGACCACGGCACAGTATGGCAGTCATCTATGAACCCTAGTGTTTGACTCCCGGTTCCCCGGTTTCCTTGCTGCATGTCAGTGTGTCCCTGGACAAGGCACTGAACCTCAAACCCTTGGTGCCTAAAATGCAGCTGCCTGTCCACATGAATTTCACCAAGGGGATTAATAAAGTATCAATTATTATTATTATTATAAACCTCTCAGAGACAGAGCCCTGTCCAGTTAGAAGAAAATATTAGAAGGAGCAGAAGAAACAGGTTCTGCTAAGGACAGACAAAATAACTCACGTCCTGTTTCTGAAGCAGTGTCACTCCACTTCAGTTTGGTGATTTCATCAATGAGCAAACTAAATTCTAACAGCAAATGCACTGACACTACAGAATGCTTAAAATATAATGCAACTATTTTATTGAAAGACTTCATAACCAGCAAATGTTTTTAAAAACAGCACAACCATTTAATCATTAATGGTAATATGATAATGTAATTTGAATGATTCTTCCATAATCTGTTGTCCTCCAGCTGTTTTAAACTTTATGAAAACTTCATTCTTTAGCTCATTAAATCTCTGCAGCATCTTAAGGCAGCAGGACAGACACTGATTTATAGTCTACAGCCTCTGTTTTGGTCTAACTCTGAAAAGTGTGAAAAGTCAGATTTATGTGCAACCATCCACGACCATGATTAAATCATGTGCAAATGATATTAGGCTGCTGCAAATGGGGTACAAATGTGATGTTTTTATGATATTTTAGATTCTTATATATATACATATACTGGAATTGAAATTAAATTTACAACATGATTCATGTCAGTGATTCTGGCTACATTCAGATTTATTTGAGCAAAGTGTTTGAGTGGTCAGACATAATAGCAACATAACTGGAAGGAGAAACAGAAAGACTTGAAAAGGACTGCTACATCATGCAAGAGGCTGGATGAAGGCAACCGAAGAAGGAGGTCTGGTTTTTGGTGACATAGCCCAACCAGTTTTGTGCTATAATGCTTAACCTGACCCCAGTCTTATTCCAACACTTTCCAGTTATATCTGCCTCCTGCTGAACTGTGGGTCTTAGCAATCTCAAGCTCCATGTCTGGAGTCTCCCTGTTTTACCTCCAACTTCTCAGCACAGACATGTTGCTGCAGGAAACTAAATACTTGACCAGAATAATTTATGGTCATCTTCTACTTGATGCACATCACCTTTGTTTGACTCCAAATCATGTCTTAAATGTGCAAAACTAGCAAAAGCCCAACACTTGGTAAATGCGTCATTATTGTTCTGAAAGTCATTTCCAAAGTATTTTGAAGGTGTTATACAGTACATCATGATGGACGATACTTCATATGTCACATCTTTAATGCCAGGAAGCTGGCAGCTGTGTGGCAGCTGTATTTTGCCATGCTTTCACTGCCTTAAAGAAGCGACAACTTAATGCTAAACGTCCGCCATCCCTAAAAAGGGCTTATGAGATACAACTTTTTACCTTCTAGTATAAGCCAATAAAACTAAACAACAAATGAAGCATTGTTGAAATACTGGCATTTTCTTTTAATTAAATGTTCCACTACACCAAAGTACAAAGCACATCGTAAGTCAATTAGTCTCATACGGAATCATGAAATTGCACATTAGTGAGGTGAGATGACTTAACTCTGATGCAAACGAGCCTGCTTCAAACATTTTCCTAAATCAGGTGACATTATCTTGACATTAGTGATCTGTTCTACTCAAGTCTACTTTCACTTAATGAAAGAAAGTCTCAAATAAAATTAATCTGCCTTTGAAACTGATAGAATTCAGTTGGTCAATTAGTTTCTGTTTTTTTTCTTGAACAGTGTATGTTAAGACACAAGGTGAACCATCTCTGCAGTGGAAGAAAATAACAAACCATTAAAGTGTAAACACCCTGAAAATAAGCCTGATAGAAGAAAAAGAGCAATGTTCAAACAGAAATATCTTCCAAAGTGCACGTTCATTACTTGGGTGCACCCAAACATAGAAAACCACTACCATGGGAGCTTTTCTGTCTGCTAATGTTTAGTTCTTCAGATTGAAACCCTGAGATGTAAAATCATTCCTCACCAAAGTATCTGTGTGGAGGGTATACATTTTCTCCATCCTGGGGATTGTTGTTAAGTGAAGGACATTAACAAAAGAAGATCACCCTCAGTCAAAGTGCCTTTGGTTAAAGGCACAGATGCTTGCTTATGTCTGCTCTTTTGGCCACAGACTGGACGTACGTCATGAGCTCAGTTAATATAGCCTTTGGCTTGAATGTTTTATCCCTTCAACCTCACAGTAGGGAATGGGAAACCAACCAACGTTCTGAAGTGCCCTTGAGCAAACCTTGTCTGGAAAAGAAGCATTTTTTTTCTTATTTGATCTTTGTCTTTCTTATTTGAATGTGATGTTTAATTTTTTATACTCCATCTTCATAAACTGCAGTTCTGTCTGTTTTGCCGAAAGTGCTCTTTATTCCATTTCATTTGCCAACATGCCCTTGAGCGAAGCACTGTGCTTATCTAATGCCACCAAACTGTTTAATCATCTAATATTGTTTTTAAACTTTGAGTCACAGACTTAGAACTGACCCTTCATGCTCCAAGGGGAGTGATGCCAACTATAACCAGAGCACATTCGAGCAGTGCAGTAAAAATTCTTCATACTCATTCACGTAGTTTTTTATCAAAGACAAAGGAAAGAGTCACTGAACTGTAAATGATTAGAAAGTCAATCCTAAGCTCTGAAAATGCAGTCACTGTAACTTATAACAGATATGAGGTTGAAAGTGCTATTCTAGTAACTTGAAAACATTGTTTTGTGCAAAACTTGACATTTGAATTAATGTAAAAGGCCTTTTTCAATTGGAGTTCTAAAGGATATATTACCAACAATACAAACACCAGCAAAGCACACCGTGGACCTGTTCTCTGCAACCATACTCTGCTGTTACCACTACAGTTTATTAAATGTTTATTTTTACAGGAACACATACATAAAATGGACCAGTGCAACTTATATAAATGAAAATATGAACACACACTCCAAAGGTGCTCAGTGATATAAGGTGTACTTTGAGAAAACACTTTTGGACAGGCTTCTTTGTTTGTTCTAGGGTTCAAAACATGTTTACAATACGTTGCATTTTATTTTATTGTAGCTTTATTGTGTCATTGTTTTGTTCCTCTAAGGACACACACACTAAATGCTGTGGTGCTGTGGTACTGTTAATGTGTACTGTTTATTTATCAGTAATCATAGTAAATTGAAAGAAATAATGAAACATATTTAAGGTTTTAAGAACAGGGCAGTGGTGACATCTTGTTGGCTTTTTGAGTTGCAAACATGCTCATCTTTAACCTCTGAAATCCAATAGTATTCAGGAATTTAAAAAATATATATAATTACAATGCAACACAACGAAACAGCACTTCAATTTGCAGCTGTTTGTTCAACATTCAACATTTAGTTGTAGTACAACAGTTTGTTGTATTCCCCAGAGATCATTAGTAAAGACAACACTGAATTAGTGAGTGCTAGTGATTTTTTCTTTATTATAATTGCTTATAATTACCAGTGCAGGCTCAGTTTTCTGCTGACTTTGACTGAGAATCGAGTTCAAAGTTAACTCATTACTGATCCTATAGCAATAGTCTAATGGTAGCTGAAGCGTCAAACCACTGTGTCTGCTTAATATGTATATCTGTTCAGTTGCACGCTTCGACTATTTTCACCACTTCCAGCAATGATTGAAGTGTGTTTATGCTTCTCAGGCTGGAGTCCCCAACTCGGACCCTGACCCTGGAGGCGCCCAGAGGGGTGGAGGTCAATGCTGGAGTAGGAGACTTCACAGCATCCTGCAGGAAAGATCTCATCTTGCAATCCTCAGAAGGAGAGGTGAGTTTGTGTTTCCATCCATCTTTGTTTGCGTGTGAAACTCTGCGAGAATGCAGTTCATGTACGTATGTGCATATGTTTGTGTATGTGTGGGTTACTTGTTGTTTTGAGAGAAGCTGACAAAAATAGCTATGTTCATGTGTAAATATAATAACAACAACAGAAATGTGTGTGACTGTGTGTGCATGTGTGTGGACTCTGTGGAACTCTACAGTGTTGGGCCCGCTTCATTAAAGTACCTTATTAGGCTAATGAGCGTCATCAATCCAGACGACCTTGTCCTCCTTTTCTCTCCTCCTCCTCTCATCCCTCCCTTTTTCTCCTTTTTCTATTTGGGAGAAGTGACTTCATTAAAGCTGGTTTGATGAGGGTCCCTGTCAGCTGCTGCTGCTGCAGTGTGTGTGTTTGTATGTGTGTGTATCATTGTTAGCTTCCTATCTCACTGTCAAGCTCTTTGCATAGCAGCCTGCCACGTTGCGTGAGCACTGACGCATGTGTGTGTGTGTGTGCATCAGCCTGTCATGTTGCATGTCCACTGGAGCATAGTGTGTCATTAACTCAGCAATTAACAGAAGAATGGCCTCCTCTCGTTCATTGCACTTACTATCATTGTCAGTCACACACATAAACACAAACAGTCTTCTCTCACAAATGCACACACACTCACATGCGATGCTACTTTTCTAAAACTAATTATTTCTACTCCTCTTCTGCATTTCTTTTCTCTTCCCTGCTTCTTCTTGTTAATGTCCTTATTTGTTTCACTATACTGTACCTTACTTTTGAAAAGTACACAGCTTATGATCAGTAATAAGGGAGAATATCAGTTGGACTCTTCAAATATATATTTAATAGAAAACATTATAGCGCAGAGTATACTGAGGACAAACATACACAGCCCCAAACAAACACTGTAAGGTGTGTTTGTTTGGACAAATATTACATGATGAACAACTCATTTCTCAGAACTGTATATTAATCTTTCTCAAGTGAAAGTATATTTTAATGAATTGAATGTGAAATAATGTTTAATGACGTACTCAAAGTTTAAAGTAATGTTAAAAGAAAATGTATGTAGCATATGTTAAATTGCACTATTGCTTTCCCAAAACCCTTTTGCAAAAGAGGCTAGAGAAACATCATACATTGAACTTTAATAATACCAATAATACACTTACTGCTGTAGAATTTTGCACTGAAATTGAGCATAAAGACAAGAGATCATTTTACCCTTTGACTCCTTTTTTAAACTACCACTCAACACCATACCTTGTCCCTCTTTATTTATGATTTCCTTATTACCTATTTTCCCTTCTCTGTCCTATTCTATCTCTCACCTTTGTGTTCCTATCTACTACTTTCTTTGTTGACTTTTTTCACTCCTCACCACCCTCCGTTCTATTTTTTCTTTCTGTTTTTGTTTAACTTTCTTTTCTTACGCCTTCTTGTCATCCTCCTTCTACGTTCTCTCCCTCTCAGCCTCTCAGTCCTTCATATCTAAGTAACCCAGCCTATCTAATTAACTTTCCACTGCCAGGGTTATATATCACTGTGCCTGTCACTTCACAGGGAAAGGGAAGGGGTGGGGGATTATAATTTTTTACCTCTTTTCTGTCATCTCTTCTTTCTCTCTGTTTCATGTATTCCTTTGTCTCTTTCTGCTCTTTGTTCATCACTCCTAACTGTCTCTCTACCTCTCTCTCATTATCTTTCTTTCTCTGTCATCCCTGTATAAATAAATGTCTTCATATGGTGGTGAACAATAGCATGAACCAGAGTGTTGTGGTCTGGGCCTTTGGTGAGGCTTGACACCATCAAAGGTTTGAAAAGACAAAAAATTTGTGATGCAGTATGTCTCCACTTTGTCACTCTTTCCTTTGACACACATTAGTCAGATATACAGAAAAAAATGTTTTTGGGTAAATGCCAAAGGAACACTCAGAAAGGCTGGGATTCTCCAAATAATTATAGTGCACACTCACAGACAATCTTAGAGTCACCAATTAACATGCATGTCTTTGGATGGTGGGAGAAAGCCGGAGTACCCGGAGAGAACATGCAAACTCCACACAGAAAGGCACCCAGCCAACCCGGGGATCGAACCCAGGTCCTTCTAGCTGTGAGGTAATAGTGCTAACCACTACACCACCGTGCCACCCCAGTAGTAGCATCTTTAATATATTATCAACAGTGCATGACATCATCTCTGCAATTGCAGATTCTGAGGCATACAAAGTTTAGAGCAAGCTGTCAGTCAGGTGTCACCTCAGAAAAAGGGGGAATATGGATGTATTAAGGAGAAAAGGGAGGAAAGCATGTCTAATTTCTCTTAATTAGCCTACTCACAGTAGAGTCTAATGGGTGTGATAATTTTATTCTTCTGGCATCAACAGACTGACCATGACCACTATTCACACTATAACTACTATAATATACATGTAATGGCTGCTTATTAATTTTTTCACTTTGCTTAAATAAATTGTAATTGATTTGAATACCAATTTGGATTTGGAGTTAACTTTTGTATTCGATATTTTGCTTGTTTTTTGGCAATTAATATGTGAACTTAACTAGTCTCTCTTGATGTTTCAAGTGTGCCTATTCTGCTTTGTATGCTTATTCATGAGTATAAGCTCAAAGATAAACTATTCACACATAATGTTTGTGTTTGCAGTTTTGTCCTTTAGTTGCAGATCATCATCCTGGCAATTGTTGCCCTTGGTCCATAAAAATATGATTCATAGGATAGAAAATCCAATTGTTCCGAGGGGACATCTCACAAGATAATGAGAGAGGAAGGCAGAGACAGATAGGCAGGGAGACAGACAAATTAAGAGACAGAAAGAGAAGCAACCTGTAAGGCAAATAAATCAGTTAAACAAATAGAAACTGGCACACAGGCAGAGGGGTCCTAACTGCAGCTAGATCAGAACTAAATGTCTTTGGTTTTTATAGTAGATTCCAAAAAAGTTTTGACATTGTGTAAAGTCAAAAAATTGAATGCAAGATTTACAAATCTCATAAAACCCACATTTTTTTGACAATAGAACACAGAAAACATATCAAATGTTTAAACTGAGAAAATGTACCATTTTAAGAATTTAAGAATTTTGAAATTGATGGCAGCAACATGTCTTTTAACAACAGTAAATGTCTGGGAACTCAGGAGACAGTTGATGGAGTTTTGGGAGAGGAATGTTTCCCATTCTTGCCTAATATAGGATTCTAACCACTCAACAGTTCTGGGTCGTCTTTGTCGTTTTTTGCATTTCAATATGCACCAAATATTTTTCATTGGCAAAAGGTTTGCACTGCTGGCAGGCCAGTTCAGCACCGTTTTCAGCATGTCTGACCACAGAACAGTTTTCCACTTTGCCACAGACCATTTTAAATGAACTTTGGTCCAGAGAAGACGGCAGCATTTCTGGATCATGGTCATATATGTATGGCTTCTTTGCATGATAGAGCTAGATGGCACAGAGAACTGTGTTCACATACAGTGATTTTTGGAAGGATTCCTGAGCCGATGCATTGATACCCCTTAAAATCTTTTGATGATATTATGATGATACTGTATGTTCAAAGTCTTTGTCAACTTTATATTGAGGAACATTATTCTGAAATAGTTTGAAAATTAGATGTAGATGCAGCTTTTCACACATTGTTGTGTCTCTGCCCATCATTGCTTCTGAGAGACTCTGACTCTCTAAGATGCTTTTTTATACCCAATCATGTTACTGACCTGTTTCCAATTGACCTAATTAGTTGCAAAATGTTCTTCCAGCTCTTGCTTGTTAGTACCACTTACTTTTCCAGCCTTTTGTTTCTTTTGTCCCAACTTTTCTGAGACATATTGTTGTCATCCATTTCAAAATTACATTATTTTTTTATTAAAATTGGCCATTTTCTCTGTTTAAACATTTTCTATGTTCTATTGTGGATAAAATCTGGGTTTATTAGATTTGAAAATTATTGCATTCTGCTTTTATGTAGATTTTGCATAGCATCCCAACTTTTTTGGAATTGAGGTTGTCTACATACTCTAGCCCTGTGCTGGCCCCTCTCTAGATATTACACTATACCCCTAAAACATTTTATAACAGTAGTGTCCAGTGATGCAATGTCCATCACTGTGTCATCATCAGGTAATATATTTTATAAGGCTGTATTTTATATGAGGACATGTGTTATCCTTCAGCTTAGAGACATACTTTTGACTGCTACCAAAGTGAAAGATTCAACTCCACCGCAATATGCCAGACATTTATAAAAATTATTATAATAATCTTGCATTTCCATATACATTTTTGTATGTAATTTCCATACCCTTTCATTATGGATGGTTCAAAAAAGCTTTTGCATTTCACATAACTATTGTGCAGTTATCCTTCCTGGATACCCCATCCAGCTCAGCATGAGGTTTTGCAAACATAATAATCTTTCTACACTGTAACTTGAGGAAGTAAACCCACAGTACGGTATACATACTAATTCTTCATACCTGCATATTCACATGCTACTCTCTTTCACACCTCAGCATTTCATTTTCAAGTTATCTTTTCTAATACACTATGGAATACATTAAGACTATTCTATTCTATTCTATTGTAGTATGGTAATCCTAGGACCGTCAGGGATGTGGGAGAAATTCAAGATTAAAAAAAAGGTTGGAATATAGCCTACGCTGTAAAAAAAAAAAACGGTAAAAAGTCTGGCAGCAAAGTTGCCAAACAGGTACCGTTAAATTACGGTATAATACCAAATGTTATTTTACGGTAAGTTTCCATTGAAAATTAGTTTTTTTCTCATTGTGATTTTACAGTCTATCTAGAATTACAGTTGTGCACCACAATAAAAAACATTTCCAAAGCATAAAAAAGCAAGGAAACACTTAAAAATAAAGTTTGATTTACATCATTTAAAGGTATGGCTTCATTAAATTATAGTACACTATTTTTGATTTAGTGGTATGCACTTCTTTTTGGTGAAAATTAAATTATTTACTGTCACTTTATATACATTGCTGTATACTGTGGAGCAATATAGCTGATTTGTGAAGAAAGTCAAGGAAACTGCTTTCTTTTCTCTGCAATGGCATGTTATCATCTGTTTGAACAAAGTATTACACTAACATCAATTACTTTACTATGAAGGAAAAACACCAATAATGGTGCAACCACCTACACTTATGGTGTAAAATGTCAGCATCTAATAACTGCATAAATAACCAAGATGCAATGTGAAATTCAAAACCATGAACATGACAAACAAAAGTAACTTAAAGAATTTGACATGAAAAGCAGGAAAATAGAGAAATTATGTTCATATGCTCATCTCTAAAGTACCCAGAAGCCCCAAGACACACCCACTTCTCCCAGGTCACTACAATATAGAACAGATAGTCTTAACAACTTCAAAACCTACTGGATTTCCTTGTTGAAACATTATAGGTTTATTTTGAAATTTTCTTGCTTTTTCTTTGCATTTTAGAGATGTTTTTACTCACTGTAAAATAACAAATAAATCAATTTACCGTAATTTAATGGTAACTGTAGTAATTTAACTCTCCATTTCAAAACAGCACAACTGTGTAAAAAACAGTAGATTCTCATAATGTAAAATTACACATTTTTACTTTAATGTTACAGAACGTCTATTTAAAAAAACTGATTTACTATATTTTAATGGTATATTCTTGCAAAACAAAAAATATGGCAAATATCTGTATTTTTTCATGGCAAATTTCTGTAAAAATACTTTTTTTTTTACAGTGTAGTACCTATACTGTTTTGTTTAGATGTGAGCTTCCAAAGTGCAACAACCCACACAGCAATGAACACTTAATAGCAAAGATTAACTCAAATAAAAGAAATTAGGAACTTGTAGCTGACTTAGTAGTGCTCCCTCCCCTGTAACTTTTCTTAAATAGGTGTATCACAATGGACAATAACATCATATCATTGCATCTGTGTATGGCACATCACCAAAAATATTTCTCCCACAGTTTGCAAAGGATGTACTGTATCACCTCCCTCTGTGCTGACCCACATCATTTGAAATAAGGGGCAAAAATACCTACATGCATCCCTAAGAAGAACAGCTTATCCAAATAGCATTCCTTTTCATCCATTCTCATACAAGCTTTCCCTGACTGCTGACACCAATAAATGAACAGAGGAGAGCAGATGAAGGGAGGATAGAAGGAGGATCGGATGAGTAGGAGGTAGACAAGGATGGCAGAAAATAGATGTTTCTGTCGATTTTGCAGAAGAAAATAAAGGCGTGCGGGACAGCAAGGCTTAAAGCCAAATCAATGTTGTCAGCAGCTGGCACTTAAGAAGGAGCCATTAAAGTTTAAAAAGTTAGGAAAGCAGTACTGGAATTAGGGCCACATGGGTTAGAGGTAGGGGAGCACTGGCTTCCATTAAAATCAAACCCAACGAGAGCTGACAGATCCTCTCAGGATTCCTGCAGTCCTGCTTTTTTTGATCAACTCCCCTTCTCTCTCTCTCTCTGTGGCTCCCTGCATCTCTGTTTCTGTCCTCCATTCATTCACTGTCTTGCTTGCCCAACCATTTTCTTCCTCCTTTCAAGATTGTTCAGTTTGTCACCACCTCTCTAGTCATGTCTTTGTTGATTATTATTACTTTATTCACGACATCTCTTTCAGTAACTTTTGTGCATCACTCACATCACTCTCATCATCTTTCTTTCCTTAAAGGAGAGAAGTTCTTTTGACTCATTCACCATTTATTTCATCAGACAGCTCAGGATAGACATTCCCGCAATCTAAAACATGGGACCTAAATTTGCTGAAAATCCATCATGTTTCTATCAGTGCCACTTGTCAGCCATAGAAAGAGAAATAGATTTTAGAGATTTTGTAAATTGGCTGACTAAAGTCACGAAAGTTTTATTTCCACCAATGGTTCAGACTGTCTGTTGAATTATAGCCTTAATATTAAACAGGGTCCTTGTTAGAGGGTTAGAAATTAAATATTCTCTTCCTTAATACGTTGATAGTGTCAGAAAGACTAGATTTGCAGTCAAGTGGAAAAGGTCCTCTACAGTGGAATATCCTAGAGCACCAATTAGTGTGCAAAGTGGTTGATGTTCATTTTCTGTTTGATGAGAGGCAGACAGCACAGAAGTCTTCGCCAAGGACTGATGTTACCCAGCAAATACTGTCTAAATGCCATCATTTAGGGCACATAAGTTCTACCAGTAGTAGTTTGTCATTATACTGGGAAGCTCCTACATGGACATGATATTGTCACTTTCTGGTGACATGTCTGGAGACCACAAGTAAGTGGTGGGGACAGAGGTACATCCAGTCAAAAACTTGCTTTTTAGAGAGAGTATCTATTTTTATTCATGTGTTCTCTTGAAGTGCAGCAGCTGCAGATGTTACATGGACTTTCTTCTCTATGTGCTGAATGTTAGTTAACATGGTTAACATGGGGATCTTGCTTTTGCTTGTTCATGCATGTGTCACAAATATAGAGATTGTTTTGATAACATGTCAAAATGAGGGAGGAAAAAGGTGAAATACTTTCATGCTGCACATGCCAGCTTCCACATTGTACATTTGGTGTAAAGGGCCCAAGACTTGTTCTCAGTAGGAAACCCTCTAGGCTACATGCATATTCTATTTGCTCACTCCTCAGATATCCTTTAGTAAGTAGCATCATGAAAAACCCCTGAAGTATAAACAAATTAAAAAAACAAACTGTAAATTGTTTTTTGTAAAGGGGTGGCTAAATATCTTAGAATGACGTCATTTCTTTTTTGTTGTACTATATCAACACTGAAGTAAGAGCTACATTTTATATGGAACATATACCATAAGTGACTGCTGCTGTGGCTTCAAGTGTGTTTTGTGAGTTTTAGTGTATTCGACCCCTCACATGAGGGGTCAGGATCTCTAAGTATAATCCCCCCAGAAAATGTCTCTGTTAAAAAAAGGCTTTTGTTGTTTAAGTGGAGGTTGTAGAGGTCCAGTTATTTTCTCCTCTTAGAAACAAAAGGAGACAGACATGCAATCACCTCACATGTGAAGAAGAGGTGGTATGGTAGCTAGGATGTGCCAATCAAGGCAATTGGTCTAAATATAATGCAGCTTTTAGGTGTTGATCCTGGAAAACAGGACAATGGAGTGTATTGTTGGTGGAGGTAGAAGTCTACAGAGGAAAAAATACAGATTGAAGTCAGTCTCATTTGTGAGAACATAGAAAGTAAGCCATCTTAAATCAACAGCTCCAACATACAAAGGTACACCAACTAAAAAAATAAACAATTTCTTACCAAAGGCTTGTTTGGTAAAATGTCATTAATGTTCCAAATTTGCTCTATGTGTTTGTGATGCACACAAAAATAATAACTTGTGTTCACTCCATACTGCTGCTGACTGCAGTGAGGTGAAATCAGGTTAACTACAGAAACTTTTAATAAAGTTAGGTTACCATGGAGTTTTATTGTTTGTTGACACAATGCTGGGGTTTTATTAAGATGTTGTAGCCTGAAGGTGTTATTGGGCTGGTACACTGGGACTGTGCTTTCTTTTTTTTTACCCCCACTGTTTGTTGTTTTACCTGCGGGTAAGGCAGAATGTTGAGTAAATTAGAATGCTGGCGGGGGGGTAACTCCCTGTCAAACACAGTGAAGCTATGAAAGCCTCACAGATATATAAAGGTGCACATGTATAAAAACAATGCAAAATAAGCATTAAAATATGCACACACTAAAACAAACAGATACAGTACAACTGCAAAAGTACAGACTCAACTCCTCACACACACACATACATACATACATGCATACATCCAGGTACATGCACACACATACTCATTCAAACACCTAAAAGTGCACATAAAAATATATACTCACCCGCTTTATTTATATGAAGGGCAGCCATCTTCTGATGGCTACTTTCAGCAGCATAGTGTGCCATGTCACAAAGCTAAAATCATCTCAAACTGGTTTCTTGAACGTACTCAAGTGGCCTCCACACTCACCAGATCTCAATCCAATTGAGCACCTTTACGATGTGGTGGAATGGGTGATTTGCATCATGAATGTGCAACTGACAAATCTGCAGCAACTGCGTGATGCTAACATGTCAATACAGACCCTAAGGAATTTCCAGCTCCTTGTTGAATTTATGTCACAAAGACTTAAAGCAGTTCTGCAGGCAAAAGGATGTCCAGGCATGTATCAGCGTGGTGTACCTAATAAAGTGGCAGATGAGTGTATGTCTGTGTATGCACAGACAGCACACTGTCACAGCTGCCTCCTTCCAGTCTCTAGAGCCCTCTGTTTACTTTTAAAACTTGATCTGATCATCCACCTCCACTCTGTTGGAGTCTGCATCTATGTGTGTGTCAGTGTATGTTTATAAAAGAGTGATAACAGATTAACAGATACCTGCCAACAGCTGAGAGAAGTGGAAGTTTTTTAACAGGTGTGATTAATGTCAGAAAATTCATTAACCTAAACATCACACTGCCATAGGGGCTAATCATGATTGTGTGTGTGTGTGTCCTTGTGATTTGGTCAGTCTGTTGAAACAACAGCCTGTTTTATTTATGTTATGTTATCTATCACAGTATGTGTTTGTGTTCATGTAATTCTGTGGTTACTTCACTGCCTGTGTGTTGTTGTCTTTGTATAAGTGCATTAAGACAGCATTATTATAGTCTTTATTCCAGTCTACCTGTGTCTGTGACTGTGTTGAGTGTATGTGTGTAGGTGTGTATGTATGGTACAGTAGAGCAGATTGATATTGCTTTATGTCCCCACTACATCTGGGTTACTACACTCTCAGTCTCTCTCCAGCCTCTGTCATTTAGTCCATTGTCAGCTCCCATTCCAGCGTCTGTCCATTCAACAAGCCTAATGGTCTGTGTAATACACTCAGATAGCTTCACAACCTCCCACATATTTGTATTGTTTGAGCGCATGTGTTCCAAGTGTCAATGCAGGGGGAGCAGGAGAGAGAAAGGAAAAAAGTAGAATGGGACGCAAGGTGTGCTGAGGCTAGGCAAATATAGAGGTTTGAACTTGCTGCTTGTGTACAGAATTCAGTGTGTGTGTGTGTCTGTGGTGGTGAAATACTGCTGCTTTTGTCCTCCCAACCTCTGTCACATCTCTCTCCTTCCACTCCTCACTCCCTTCCATCAGAAACGTTTAAGTCGACATTGTCTTTGGTTCCAGTTAGTATGATTTAACTGTTGCAAGTTTCAAGATTTTGACTGGACCCAAAAACACCACACACTCCGACTGCCTGAATTTGGCAAGGAGGCAGCAATACTACAGAGTGGCCAGTGAATGTTTCCCCCACTTAGGTAGTATCCAGTTAGGCAGTCTCAGATAATAAGGCAGTCTCAGGTAATTTAACTTTTCATGTGCACTATATTTTTGTACTTTTGGGTATTGTTTCCATCCAAAAAGGTTAAATGGCCAAGGAGGAGGAATGCAATTTTTAAGTAAACTGAAAAGTTGACATTTTTGAATATACTCAAGAGTCAGTTTGCTTTTAATCAGATGGACACATTCTCCAACTAACAACCATATAGGTAATTTGTTCATACCCTCTGATAATCTACAGCCTGCGAGTGAAATTTATCATGTGTGAATGTAAGAAATTATTTGGGCACACTGATGTGATTTAGGTAGCAGGTTCCTGTTTTTATCCAACTCTATTGCAGTCAAAGTGTTTAACAGCTGTCACTAACTTAGATTAATTCCATGACTTGAATTGATGAAAGGCCAAAATTAAGCTCACTGTTGTCAGATTTGTTCGCTCTCTGTAAGCCGTGGGGAAACATCCATTGGCTTCTTCTTCTGTAAATGTAAAATTGTTCTTTAGATAATAAGAATAAGAAGAATCCCTCTATAACACCACTGAACCATAGTGAAGTGTTTCTTTAGTTCCAATAAACTCCACTGTGTTCACTGTCTTCTCTAGTAAAATCATTATGTGATCTCATCATTTTTAGCAGTCAGAATCTCCCAGTTTAAAATTGTATTCATATCATGTCAAGTAAATCAAAGTGATGTAAATTATTGTTGCGAGTCAGGATCATGTTTAAAGAAAGTAGCTATTAGAAAATATACGCCAGTGTCATTAAATTGTTAATATGTAAATACAGTACACATTCAATCCAGATTTGATCTTCTAATGCTATGTTTATAATTATTTTTACTATGTTTTGTGTACTGAGTATCATACACACAAGCACATCTTTGAGGATGAATTAAGTTTCATTTTTTCTCATTTCCAGGTTGTGAACATTAATCAGACTGCCACACAAAACTGTCATTATAGTTAGTTATTATCACCCTCCATGGTCAGTTTCATAATTTGTATTCAAAACATATTCACAATTTCATTTAAGTTCAGCAGTAAACATAAATAGCTTCATTTTTTAACAATTGAAAGGGCTCAAATTGGATAACTGTGGTCTTATTTATAAATAAATGTGTTGCAAACAGCTTTTACTATTTGACCTGCATTTCTGATCCCCTATCTGTGATCAACTCCCTTCACCTCTTGTGCACTACAAACACTCTAGACTTTCTTCTCCTTCTCCTCCTTTCTTCACCTAAACTACTCCACTTGTTCTTCCCCGTGATCTCCTCCCAAAGACACTTCACTTACTCTCTTATCTCCTCTGTTGTCTTTCTCCCTCTACCTGCGTGCTCCTTTTATCCCGGGAAAAGCTTTTCCTTTCATCGCTGCCTTCCCCTCTTGCCTCCTACCCACTTTCGCCTGCTCCTCGGCTGTGCCACAGGAAATCATCCATGAAAAATGTTTTGACCCTCCATAATTGCCACTTCCCACATGTTTCCCATCTCCTTGACACCAGAGCCACGTGCTTACTAAACTGATTTCTGAGAGAGACGAGGCACACGCACCCAACCACCCACACTAACTTGTACATTTATGCAAAAAAAATCCAAAACATTTGCCCGCTGCGGGCGGTCTTTTTCCTTTAAGCTTGGCTCCTCTACCAGAGGCCTGAGAGCTTGAGGGTCCTGCGCAGTATCTTAGCTTTTCCTAGGACTGTGCTCTTCAGGACAGAGATCTCTGATGTTGTTCCTGGAATCTGCTGGAGCCACTCTCACAGTTTGGGCGTCACGGCCTCGAGTGTTCAGATTACCACAGGGACCGCTGTTACCTTCACCTTCCACATCTTTTCTAGCTCTTCTCTCAGCCCTTGGTATTTCTCAAACTTCTCATGTTGCTTCTTCCTGATGTTTCCATCTCCTGGGATTGCTACATCTATCTTCACAGCCTTCCTCTGTTTGTCTACCGCTACTATGTCCGGTTTCTATAGCCATTTGTTTGTCTGTCTGTATCTGGAAGTCCCACATGATTTTAGCTTGGTCATTCACAACCACCTTTAGAAGTGTTTCCCATTTTGACCTTGGGACGTCCAGCATATACTCAGCACTTATGTTCCTGTACACCAGTGGTTCTCAAACTTTTTACACCGGGTACCATCTCAAAAAATATTTGGCTCTCCAAGTACCACCATTATGACCAGGGGTGGGTAGTAACGAGTTACATTTAGTCCGTTACATTTACTTAAGTAACTTTTTTTTTTCTAAATGTACTTCTAGGAGTAGTTTTACTGCACCATACGTTTTACTTTTACTTGAGTACTTTTGTGAAGAAGAAACGCTTCTCTTACTTGACTCCTTACTTCTTTTTTTTTACCATTTATTCTACATTAGTTTCACCAATCAGTCGTTGCAACAGTGATCACATGACTCCGTTTCACCACCGGTAATAACGTCGCTAAATTGATTGAAGTTTGTTCCCAGTGACGTGCAGAAAGCAGACAGCTGTACAGCTGTGCGCAAGTGCGCACACTTCACCCGTGAGATCACTCTGGATTCAGAAATAAATGTGATTTACAATTACATCCTGATCAACCAACAGACTTCAGCGACGTCTGTAAATAAGACTGTTTCTGTCCATGTGACCGTGCGTAAAAACAACCTGAGGGATTTAACGTTTGAAGTGTGCGCACCCAGCTGTACAGCTGTCTGCGTGTCTGCGGGAACCAACTTTAATCAATGTAGTGACATTATTACCGACCTGTGTTATGTCTGCTCATGTGTCTGAATTAAACGTCCCCAACAAAACTGGACATGGTTCTAATTTATAACAGACATCCAGATACCAGATTTTGGCTACAACATCATGTGAATGAAAACACTGTATAGTCAGTTTGGGCTAACACTTGTAATTCGGGATGCCGTGTTGTGACTTTAATTCTGTTAATAATGTTTATGGAGATGTAAAGTGTATAAAAGTCTGACGGTCAGACGCTGTCCAGTGAGCGGAAACAGTTCACCTGTAAACTATAGTAGTATTATGTCTTTAATGTTATTATTTAATATTCGTCAAAAATTCTCAGGTGTTCCTGCGTACCACTAGAGGGAGCCCGCGTACAGAACCACTGCTGTACACTATTCCAGCTACTTGGTTATTGTGTTCCATGTACGCCCTGCCTGCTAGCATCTTGCACCCTGCTGTTATGTGCTGGATTGTCTTGGGCATCTCTGCATCCATTTAGTTTCCTGCTCTTGTTCTTCTTCCTCCTGGAGTTTCTGCTGCCTAAGTTATTCACAACGCATGTCATCAGTTGGGACCATCTTCTTGATGTACTCATGGATGTTTGTTGTTTCATCCTGGGTAGTGACTCTGATGCTCACTAGTAGTGATAGATGTAGCAATCCCAAGTGATTATATATGTATATAATGAGTGTGTGTATGTGTCATTATACTGTATACTATGTATGCAGGGAATGGTCTAATTACAGAGTTATTTTTTCACACCCCCTGTGTCTTTGTAAATGCCATGGACAGATATATCAAGATGAACATTTAAAAAAGAAAGATTACATTTCTCTGTGTTTATAGGAACTGACCTCTGACAGAACTGACAACTTTTAAAACCCTGTCAAAACCCATATGATGTTTGCATTTGGCAGTGTGAATACATGGCTCTTTTTCTTAGATCATCTAAAATAGACAACTGTGTTAAACCAGTCTATGTTTTTGCTGATCAGGTCTGTGACTGACTGTAAAAATAGAAACACATGCATACACACACGTCCAGAAACAATGCAGGCATGTTGCTGAATATTTGTAGATTTTAGGTAGGTAGGTAGATAGATATAGGCAGCACACCCATTCACAAATGTATTTGTACATAGACTTATTCACACATATCCTTTCACACGCTCTCTCCCTGAAACACACACATTCACATGTACTAACCCTCACATACTGCTAAGAACAGGCCAACCTAATACTTACAGGGACTTTCATTTGGGATGAATGTCAGCGCTTATCCAACCTTAAGCTGTAACAAATGACTTTCACTCCCCTTCCTCTACTTCCTTTCTGTTTTTCCATCCATCTGTTGATCCACCACCTCTCCTCCACTGTCATTATTGCCTGCTACCTAGATCCATCCATTTCACTCTCATCCTTTCTATGTGCCTTCCACTCACCTCTGACCTCCTTACTATTGATCTCTTCCTCACTCCATCCTTCCTTGTAAGCCATCATCTCTAGCTACTAATAGCTGTCTCTTCTTTCTCATCTCATAATAATCAACATCCACCCCTTCCCTTTTGTTTGTCTGTTTCTCTCCATGCCCCTTCCTCCATCTTCACTCTACTTCCTGTTTCCAACATTATGGAAAAGAAACCAGTAATTTCATTGACGTTTTCCCACCTAAACATGCACATCCCCATCTCTCCTTATCCTCTCATCCCATTGCCATGCTCAAGCTCATTTTAGGTTTTCATAGCTATGGCAAGCAAGCTGCTGGGATTCGATTTGGGCTATGTTACCAACCGTGACTGAGTCCTTGCCTCTGTAAGGCTGTAACTGAGCCCTGGCAGCTTTTATTGGGGAGCCAAAGGGAAGATGACAGGTGTGCACCAGGGACCTGTTAAAGGCATACCTTGACATTTAGAGATGTAGTGTGGTATTTTGCTTTTCCCAGCATATGAGGAGAAAAGTGCACATATTCTTTTTTCACTAGATCGCAAAGTATCTTGTTATCCCTGTTACTACAGTATGTCTCATTAAAACCAATGGGCATGGCAGGCAAATGAGATGGCTGTACACTGTATCTTCAGAGAAGATCACAATGCTGTGTGAACACAGGGCTATTATTATAGTAGATAATGCATTTTATCTACACAAGAAGGCAGATTGTTTATACGTATAGTGCCTGTTTAGCAGAGCACATCTCCAAAATTATTTTAATAATCATATAAGGACTAATCTTACTTTTGGTCTCCTTTTGAAGAATCATTCAATTGTAGACAAAGGTTTGGTCTAAAAATATATGACAAATTGACAAAAATTACATTACTTATCAACTTGGTTATTAGTCACATATAGTTGTGGCCAAACTGACTATTTGTATACTTAAAACACCAAAGACCCTGGAAGTCAATAATACAAGAGGCATTGTAAAAAAGGTTTCAGTGTCTCACTAAGGCAAGGCCTCTGAGCTATTAGGGATGACACAGTCTTTAAGGTTACCTACTCTCATTACCTGCCTATCTATCAGCAAGTTAATGGCTAGCAGATGTACTGCCTTTAGCGACATAGATACTTAAATGCAACATGAGCAGCACCTCTGATTTGTTCTATCATGCAGAGAGAGAGTATGTGCGTGTGTGTATGCTGTATGTGTGCATGTTATTTATACTTATCGAGATGTGCCCCGTCAGCAAATGTGAAATCATTAGTTATACAAATTGGTTCCTCACTGTTGGGATATCTGAATCTTTCATTCCTCTCTTCTCCCTTTTTCTTCTATTCATCTTATCTTCCTCTCTTTATGTGCCCCATCTTCTACCAACCACTTCTAATTTGACATTTTATCTCTGTCATCCTTCTCTTTCATCTGACTCTTGTTCCTGTCTTTTTGCACTCATTGCTGTTCTCTACACACATTTTTACTTCCACTCTCATCGTTTCTAAAGTGACGAACGTGAATAATGAGGATACAGATGTCTGCTGATGTTATTATCCAGCCTTGGGTGTGTGAGTATGTGTGTGAGAGAGAAAAAGCAAGACAGCAGAGCTTCCTTAAACACTGAAGATTGAAGAGTAAATAAATAAATAGAATGTCATTTGAAACTCAGATTGTATCACTCTGAAGCCACCCTGGCTCCTAAAAATTACATTCTTAGTCAATTAAACTTCAATTGTTATTTTAGCTAGAGTTAGAAAAAGATCATGCTTCTGTGTAAGTTTTAATATAGGCATTGTGAGTGAAGTGTCAGTTGGATTTTTCTCTATTAAGGCAGCCCACTTTCCCTGAGCTTAACACAGTGCTGTGAGTGCATGAACCCAGCCATAAAAATGTTAAGAACATTGCAGACACAAATCCAGATATTGATCTGCAAGATCAGATATTAGACCTGTAGATCAGATATTTTGGAGTACAAAAATACACTGACTTTTAGTTGACATGTTAAATACCAATGTATTTGCTTGTCACTTGTCATTTACTTTACATTTACTTTTGTGAACATATGATCATTATATTTATAGTAAATGTAATAGGTTGCAATTGCATTTTTTACAAAAACAGATTTGTGATTACAGTTCAGAGAAGGTGGCCCATTTTTTAAGACACATGACGTATAATACCTCGGATATTGGCTATATATCACTTTCAAAACATTGCTGGTTGATAAACTGTGATGTGCTTTTGCTAGCTTTGCACATTTATGACATGATTTTGACTCAAACAGTTGATGTGCGTCTGGTTCAATTTCCTGATTTAATGAAACTTCTTCCTAAACTAATTTGTACTTAGTCATATTACCACACGTGACACCCAATGACCCAATTTGAATGCTGCTAATCCAGTTTTGCATCATCCAATATTTCTCTACTTTTACAGTGTAAAGGTGACGTCTTCAAGAAGTGAACTTTTGTTTGTAAGTTTTCAGGTGTCTACGTAATTAGAGATAAAACTTGACTGCGCACATGATCTGTCAGATTCATTGACTTCTATCAAAAGCATATTCCTTGACCTACCCTTCTGCACAAACTGATAGATTATCCTTCAAATCGCTGAATGCTTGGTAGCATTGGAAAGCATTTAAGAAAATCTCTGCAAGTTTTTTTTTATATATTTTGAGGCTGCTTATTATGCCATCATTATACAGTTATACCACACTAAAACCAGCACTGCAAAAACCAAAACGTGTTTTTATCTTGATATTAGTTTCATCTAAAATAAATACATCTGCTTCAACATGACATCTTCCTCTTACCTTTGTGGTAAATACAGTATAGCCATGTGTTTCTAGGAAATTGTCCAAAATATTGAAATAATCATCACTTATTCTTACTCTCTGGAAGGAAAATATAATATTGTGATTTTGCATTGAAGTATATAGTGTAAACTGTGTGTGCACTGTGTATTTTTCATGCTACTTGTGGTTCTCGTTCCCTCTCTCTTTGTCTTCCCCTTCCTCTCCTACTGATCCTCTTGCTTTTTTCATCACCTATGTTGCTCTCTGTCTTGTTCACTCCCACTCTGCCTCTTCATCAAAAAAGACCCATTCTAAATAGAAATCCCCTTCTGTCTCTGTAGATCTTTTTTGATGACAACTCCAGTTGACCACAGAGAGTGTAGTCGTCCCCTGCGGCAATGCACTCTCTCTTTTTCTGTACCCACAGCCCCAGTTTCTATTATTTTTTCGCAACAATTCTTCCCTTATAATATTTGTGTATTATTTTGTGCAAAGATAATCCATTTCAGCCCAGAATTACAGCTGTGACATCAACTTGTGTGTAGCCATTTTCAGATTTATGTATAGTTTTAATGTTTTATTATTCTTTTGTTCTCAGTCCATTGCACTTAAATAATAGTTTTCTAAAACATCTTTGCTTTATATTCACAGATCTTTCTAGATGCGAATACCATCAGACTGGGCAATATCCCCCTTGGCAGTGCTGTGGACCCCCTGGAAGGGGCGCCGCCGGGTACCACCTACACCAAACAGACTGTGTACGAGCTGTGTGCCTGTGCTAATGGCAAACTCTACCTGTCCCCAGCTGAGAAAGGCTCCACCTGCCAAACCACCAGCAACTTTTGTCTCTGGAGCTGAAAATGGGCGGCAGACAGACATCTAGGACAGATGAACTATTAATGTTTGAAGCTAATGCTAGCCAACAGACTGAATCGTTGTGGATTAAGGCTTGGTGGGAAGCTAATGCCAGCTAACAGACCGAATGAAGATGGATTGTAGCATGCTGAGATATTCACGTCTGCTAACCAATTGAATAATATGGATTACAGCTTGACAGGAGGCTAAGGCTTGCTAACAGACCAAATCAACCCAGACTATGGCTTGGTGTGAAGCTACTACCAGCTACATTACAGATTCAGTGTGAGCAAGAAGTTGGTTGCAAGCCATTGCCAGCTCACAGACCAAATTACTATGGATGGATCATTAGCTAATGCTAGTGAAGATGATGGAAGGCTTGGAAGTGAAAGCTAACAAGGTTAGCTGGTTGGCTGCTCAGACCACTCATGGCCGTAGATGAACAGTCACACTCCAGGGCCCTCTTTGTCTGTCTTTATCATTGTTGAATTGTTGGCATGAAATTTCTGAAAGTCACAAGGATTACAATTGGGGTTGCCTGAGAAGAGCAAACTCCCTTACAGAAAAACAAGTTGTGTGTTCACTGTATGACCAAAACATTCTATTTCATTTGTTAAGATTAACCGATATGATGATGGACTCCAAACATGCAAGCATGGACATGGAAATGGACCCTAGGTTAACCTTAATTGGCTAACAGATTACAAAATGGCTTAGTCTAGTGGGAAGTTAAGGCTAGCTAATGGACCAATCTATACCAGAAAGGCCTTCCCCCTCCCCTCCCTCTAGTCTACCAACCCAGATGTTGATGTTTGACCCTTCCACATTAATCTGCACCTAATAGACTATGTTCTCCAACCCCACTTTTCATAGGATATCTGATGCAAATAATTGTGCTTCAACCGTGCATTCCCCAGCTCCCTCCATGAATATTCTGATGTTTTACATCTACTTTTATCTTCTTTTAATTATCTTTTTTCAAACATGTCTTGTTCTTTATCTTTCTATACTTTGCTGCTGCTACTTTGTCTTTTTTTTCCATAAGTTATTTGCTCTGTGCTCCTACAGTTCATGCACTGGACTGGTAAAGAACATGTCATTCTGCCAATACACTTTCTTTCACTGGTCTGGTTCAGAAACAGCAAACTATGTCGTAGCTGCTTTCTTTCGGTGGACTTACAATATAAACATTTTCGTTTCTCCTTCTCACAATTCCCACATCTTTTGGTTTCTATCTTTCCAGAATCATTCTGTTTGGGCATGTGATGCTCATTTGTCAACTACAGAACAACATGTTTGACCTTTTTTCCTCTTCCTTCCAATTTTTTGTGTGTCACTGAATTATATTTCTGCTGTCATTTTCCTTTTTGTTCATTCTTCTGCTTGTGTTTGCTGCAGTATACCTGAATTTTTTATCTTTCATCGCTTCCTCACCAATTAAATTTCTTTCCAGATAGTACATTCAAAATGTATTATTTTCTTGTTTGGTCTCCTAGCCATCACTCACCAAAAGACACTTTTTAATGTTGTGTCTGAAGTTTTTTTTTTTCTTTTTTTCTAAATCTTCTTTGGCCATGACGAGCTCAAAACTCTATCCCCATACTCACCAGGGGGTTATCTTTTTTATGTATTGAATCTGTCTCTGATAGAAAGATCAGTGTGGATGGTCTCAAGTTGGCTAACCTAATGCTTAACCTCTACAATGACTGGAAATCAGCAATTTTGCGTGGCAGAAATCCCCCTGGAAGAAATTATGAATGGATGTTGTTGTATGTGTAGGGACTCAGCTGGAATAAGGCCCTGAGGCGATCATTTCTTTTTTAAAACAAAGCGATACACAGGTGCCTTTGCTGCTGTTGGTAAAAGCACATCACAGTCTGAACGTTCACACTACCCTCAGTGGATCATCTGCAAGTGTCTCTGGACAAACTATCTATTTACCAGTCTACCTATCTATCTATTTAGTTTTCTGTCTTTTTCCTCCCCTTCTATCCTGATTTTGTAGAACTCTCAGTATATCCAGCTAAAAAAAAATCAGTCCTGGTTTAAAGTTTAGTTTTCTGATGTTTTCCCTTATGGTTTTATTCTTGATAATAAAAAAGCACAAATTATGCCATGTATATAACAATCCCAGTAACATACAGAATAAAATGATATGGTTTTTAAAGAGAATCTCTGTGGTCTTCAGTGTTGTGAAATTTAAAATGATCACATTTATATTTCCGAGTATTAATGTTCTCAAGAAAAATCTAAATGTTCCTTGTCACTGACAGTGACAGTGACACTGATAGTTTGTTGGCTGTAGAGGTTTACAGACACACATGAACAGGAGGATGGTGTGAATGATGACAACCTTCAAGGAGATACAAGCTGAAGTCTGAGGTCAAGATGTACCAGATCACACCATCGGTCACTTTTTGAGTAATAATGGGTTACATGGAGGACTCCATTCTTATACATAAAGAAGACATACTGGAATTTCCTAAAATGCGCATTAGAAAGACAGAATGCTGCCTGTTGTATGTTTGTGTGGCCGTATATTAACAGTAACACTAAAGAGTTTTCTATCCATCTCCTCTTCTCATTCTCCTGAATTGTCCACAGACATTCAAGTGCATGCTTTCCAATCAAAATGATGTGAAAGGACTCAATGGCCAGCACTTTCTTTTATTGTGATTTCAAATGTGCCCATTGACCCATAAGGCTGTTGGCAGTCAGTTGGCAATCATACTCAGCACCCATTCACATGTAATTCTACTACATCATTTCGTTTTATAGTGTTCCAATGTACAAAATAAGGACAAAACATGTCGAAAAGTATAGTTTATTTTGGGCCTGGACATGTGAAAAAGTATGCCTTATACTATCTAGAGCAGTGGTTCTCAAACTTCTTTCAGCAATGTACCCCCTGTGGAATAATTTTTCAGCCAAGTACCCCCTGACCAATGCGAAGCATTTTTGGTTAGCTAGTCCATGTTTAGCCTAGTTTTACTTGTTAGTTATAATTTTAGCACTTGACTCTCTGTGTTTTCAGCAGCATTGCTGCTACAGTTCAACCATGAATGCATTTTTTCAGAGTGAACTATTGACAGGTGATGTGATTTGTTACGTGCCAGAATATGTCAAAAACCTTGGTATGGAGGTGAATTAAACTGAATATTGAATATAAATGTTAGTTTATAAACTTCGTTCATATTTTATTGAAATAAAATAAAACCCCCTTGAAGGTTAGGTTAATTTCCTTTAATTTTATTTTCTTTATAGTGCCAAATCACAGCAAAAGTCATTTAAAGTTACCTTTTCTATAGAACAGGTCTATAACTTGTCCTTTTATTAAACAAATTAAACAGCCTCATGTTATTATCTTATCTCATTTCTG
>JAUMHL010000001.1:17861226-17876259 GCA_032362345.1 Sandelia bainsii
TCCACTGTTGCCTAGTGCTTGCTCAAGTGGGACTGTTGGGTTTTCTACAATATTCTGTATATATTTATATATTGTGTGAGGTCCTAAACCTTACACTGTAAAGTGCCTTGAGATGACTTATGTTGTGATGTGGCGCTATATAAATAAAGTTGAATTGAATTGAATTGAGTTGAGTTGAATATTCTATGTCTTCTGTATATCCATGCAGTATGTGTCTCATAGATACAAAAGTTCTTTCCCATGAAATGTTAAGAGATTATAGTTTTTAGTTTTGCTCAATTTATACACATCTTTGCCACAACACGTCTTCAACCACATCATTAATGTATTGGTTTCACCTACTGGCTGCTTTATGTTGCTGTGCCGTAACTGAGTGTGAGAGAAATAGAGAAACTTTCCCCTTTTTTGTCTCTAACAAACACCATGCAACAAGTTCATTTGGAAAAAATAAAATAATTATTTAAAGATTTATTTATTTAATTATTTATAAAATACTGAAACTGTTGTATTTCATTTTAGTCTTTTAAAAGCGCGTATCATGTTGAATTATCTTATTAAGTCATTTTGACAGTAAATGCTACAACTCTAAGAGTCTAATAGCTCTAACAGTGCAGTTTCAACGCTTTCTTGTTTGGTAAAGCAAATCTGTGTTTTGTATCCAGGTTAGTTTACTGTCAAACAGACAAATTAATTCTACCTAATAGTTAAAAGTCTGCTCAGGTAGAAGTTCTTTTTATATGGAACTGTATAATTCTGAATAATACATATTTGGTTTAATTTATACTTGTTTGTTTGCAAAACGTGCAGGACTGTGGAGGCATTATAGTAATAAAGTAAAGTGATTAATCAAAATTTTCCTAAAATCTAAATACTGAGATTGAAGTTGCAGGCAGTGAAAAGGAAGCACATAAAATCCAAATTCTTATGCAATAAACAAGGTTGACAGTTTGAGCGGAATATGTGTCTTAAATGCAGATTTGATGGGGTGTAGACTAGTTGTTAGTGGTGTTAGACAGATGCCTAATAGACCAAGTGGAAAGCTGACACTGCAGCTCACAGAAAGTTTCAGTGTCATTACCTCCCCTGCTGCTCACGGAAGCTGGCACAATATCTTAGTAACCAGCTTGAAGGAAAGACTGACCCTGGCATATTTGGTGTCAGTTGTCACATAATACTGTACATATTACAGTATATTTTCAATGTCGACAATAATCAGTGCCTTGAACTTAAAATCTTCATATCAGATTATTCATTACGTGGTGTGTGTTGTTTTGCTTTTTTTGCTAACTTGGACTTCCATACATGCGTGTCTAGCTCACTGGAAGTCCATAACATGGGGAGATTTATACAGACATACATAGAGAGATGAAGGAAAAGGGGAAGACAGGGGGAGGTTGGATGAACAACACTGATAAGTGGCAAAGCTTCATATCTGGGTTTGTGTTGCCACCACATGGCTCACAGGGGTAAAACAACATAAAAAGGCTCATCCCTTGCATTTGGGCTATTGTGACTGGAAATGAGGGCAGACAATAATGGGCTCGAACCACATGTTCATCATCCATTTGACTTTAGGAGACAGTCAAACACAGAGCTGTTGTTGTAGTTGAACAAATGTGAACTGTACCGATTCAAGTCTAGTTAAAAATACTGGTTCATGTTTGGTTTATGATGCAGCAAGCACTGAAAATCCACTAAATAACTTCAAAACATGACAGTTTCAAAATGATAGATCTGACATGACACTATCAGATCAATTTCATCTGACAGCTGTTAAAGCTTCATCTTCTCTGATTCTGTTTGTTGTGAGTTTAATGCACTTGAAGACCAGGTCATTAAAGCTCTGAGACTGCCTTTCTTGGTGCAAATCAGTAAAAACATTTAGGTAATTTAGAACTTAAAACTCTAAATGTGTTTAATTAAACCTTTCACCTAATTAACTTTCATAAAATTGATTTGTGTATGATATGATTATCCATGACATTTCCGTTAACAGTTCTTTAAAGCACATCTGTTCAATCTCCCTCAATGAAAAATCTAAACTTTGATGTTTAACTGCTGAATGCAATACACTTCCTACTTTACTGGAGCCCATTATCAGTCTGTGTGCACCGGAGGCTCGTGTTTCCTCTTCACATTTCTGTAAGTTGTATTTCGTGCCATAATTGGTTTCCACGCTACTTTTGATGCAACAAAATTATCTTCATTATGCAATAGTGAGTAATCCTTGACCTATCAGTGATGTGGAATAGGTGTAGACAGTTGGCAACTTCTAAAATTATGTCATGTTGCCCCAAATGAGACTGTAAAACTAGCTTCAAAATGATTTGTCTCCCATTCCTTCACTTTTAACTTCCACATTTTCTGCCGCATGTTTGTGCTGAAAAGAGATGTGTCAGAGATAATGGCAAACGAGGATCCGTTTCTCCTCCATTATGTTTTTTTTTTCTGACAAAGCAAATGAAAGTCGGATGGGGACACTTTTTGCAGACTTTTACTTGCAGAAACACTTACCTAGTCTCAATCCTGCAGAAAATTTCTCTGCCTGCATTATTAATACTTAGCAGTGAAGAACCGACTTCATACACTGCATGTCAAAAAATGTGCAACCATTGATGTTTCCCATCTCTCCATAGCTTTGTGTTATTTCACCAGAAAAAAATCCCATTGAGGTTTAACTCAAGCAATGAGCTCATTTCTACATCTGGAACAGCTCCCTACTCATTCAAATGTTTGTTGTACTAAAACTCCACCTTGGGTTTTTAAAGATTAGGCTTATGGAGACACCCGTAATAAATTGAAAGTCACAGCCTTTTAGCTCAAAAGTGGGAGAACTAACTCCCCTGTGGGTCAGTTTGCAAAATAGCACACACACATACATACACGCGCACACATAGACACACAGCAATTTAGTTAATTTTCATGTGCCATGAGTTTAAATGATTTTCTCTTTTCGCCACCAAGACATCTCTATTTAAAAGCCACCCTAAAAGTAAAGAAAATAGAAACATCCCACACGCACATTCTGGCATTCTTTACAATGTTAAACAAGCTGTCAACACGAAGAAGAAGAGTCTATGATTTTAAGACTCAGACAGAAGAACAAAAGAAGGCTGTAAACTAGAGCGTGATGGACAGCATTCATAGAGAAAAACCTGCTTTTCATATCACAAACTATATACAAATCAAACTGCTTTTTGCCAAGATTAGTTCATATACACAGTCTGATGTTCAGAAATAATCAAAGGCCCTGTCTTAAGTGATTGACAGGCTAGCTTTTGCCCTCACATATGCAGGTTGACAGTTGACAAGGTCTTCATGTGGCTGCTGTTTGAGTGTGATCCATGTGATCACTGTGTGCGATGGATATTTGCTGAGCCTTGAAATTCCCTGACTTTGTCATCTTAAAATGATTATTTGATTGCAGCTTTAGAAGCTAAAATAATCAAAGAACTGCAGAATTGCCATTCAAAGTATTGTCATTAAAGTCGTCATTTTATTTTTTCACTTTATTTCGTTATATACAACCACCAACACCGACACCTGTCAACAAAGTTGCCACCCCCTGTCCACACAAACACACATTTTGTTTTGTTTTGCCTCTTCTGTACTGCCAAGTTGTGGCTGGTTTAGCTGCATGCCAGCATTTGTAGCACAAAGTGTTGTCCCTCCATTTATGTGTGTGTTCTCAGTGTGAATCTGTTTGCCTCTGCTATGAATAATTAGTTTTGCCTTCACACTGTGTTTGTCACACTGTGTTTGTGTGTGTCTCTGTCTGAGTGGGAGTTCATTTTCATTTCTTTATATAGAAACACATCAAGCAGACAGTTGGATGTTTTGGAAAAAGGCTGTGATGTCCTGATTCAGCACAAAGTACCAATATGGACTGCAGTGTGTTGAATGTGGGACATTTACTCTTGTTCTGGCTTCCCCATGGATATCACAGCATTTTAAGCACACTCAGTAGTACACAGGTGCACACAACCACACACACACACACACACACACACACACACACACACACACACACACACCCCTATGAATTCCCTCTCTCCCCAGACAGTGTCACACCATTCCACTTCATGTTCCCTTTAACCACCTTTGGCATCTCTCTGCTAATTTAAAAAGCTAATTACCAACCTAATCAATTATTGATTGTTATTTTACTCCAAGACGAATGTGCCAGAAATGTTCCCCTTTTCCTGTCTCAGGGCAAGAACTTGTCTTTGGGGAGGGAGTGGGTGTCTCTATTGAGATAAATGATCCTGTACTATTATTTAGACACATTATCAAATCCAGGACACAGGACCAATTCTAACATTGGCCCTGGACAACATTCAATTTAACTCTACAAATGTCACCTTGATGAAACCATCTTGAAGAGCATGAGACACAACTAGCTTTTTAACACAGCTCAAGCCTGGGAATGGACACTGTCTTTAGCACCGCTAGTGACTGGCAAATGGAATCATAATATTGTAGCCTTTAAGTAAACTGTGAGACAGCAGAGATTTAAATGGAATGAACTAATGAACAACAGAGTAAATGAAAATAGCTAAGCTGTGCACCATAAAGCAAAAACACTGAGCTGAAAGGTGCTAAAACACCCCTGACTACCCATATTCACAAATATAGACTTACTGTATAAGGAAACCACCAAGTAGGGTTTGCTCTGGCACATACAGGGTTGACAACTCATTGTATATTTTTAAGCACACAGTAAGGTTGTGGAAATGATGTGCTAAAATGTGTCATTTATAAATTTATTGACCAGGAGGTAAAGGGATGAAGGGCATTTAGAAAAGCATTGGTAAATAGATGGATAGATGAAAACTGATGTTTCTAAAGTATGGTGGTGGCTCTAAACACACAGATGAGAAACATTCTAGTTCTCTGTGGTCCTGTGTGGGATATTTCAGGGTCAGTGAAGAACTGAGGCAAAGTAAAGAAAGGAAAAGGAAAGGTGAGAAAATTAGCAGATAGCTGGTAAAGAGTGAAGGTATAGTGTAAGGAGAACATAGATTAAGCGAAGATGGGAGGAGGACAAAAGGACAGATGAAGGATAGAAAACAAAGTCTGAAGTGAAGACATGTTCCAGTAGATGAGTAAGATAACGTTACAGAAAAGATACAAACAAATAGATGAGAGAAGGAAGACAGAGGTTAAAAGAAAAAGTTAGATGAGGAAGGGGAGTGGAGGAGAGAGGAAGGTGTGGGAAGGGTTGGAAGTTCATTACAGAAGACTGTAGATGCCTGCACACTGTGGCAATTATCTAGATACAGTCTAAAGGAGGGGTGGTGAAGTTTGCTGTGCCTCAGGAGGGGCTAGCAGATAGCTGATGCAGTTGTTCTCCACGCTGCAACCCACCAACACCCACTGTATGTGTGTGTGTGTGTGTGTGTGTGTGTGTGTGTGTGCACTAACAGAGTTTTACTGAACTGCACTTTACAGCGGCACAGTCAGTACTAATTGTCTAAAGTAGATGTATTGGAGAGTGTGAAAGAGTGATTGGAAGAAGAGAGAGCACAGGGGAGAAGGAAAAAAAACAATTAAGAGACTGAGATAGATTAGGTACAAGTGTGTGTGTGTGTGGTGTGTGTGTGTGTGTGTCTTTCATTGGTATCTTTATAAGCCCAAAATAACCTCAAAAGGTTAGAAATTAGAAAGCAAAATTAGAAAATCTGTCGAAAGTAGTAAAGGTTAGTGAGTAGTGAAAAATACATCTGTAGTTATTAAATCTGTATATCAAGACATCTCAGACACAGACTGAAGCTTGTGAATAAAACACTGCATTTGACTGAAGGTAACCATGGCAACAACTTTAATGCTATAGGGAATATTACATTTACAGTAAACGTTGTATAAGGGGTAATTGGCAAATTAGCCAAAAGACGTTAAGGAAATTGTCTGACTTTGTCCATTATTTTCTGACATCTTTGTCATCATTATCACATGGATAATGACAAGGACATAACAAGGATAGGTATCTTTTTTGGTCTTTATTTTACCACAATAAAATGTAAAAATTTCACGTTCATGAGACTTTCTATGACATTAAAACATCCATCAGTTTGTGTTAGTATGTGGGAAGGTTTGTGTTTGTTCTGTTGGCCCCTGTGACTATGACTGTTTTCAGAGCATATATATTTTCTGGTCATATTACAAATGAATTGGTCTTTTTTCTTTTACATTACAAAGAGGTTTTTTTTTACCATCAAACATTTTTTCTCCTAATTATATTGTGGTACTGTGGGATTACAGTTAATAATAAACAGCAACAAAGGAGTGTGTGCACGCAGAAAAAGAGAGGATATTAAATAAATCCAAGTTTGTGTTAAATGTGCTGTACAAAAAAGGGAAACGTGACAACAAAACATTAAAGAGAGGATTGATAATGTGAAGATGGTGTAATACTGTAGAAATAAAGTCCTAATGATAATGATGGTGTTTCCTCATGTTTTTTTATTTATGCACCTAAGAGTCATCTGCTCTGTATAATAACCTCTTGTGTATTCTCGAACCATGTAGAACTATGCATATTAAAGAGAGTATTCTCATGGTGTGAATATGTAAATGATTCTGCTAAATTTACTGTTGTTTATCTGTATTATGTTTTCAGGCACTGTGATCAGTGATCCATGTACTATGTGGGCAGAATTTTAAAATACTGTAAAGTAACTAAACATCTGACCATTGTCAGTCATCAATTTTGTGAAAAGCGATGTTTTTTATTTAGAAGAGCACGCTAAATCTAGGGCATCATGGGTACTCCAGTTTCCTCCCTCAGTCCAACGACAAATGCTGGCTTAAGATCTTTGTCCCATCAAGGAGAAAGAGATGCAAAGGGAGACATATGGGAGAATAAGAGTTCTGCATTAAATGGTCACCAATATTGAAGCTATAGAAACAATCAGAGAAGAAATGCACAAAGTGTCAGTCAGGGCAAAAGGCCCTTCAGCAAGGCACTTCATCCAAGCATCATCCAAGGATCAGTATCCGAGGCAAGATGCTTGAGTTTCTATATTCTAACAGACTGCAATAAAACAGTCCCAAATTTTTTTAAAACTATCTGATTATCTGCATCAGCTCAGTTCTGCGTGGTATCCGGAGGAACAGTTTTCAAAATAGAGCACAGAAGCTTTGAAACCTCAGGTCCCATCCCTTCTGAATATCTAGATGTAATTGAAGTGTGTTTATCATACAAGCTGCTATGATTCTCTGGTGTTTAGATGGCAGATTACATTTCAAGATGAGATTTAAATAAGGTAGCTGTTGAAAATATGCAGGATATATCTGCACACAGATCAGAGAAGAAGGTCATGGTGAAAAGTTTTGAGAATGTTTTATTATGTGATCAATAAAATTGATTATTGTTTAAAGTGATGACGTGAATTGGGATAGCAGGAGGCACCTCAGTTTCAATACTACTACCAAAATTAATACTATTTGCAATATACAGTATGCCAAAAATTAGAAAACATAAACAATAATCAAAAGTCTTTCATTCAGTTAAGCGCTTGGTTAGTTGCACCATGTGTACTATAGAACACATCAAATGTCTTAACTGGCAATGGGTTTGTTCAGTGTCCTGACTGACTGCTGTTAGAAATGTGGCAAAGTCAAAAAAATGTCCAAATAGTTAAGAGAAGAGATTATTGCCTTTTACAAACAAGAAAATGGATCCAAAAAGATAGCCTGAGTGACTGAGTGTTTCTAGAGACACCGCTGGTAGCATAGTTCAAAAAGTTAAAGGAACAGTGGCTACACCACCTGAATGTGGTAGAAAAAAGGAAGCTGCAACCAGATTTCTGAGCAGGCAGATAGATAAAAAACCTGGAGTGAGTACAAAAGACTTAAGAGATAAGATAAGATGATAACTTTGCAGTCAAAGTGAACCTCCTAAGCCACAGGTGGATTTCAGGTCTCTCTCCTGGGATCAGACCTGTGTTGTGCAGGGTTAGTAGCTAGTAGCTAATAGCAGCTGTTGCCATATGTAAAAGTAATGCTGTATCCATGGTTCCAGTTTTTCAACTCTCAACTCTTACTTGGAGTAAGACTAGAATTTGAATATGATCAAACTGCTTGAACAGGTGTGTTGAGCTGTTAAATTGCTCTTGCTTGATTTGTTTATTGCAAACAGCTGAAAGTTTATACATTTTCTAAATATACATAATTTGTATTGGGCAGTATAATAATTTAGAATGCAAATATATGAGTCATTTAGGAGAAAACTCATCTGAAGCCACTGTCCCTGTTAAATTTAGTTTCTCTTTTTTATGCATTTCACCTAAAGTTTATCAGATATTGCAGAGGGAATGCAAGTGAGATGCTGTACAGAAGAGTCCTGCATATTTCTGCAGGAGAGGAGAGTAGAGAGGAGCGGTGAGATAAGGCGAGGCAAAATATTCAAAACCTGTCTCTCGAAAGGTCCTTTTGAAAGCTCAACCCAAAGGCGTTCTCTCTCTCTCTCCATCTCTCTCACCTTACCTTTCTCCCTCTGTCCTAATCGACTTTATATCCAGGTCCTGTGCAGGGAATCAGGTTACATTTCTCTGCAGCAGCTTCAGGATATCTCCAGACAATCTGAATGTCAGCCAGGCAGACCAGTAATGCAATGTAGTCATCTGACTCACCAAGACATTCCTTTTTATTCCTGTCAAGTGGACATATATTTATTTTTACTACATCTGCACACTGACACACACACTGGTGTGCACACAGTCATGCTCAGACAAAAAGTACATGCAGACACTCATTGCATGGAAATGCCCATACACAAGTGGTATCATGGCAGAGAGGAAGTCAGTGACCTTTGGCTTTCGCTGACTGAGAAAGTGAGTTACACACATCCTGCATACAATTCAGACACACACCTCATCTGCAACAAAAAACAGCTCATGGATACAGAACTGCAGGGACAAACAAATACAAGAAGGACATATGTGTGTTGTAGGCATGTAGTTTTAAGAAATGTAATCAATTACTCACAATTACATTATTTTAATAAAAAAGATTACATTACTTGTAACGTTGCTCAATTTTACACTTAGCCATGCTGCTGCAACCATGCAACTTTGAATCCACACATTGTAAATTCTCTATTTAATGCACGTAGAAATAGCACATTAGACATTTAATGTATGAGAAAGGAGATAAATTCAACACTTTTGTTATACTTCAGTGACATACCAACTCCATCCAACATCCAGCACACTGGCAAACAAGACAACCTGCTGAATTTCAAATTGTAATCCCTCACACACCTTGCACAAAAAGTTCCATAACATTCTTGTAATGCAGTAGTGAGTAATGTGTTACTAACCTACACTGATATGAATACATATGCACACATACATAAGACCAAACATACATTTTCCACTGCGCCTGTGAGTCATTTCACCAGTAGAAATGAATTCAAACAGCATAAAACTCAGAGGGTGAGAAAAAAAACTTGAGGCACGATATGGGAGCGAGAGGGTGAGAAAGAGAGCAATAAAAGAATGACACAAGTAAAGGAGAAGGTTAGAAGAAGAAAATAGAAGAGAAGGAGAGCAAGAAGTGGGGTTGTGGGGGAGATAGAGTTTGGAAAGTAAATCCCAACAGAGTTCAGCAATTAAGAGCACCTCGTTAAGGATGCTCTTAGTGAGTAATGGATGAGACACACAGATGTATACATACATACACTGCAGGGGACGAGTGATGGGCATATAGAGACATTTAACAGCTTCTGTAGAGTAATATTTGCATGTATTCTGTTTTTATATGTTCCTCCTTTCTCCCCATCTTCTCCTCATCTTGCTTATAATAAAATCTGAGAAACATTCATTTCCATTTTACACTTTTCTGTCTGTCTTTCTTTTACACTCACTTGATATTACACAAAGGTTTTCACTTCACTCTCCCCAAGTGGCACAGACTGATGATTGGTTGGAAGTTTTGAAAGTCATCACTTCCAGGAAATCCTTAAGCATATGGTGATTTAATTTTTTTTTCAGTGTGCCACTGATGAAAATGTTTGTTGTGTTGCAGTATTGTTCCTGCTAAGGAATTGCTTAGTTTAATGTCATCACTTCAAAACTCTCGTTTAATGACTATGTCCCTTATTAGAATTTCATTTGGCTAAATAGCTTGCCTCTGCAGTGTCTCAATTAGTGGGAATTAGATGTTTTATTTCTGTTTGCAGCCCTATTTTGTTACTTAGACTAATTAGATGAGTGTATTTTCAGTCTACTTCATGTCATGGTTGCTCACTGAATCTCTCATTTCTGTTCTCTGTTGGTAATAAACAGTAGTGACAATCAACAGAGAAGAATGCAACATCAGGGTGTCTGGCTAAATTCCCTAAATAAATTACTCCCTGTATTATCAGACTGCGTTTCTGTGTGGAGTTGTGTTGTATGTTCTCCCCATGTCTGTGTGGGTTCTCTCCTGGTACTCCGGCTTCCTCCCATATATAGGAGAGGCTCCAGCATTCATGTGACCCTTGAGAGAAACGGTTAGGATAATGGATGAATTCTCAGGCTGAAACCAAAGTGAGGTTCAAGACACGTTTGCTGCACGCTGCTGTCCACCTCTGTCTTTTTTACCATCTAAGGATTGAGTCCACCAGGAGCTGCCTCATGTTGTTACAACCCATTCTCTTGCACTCACCACACCACACCATGGCCTGCAGAATCTATATTTATCACCAAGTCCTATGGCTCACATCCAGGGCCAAGCTGGATTGTTTGCAGACTAGAGATCGGAAAAGTTGGCTTGTGATTGTAAGTTTACAATGTGGAGTAACAGTAAAAGTACTGTCAGTGAAGTATGGCTCTTTACTAACATCTAGTGGCAGCAACTGTAGTTGCAGGTGCATGTACTCCCCAAGTCTCAAACTATGTCATTTGTTTATTTATTTATTTTTAGTTAATTAGACTTATAGACTTACATATTCACATTCACTACTTGTTAGATAACTGATATGTCATGTTTGGATTTGTATGCATTCATCATCACTATCAAAATCAAGGAAGAAAGTATTTTATATGTGGTACAGGATTCTGGTGTTAGCGACTTTGTCTGCTTTCCAAATGCTGTAAGCATACAGTTGTTAGTTTATTTGAGAGTTTATTATTTTCAGCAAGTATAGAGCTGGGCTGCTTGTGTCTGTTGACACAAAGCCCAGCAGTCACTAGAAGAGGAGTGACTGGCACTAATGAGCAACACTTACTGACTTTCACAGTATACAGTGAAAATCATAAATAGCAGTCACTGTGTGCAAAGGAATATTATAGATTGCACCTTAAATTGGGTAAACATCTCCCTGAACAACTTCTGTAGTGCTGATTGTACCAAGCTGCCACCAGTGGTGCCTCCCAGGTGTGAAACAAAGCAAGTTCTGTAACTTTTAACAAGCTTGAGAAAGCTGCCGAGTGCTGTAACAAATGGTTTATAAGCCCACTTTTCCAGCAATAACCAAAGTTATTTCTTTGGCTCAGCCAGTTGTTCTCAAACGACCAACCAGATGACAGGGCTTGTCTATCATGCCAGTTGATGCATAATGATGAAAAAATGGCTCTGGTCACTGGCCAAAGGAAATAATAGCAAATTTGCTTGGTGGGCAGGAAAATAATATCTATCTGTGAATAAAACACCCAGGCACTCATTGCTCCATTGCTATAATTTGTTTCACATCCTTTTAGTTTTGATTTTGAAGTTTTGATTGAATCACTTTCTCATATGGTGGCTCAATTACATTTTTAATGGGAAACTAAATTGAGTTTAAATTGTTCCCTGCATTAAAAAAGGAAGCGCCTGCCACTTTGATTGAAGAATAAAGTCACATTTTCCTCCTCACATTTCCTTCTCCTTTTTCATGTTCACTCCACCTGTCTTTAGAGATCCATTTTATCTTGACACTCCTGCTTATTTCACACAATCCTTTGTCAACTATGGCAGCTTTTGAAGTGGCAGGCTGAAACGAATGCAGGTGCTTACAACGCCTGACTGATTAATTGCTTCATTCTTGTATTTGTGTTGTGGGTAAAGTTTCACTTACTTTATAAACATCTTACTGTCGATCATCAATATAGGTTGATATTGTTTTATCAGTCAACTTTATTGCATCTTCATGAAACATACATATATGCCACAGTTTAGTAACAGCACCATCTACCATACAGTGATGGATGATGATGATATTATATATGATATATGTGCTAGCACAAATGATGATATCCTCCCTGAACAAGACAAAAAGGGAGAGAGGAAAAAACAAATACAATATTAGATGAAGGGAAAAATAAATCTTCTTAAAAAAAACTATAGGAGGCAGTCACAAGGAAACAAAAGGAGACGTGCAGATCCTTAAAAAAAGTGCTAAGATATCAAGATAAATCACTAGATTTTAAAAAGTTATTGCCTCGTTTCAGTACAATTATTATGGGTTTTTTTGTGTCTTTTTAATTAATTTTTCCATTATGCAGTAACTGTTGTTCGAGGCACATGACAGCTTTAAGATTAGTAGAAGGAATCGTCAGTACTTCAGGTCTTTAGGTGCTTCATTTCCTGTTGTCCTCTGTTTGCATTCTGCTCATTTTTAGTTTGTGTATTTTCAAGAGATAATTCAATGATAAATTACTGTAATTAGTTTTGTATTAAAAGGACTTTGATTCTTGAATGTATCTCTCTGAGACTCTAAGGAAAGAGAGTGAGCAGGAGTTAAAGGATTAATAGGAGAGAGTGTGTTACAGAGAGAGAGTTACACAGAAAATAAAGAGGGAGAGTGGTAATACCCCTGTGAGACCTCTGTATTTACTACCCTGTTAAGCAGTATTCATTTATCTTATGAAAAACCTGTTACACACACACACACACACACACACACACACACACACACACACACACATACATACTATACAATGGCCCAGTGAGAGCGTTCTCCCCAGGCAGCTCTTCTAACTAGCTCTATTTAAATGAATGGGTTAAGAGTTCTCTTTACAGTATGCAGTGGTACTATTAATGTGGCGTATTTAATTATGTACAAACACACACACAGGCAAACATTCACATCACTTCAGTGCATCACATATATATTTAAAGCACCATCTTTAAAAAAAAACAAAAAACAAAAAAAAACAGGTTTACAGGCTTAGAGAGATACAGCTCCTGTTGTTTTGCTGGTAGCATTCAAGGTTTAAGTTAAGCCTGTGCACAGTGACTAGATATTAAGACAATCAGTGAAAGAAATACCATAATCATGCTGGACCATAAGAGAAGAGAGAGAAGATAAAGGTAGGGGAATGTGATGAGGAGTGAAGTAGTGAATACTTTATATACAGTGCTTATGAAAAGTATTAACCCCCTCTGAAGTTTCCAGATTTTATTTTAACACTGAATCGTGGCTTTTTTACACTGGCTGAAAATAGATCTGCTCCAGGTGTATACAAACTCTTATTAATCTTTTAGCGGCATTGTGGGAGTGTCTAGCTTTCGACTTGACTTTAAAACCATCTTCAGGAGGAGGCAAGGTGATGATAATCAAAATTAATTAAAAATATAAAACAGGAAATGAGTGATGTGTGCAAGTATTCATCCCTATCAAGTCAGTATTTAATAGCTGCACCTTTGGCAGCAATTACAGAATTGAGCTTGTGTGGATAGGTCTCAATCAGCTTTGCACATCTTGACAATGCAATTTTTCCCCATTCTTCTTTGCAAAACTGCAAAGCTCTGTCAGAGTGCATGGCAATCACATATTTAACAAGAGTATTTAATGCCTGTATTAAAAACTAAACAATTAAAGACTCCTACAGAAACCTTTCCTGCAGACTCAAAGTCCCCCAGCTCTAGAGCTAGAACTACTCACCTTCCTTTGCAGCTCCCTTGCCCAAAACTATATTCATTATGTTTTATTGTCGGCTTAAGTGTCTTAATAGCTGCCATGACCCCCTCACCACAGAGTAACTAGAATTCTACTGAGAAGACACAAATTTTATTCTTTCACACTCTGAGCAGTAAACACCCAGAGTTGTTTGTGTGTGTGTAGTGGTGGTGATGGAGAGAAGGGTGTGTAAGTGCGCATGTGAATCAGTTGGCATCTGTGTTTGTATGTTTTGGGTTCCTGTGTTAAAATGTATTTCTAACACTTTTATTATTTTATTTGATAATGTGGTGTTTTTCCTTAAAAATAATTCCACCAGTTGTATTTCACCAAATCACCATCCACCAACTGCCACACAAAATACCTGTTGAAAGCCGTGTATCAGTACAATATTACATTATTACATATACAATATTATACTCTTTGGTTTTCTGTAAAATATAATGCAGTTGCTATGCCGTGTTGTAGAGGCAATAATCCACAGCATTTTTGTCGAGGGCAACACAAACAGGGGTGGTGTAGTGGTTAGCACTGTCACCTCACAGCTAGAATGACCTGGGTTCGATCCTCGGGTCGGCCGGGTACCTTCCTGTGTGGAATTGCACGTTTTTCCTGTGTCTGCGTGGGTTCTCCCACCATCCAAAGGCATGCATATTGGGTTAATTGGTTACTATAAATTGTCTAAATGTGTGTGTGGATGTGAGCTTGCATGGTTGTTTATCTCTATATGTCGGCCCTGCGATAGACAGGCAACCTTTCCAGGGTGTACCCCGCCTCACATCCAATGGCAGCTGGGATAAGCTGCACCTCCGCGAGCCTTGTGGGGACAAGCAGTTAAGAAAATGGACGGATGGCAACCCAAACAGGCTAATTCACCACATGCACCAAAATGGTTTTAGCTTAACTGTGTATAGTTATACAAGCAAAAGGAAACAGCTATAAAAGCTCATGGAAGATTCAGTTCAAAACAAATAAAAAGTTGGCTGCAAAAAAACATTAAGAACATATCTGTCTCATATCATATGAGTTCTTATCTGAATTCTCAGACTTTCTTTCTGATTTAGTTCTTAGTACAGATAAAGTGATTATAGAGGGTGACTTTAACATTCATGTAGATGTTGATAATAACTGTCTCAACACTGCATTTAATTCATTGTTAGAGTCCATTG
>JAUMHL010000001.1:17886410-17896839 GCA_032362345.1 Sandelia bainsii
GTGTGTGTGTGTGTGTGTGTGTGTGTGTGTGTGTGTGTGTGTGTGTGTGTGTGTGTGTGTGTGTGTGCGTGTGCGTGCGTGTGTGTGCGTGTGTACACAACAATCTATGCTTATGAGGACAAGACTGTGTTGTAACTACAAGTTGCAACTACAGCCTGTTAGGAAACTCTTAGCTTCCGTTCTTAAATGCTCACAGTGATCTCTGTGCCCGTTAGGTCCTCTTTTTGTGTCTCTGTGTGTGTACTTGTATGGCCAGCAAAGTGCGGACCAGTTTGAGTTTATACCATGACAGTGAGGACATTTTGGAAAAGTGTGGATATTCCTCACTTTCTTGCCCCCCTTCAGAAAGGGCTGTTGTGAGCATTGAAACTTATTAAAGTTAGCATTAGGGTTATTTTAGGGTTGGGGTTAGACATTTAGCTGTAATGGTTAAGCATTGTGTCAGTGCGTGTCCACACAGAGACAGCTGTATAAATGTGCATATGTGTGTGGATGTGAATAACTTGCATTGGTCATAAAATGTTGCTTAATCAGCAGAGTCAGACAAAGGCCCTGGCAGGGCAAAAAAACACAGCAGCAGAAAGAAAGAAAGAAAAATATGGGACAGCTATTCCAGATGGTGGGGCAAGAGAGATGGGAAGTACAGAACACACGCACACACACACTGATTAACTGGGCAAACACAGTTTTAGCTCTCTCCAAACACAGACCAGAGAATCCTAAAATGGCTGAAAGCTGACATGCAGATTATAGATGAACTGTGGAAGAGACAGTATCAAAAGAACAGCAGAAAGAAAAAGCTATAAATACGGTAAAACAGAGTGACAAAGAAATATGACCTGAGAAAGAGAGATATTCATGGACTTTTATAATCAAAACAGTGTATTCGCTCCTGATTTGTTATCCCTCATTTTTACAGAGTACAGTTTAAATTTGTCTGCACATTAACTTGTATGCACACAAGTGCTCTTCTTGCAGCAACCTGGAGGGCAGAGTGGAGGCTTATTAGAAAGAATCTGGTTCACATGCTCCATTTTATAAGAATCCCATCTACTAGTGTCCTGCTTTCCTGTTGGTTTGATGCTTGGTTGGTTACTTTTTGTATGTGTTGTGCCAGCTTTCCCACATCATCCTCCATTTAAAGTTATTTCTGCAATAAGGACACCACTGAGACACAGTCATCTCTTCACTGTTTCCATCCATCCATCTATTACCCTAACCACTTCTCCTCTCAAGGGTCATGGGGGTGCTGGAGCCTATCCCAGCTGTCACTGGGGGAGAGGTGGGGTACACCCTGGACCGGTCGCCAGTCTATCACAGAGCTGACACATAGAGACAAACAACCATTCACACTCACATTCAGTGAGTACAGTTAACCTAACATGCATGTCTTTGGACTGTGGCAGGAAGGTGGAGTACCTGGAGAAAACCCATGCAGACACAGGGAGAACACGGTCTGCATTCATGGTCTCCACACAGAAAGGCACACAGCCAACCTTGTCACTGTTTCATATTAGCTTAATTTTAACTTATTTTGTTTTTAGCCACAAATACATGCATGGGCATGCTAAAAATATGGTTTCACACCATATAAAGGCACGACCACATTCATATTTTCTGACAAAAATCCTCAAAGTCCCTGACTTTCATAGCCCGGAAGACATCCAGATAAATCTAATCAAAGTGATTCTGTGATATTTAAGAGATTCAACAAACAGCGGGAGGCCTGAATACTCAGAGAGAAGGAATAGCAGACTGACAGACAGAGAGAGAATAGATAGAGGTCATTGTGGACGCCAGCTGTTTGAGATGAATAGACCGTTATAAAGAACAGAGAGCAGCAGATGGCTAGTCAGCAAACTGATACACACAAACTCTCACACAGAGTACATATTAGAAAAAGGCTAGTGAGGACACTCACTGATGGCTGGCACGCAACTACTGCTAAGTGCTTTTTAGATTTGTGTTAATCTGTAGGTAGAGTAAAGGACATTTCAAAATCATAAATCACTAAATCATGTCCTTGTTTCTAAGTCAGTAGCAACAAAAAATGGTCTGAACTCCGAAATGCTGTTTTGTAATGTTTTTTATTTGAGTCCCCAAATACTCCATGCATGTTAAATTGTGTAAAGATATGGGGTAAAACTAATGTAAATTGTATCTATTTACTTATTATCAGTACAGCAAAATATAATAATTCAGCAATTTTTTATTATTATTATTATTATGTTTTAAAGTTTTTAAATGACTATGAATACATTTTAATAGATCAATATATTTTCTTAAATTTGTTAATAAAAAAAGAAACAAGTGCTGTCCAGCTCTTCATACTTGAGAACCTTTCTTGGATGTCTGCCGTTGTGATGGTCACTGGAGCCTGTTCAGAGAGATTGCTGTGGTCGGCTCTCAGACATTGAGCGTTGTTGTTATGCGATGCCTTCTTAGGCCAAATGCTTTTCCAGTATTGTTCGGTCTCCAGCCTTGGTGGATCTGCTCTCATGTTATTACCCTGCCACTGAGGGTACACTTTGGATCCTTCAGTGGAGAATGGTTTATTCTCATGGCTTCTGTCTTTCTGGTGTACCTCTTCAGGTTGGTAGCCACCTGTCTTTGCTTGGCAGTTTGTAAGGCCTCAGGGATTGACAGCTTGCTGTACTTCTTAGGTACTTAGGTACTTTTTCATCAAACCTTTCTGCAGCTCTGATAGCTGGCCAACTTCGTTCTAACATGTGCATCAATTATTAACCTTATTCTTTTTTTATTTTGAAGGATTATTATGTAAGTAATTATACCAAGGTATGTAAGATTGATATAAAATACTAATAATAATATTATTATTCTACTCACTTGTAATTAAACAGGATGTGTCTATTTTAAAGCTTTTGCACTCAATCACACACTTTTTTAATGTTATCATAGTTCTGTATGCCGTCCAGTGACTCAGTTACCATGTTAGGAGTAATAGACCTTTCACACAGCAGACATCCTGACAAAGCAGACTAAGTACAGATAGTATGCTTTCTGGTTAGTTCTTAAAATAGGGCATCATCACAGATCATCCTCTACTTGTAGAAATCTCTATTTTGGTTATCCCTGCAACAGTCAAATCTTTATCCTAATGTTAAACTATTAAAACTCAGTGCTCACGTAACTGTAAGCGACACAAACTGTTTGAGGAAAGAGGATGTTTGCTAAAGTCAGCACAGCCTCCTGTTAACACCTTAGACACTCTTTAAATAATGACAAAATGCACACAAACACATTTAGTTAAATGCTTGCATGCACAAGCATATGAGTCATACCTGATGTCAGAGAAAGTAACATATGAGTATGTGTCATAGCGGAAGACAGTGTTAATATGTTTCACTGACTGACAGAAATCTGAAATAAACTTCAGATCCCTTCAAAGTAGTTTTACATGTTAAGATCAAAAGACTAGATGTACCTAATGAAATGTTCAGAGCACAATATGTCACATGAAAATGCTGTCAGAACAGAGCCATCGCATTTATTTATATTCACTCTGTGTATGAGAAATTGTGGATGTTTTTAGAAAAGATATATGTAAAAACAAGTTGGTTTTACAACTAAGGCTAAGAGAGGTTTACAAGTGCAGTTCTGAATTAAATTCTTCTTAGACCTACAGTATATCCCCTGTAATAGACAGACATCATTTTGATAGTTTCAGTATGTCTGGTGCTGTATAAATACAGTATTGTTATAAGCAGGATGGGAAGCAAGATTTTTTTTTTTTTTTCTTTTTCTAAAAGTACAATTTTTAGACCTAATTGACTTAGGTTCTTTGTGCTGAATCTCACAAACACTGAAACATCTACAAAATTGTCGTTTGGAAACGGAAAATGAAACAGTAGAGCACACATAACAGTATGCAAATCAGTTATGGTCATGACTTATGAGAAAGAATAATTTTCATTACCAGAAAAGCATATAATAAACCCAATGTTCCAACAATGGCCTCATTCACCAACTCTGCATAAGTAGGACAGAGGAGGCCAAAGGCTTCATTACAGCTAAATGGAAGATCATTATTCAGTTAAGCCCACAGATCACACAAATGCTTTATGCACTAAACACTACAGAGCAACGTGTACTGTATATTGTATGGAAAAAACAGTGTATAATTCATGATAATGCCATCATCAAGATGTTGGGGAAACTGATAGCAAATAGTGGTTCATAACAAATACAAACAAAACTGTGAATACAACCAATGATTGTACATTGACCTGATTAGGCTGTGCAATATCACTTTAAGGTCACTTTGTTCATATTTGGTTTTAAAATGTATCTTGGGCAGTCACTATCCATATACTGCACATGCATCTCTGTCCAGCAGACCACTTATGTTCTTACTGTATCTTATGACTATTACTGCTGCGTCACTTCCACTTACATACCGTTAGACTGTCAACATGTCCGAGAGCACCTACCCTGTAGTCACGCAGTCTGGCTATGGGTCTGACACTCTCACCAAAATTTTCCTGCTGCGGGCGCAACACGATGCATTCGTGTTTACGCTATAAAATATATGTAGTCGAACACATCCCTGATCACCTCGTAAAGTGGTTCAAGTGATCAAATCACATTCCGCCTTGGTGGTTGATCTGATCACCTAAACGGCATTTTTCTTATCTGATGAATTATTTTCTGAAATATACATATAACATTCATATATACCTATATATATTCATATATACCTGTGGATGTTACAGTGTTACTATAAAAGCGATGCAACATTAAACATGCTGTTCACAACACTTAACATCCTTCCGACAGTGAACCTAAAACAAGCAGCTTCATTGCTGCTTTATTTCTGCCCAGTGACCATTTCGAGGAGCCCTTTGCTCTTTATTGTTCTCCTCAGTCGTCCTCATCCAGCCAGTGACATCATTCCCCTTTCACCCACTTTTCTGGCGGCTGCAGTACGAGGTAACCAGCGGTCAAACAACGATGCATTCACGGGTTCTTCCACAGATTCGTACATCCGAGATGTCAAGGAAAGATGCTTCTTTCCCCCTAACAGTCATTGAAAACAATAACTGATAGGACCACGGTATGATTTTTATTTCATATAAAGTGACACTGAGATATTTCTTAGAGAAACTTGACTGAACATGGATATGGCCTAGTGGTTAATGCATCATGACTTCCACATGCAGCTTCAACTATCAACACATTCATTATGCTGGGCTAAAGGCTACTATTTAGGTTAGAATATGTAGCAGAAAAAATATTTGACAGTTTTGCTGTCCCTGGAAGATGGAAATACTAATACTATACACTACACTGCACCATTTAGCCAGATAGTTTTTAAGACTGGCAAAAAATCTAGCTGACTGCATCCATGAAGTATAACAACAAGATCTCAATATGATGAAGATCTGTGTAACGCGATGTTTTGTCTCACTAGATTACTGAATACGTTTTTCTTATCAGCGTTCATTTGTATCCGTAACATTTCCGACTGCACCTGAAGGCCACATAAGTGTCGACGTTTCAAGCCGCAGGCGAGACTCAACCTCCTGTTTACCTATAACAGAACCTCTGCAGTCCAGCTCGGCGTTTGTGTCAGTGTCGTGGTATTTTCAATTAATGTTTCCATTGCTTATTAAGTTCATTTAATGTTTGCTGTTATATTAATTAGGCTGCAGATTCGTAGAAACGAAACTGATAACTGTGGTGTCGTTAACAGACCGTTTCGTCTAAAAGCTGGACGTGGTTTCAAAAGCGCAGATGAGTCCTGTAAAAGCAGATTTAGAGGACAGTTTTTTTTTTCTCCCAGTATATCAAACAGATGTGACACATTTTTGCGATGCAGAGTTAAATATAGGCAATTTGTCCTCCATCTCCCTGCTTTCCTGCTCTCCTTCAGCATACTCTGTTCCGGGGTTACTATCGGACAAAGCTCCTCTTCTCCCTCGTTCTCTCTTCCGGGGTTACTATCGGACAAAGCTCCCCTCCTCCTTCATTCTCTTAGCTGGGGTTACTTTCGGACAAACCTTCCATCCTCCACTTCTTCTTTTCATCCTTCATATCTGCATCCGTATCATTCAGACAGACACACCTGTAGCCTATATTTTGTTTTTACCATTGCTGAGAGATGCATTTCTGTACGCAGCACGCAGCTTTAATAAGATCGACAACCGAAACAAAACGTACACATACTGCAGCTTCATTTACTCCTGCGAAGACAAAAACACCGCTGTATACTCTCCGCTGCAGCCCTGTCCGGGTTTACTGTTGATCACATGGAAAATGAGGAAGCTGGTAGTTTTGTGACGTGTTTTTTTGTTTATGAGAAAAGAAATGCAGCATTCACTTCAAAGCAGACTCAAATATTACCCCCAGCAACAACAAAAAAACATGGAGTGAGTCATATTTTTAATTGAATGAGCAGAAATCATCTACATGATGTGACACCAACCTGCAAAACAGACATATTTACTCTTAGCCCAAATTGTAAAACCAAAAATACAAACTGTGTTGCCAATAAGCAGAGATCTATTATGGCTAAGATAGTGGGAAATAATTTTTTCTTGGTAAGAGAATTAAAGTTTGTCATCTTATTTCTCAACTCAGACCTTTACATATGAGCCCGACTGTGCTCCATTTGAGATTTACCCTGACAAAGACAAGTCTGCCAATTAAAAAAAAAAAGCATACTCACTTCTCTAGGGATTCCTGAACTGGTTAAAGGTCATCCAGTAAAATGAGAATTAGGCTACTGTTACTTTTATTTAACCCTATGGAAGATATGATGATGTAAAAAGATCAGTGGTTTGTGGGTTCAAGATGAAGGTTACTGTCTCATAAAAATAAGTGGCCCTTGGATGGATTTCTATAGGAAGTGTTTGGGTTCCCTCTCTGAATGTTTAACACATTTTATTGACCCAGTCAACACTGTATGCAGCAGACTCAAACACAGAAACAGTCATATGTTACATAGAGTAGGTGTTTTGTAGCGTTTGGTCAAGTTGCATGGCTTTCTGTATGAATCAGTAGTTGTAGCATTTAGCAGAGGCTTAGAACATAATGTTTCACATTTTTACACTTCATCTACATATTTGAAGATGATCTGTGTGATAGTATCTGCGTGACTGAACTATCCTATACACAAAACGCTTCTATCCATTTTCAGAAAGACTCAGTTTTTGCTTGTGTTAGACATTGATTAAAGTAAAATCAGATGGTTTCTTCTACTGACTTTGTCAATCTTTTGCCTAAGTTAACTTGGAGAAACTTATAGTTAGGGTTCAAAATTGGTGCTCACCTGTGCATATATTTATGAACATTTGAAGCATATTACATTCTACATTCAGTGATTCCCCTTCTTTTTCTACTATCATCAATCTGCACACTCAGGAGTTTTCCCACAGTTTCCTGTGGATTCTTGGACGAACTCTTAATAAGGCAGGAGGGAAAAAGCACATGATAATCAAGTTGGGATCCTAAAAACAATTGATTTCTCAAATTAACAGTATGACGACATGATGTTTTCCTTCTTATCTTTTAAATGTGAATTTCATTGTGTTAGTGTTTCAGGGTTTTATCTGAATATATTCTTAGACTGATACATAACACAAATGCATAAGTGTTTTATTGTAGAAGGGCAAAAATCTCTTAAATTGTTGGTTCATGGTTCCCCGCCCAAATACTGCACCTAAGTTCCACACACCTTAATCTGTAAACTAGTCAAATTACACTGTGTACTTATCCAATCTTAAGCTTCACGGTCAAATATTCATTTACTGTTTTCTTTGCTGCTTCTCTTCAAGAGACATGCAGCACACTTGGCTGAACATGCTTTAACTACTACAGTACACGTGTGCGCCCACATTTTGGACACATGTTCTTATTGTCACATCCGTGCAGCCACAACTCCAAGAGCATTTTAACATCTTAAGTGGGTTAGTCTAGTGATCCCATCAGCCCAGAGTGTGTAAGCTAGCTCATGCTGTGCTAGCCACAACAGACCATTGTTCTCCAGCAAATGTGAACTGCTGAACCCTCTACAAAAAGAGATATCTTTTTTGTTATTTCACCACTACTGACTTCATGGCTGTGCATTTTCTGTCTTTGCAGAATAATTGACAATGACTTTCTGTGGCCTTCAGCCTCCAGCTCCATCTTTTTGTCCTAGACTGAGCAGAGGTGAACACTTCGAACTTGCACGATATTTAGAATGATTTTAGTCATGGGATTTTTGGCAAATTTCATTTCATTTAGGATTTGTGTTCTCAAATGTCCTGGAACCAGACAATGGTTCCCTGTTGCTCACAGTGACCTCTGACATTGAGAAAGAACAGGCAGTAAAACTAGAAAAAAAAAGTTTATATCCACAAACAAATTAATTATAACACATATATATGATAATGTATAACCCATACTGAGAAACCTACTGTACCCCATCCATAGTGGAGGAGAACGCTGGTTTCATTTTTGTTTCCGCTTCCAAAGACCAGGAAACACTTACTGTACCAACACAGTGATATGGGGTTTATCATGTTCTCTTATATTATAACTTGCAAGATCAAATGGGTAAATGCTGTAGTTTACTCAGGGAAGAATTGTTGCAATGTATCAGAGAACATGTGTTTTATGGCATTTGGAGAACAATTAATGTTATGTCATTTTAAGAGAATCTTTTAGGTTGGATTCAGCTTCCCTGAAACATTTCCAAGCAAGAAATTGTTCAGCATGTCACATGAGTACTGTTAGTAGTAATAATATATCCCTGCTTGATATCTAGAGATTTAAGTCAAATAGGAAAACAAGGAGAGCGATTTGGCACTTAAACATCTTTAAACTAATTGCAGCCTAAATGCAAGAACAGATTACAAGACACTGCATGCAGACTAGGCCAGATAATCACTGCCAGATGGTTGTCATGCTCTTTGTACATTAGTAAGCCAGGACTGTACACCAGGCTCCTGTAGCTTACCTCAGACTTCAACAAAAGCCAACCGTGAAACACACAGAATTAGAGTTCAGGAGAAACGCTGCTCGTGAGGATTTTTGTCAATGTAGCAGTCAGAAAGTTCATTGTTATGTAAATGTGGAGTATTTTTTTTGTAGGGTGTTTTATACCAGTCAGCTGCACCAGCTACTATTTCTTTTTAAACTACTTTATTGATCCCTGTGGGGAAGTTGTTGTTGGACAGCTGCACACAGATTACCGTGCTATTATAAGATTTCAGTGTCTTGTCCAAGGACACCACTACATGTAGCTAGGAGGAGCTGAGGATCAAACCACTGACCCTGGGATTCAAGGACGACTGCTCTACCGACTGAGCCACTTGTTTTCTTACACACACAAACTGTTTTAGGTCAAACTCGAATGATATTGTTAAAGTGTAACCTGTAGAATGTTAGTCGCAGAGTGTTCCTCCATCTTAATGACCGTCATTATATCATCAAAAAGAGAAAATGCTTCACTTGTGCTTACACTGTCCTCCCTCAGACCACCGTTTAATCGCGTTTAAGTGTGGGTGGCAGGCATTCATTTGGTTAGAACATAAACCAGCCAGACAAAGTGTTTACAGTTGCTCCTGAACAGAATGTGAGTGATCCAGTTTCCCAGTTGCCGCATCAACACAGTTATTGTTTAGTCAAACTCAGTGGGGTGGAAAGGTTTTGGGGACACGTTCATGGAACGGGACACAAGACAGTGGTTGCAGTGTCTTGTGCATTTTCATGTGTATCCTTGGAAATGGTGATGTAAATATATAGGTCATAATCATATAGGTAAAAGTGAAAGTAGTAGTCACATTGAAGCACAAGCAGATGAAGGCCAGTAGTGACAACTAGTCGTTATTGGTTTCCATCAAAAAGAATGTATTTTATTTTGTTTTACTTTAATTACACTCAAAATGTACTTTAATTGACTAAAACTGACGTATCCAAAGTTATTCAGTGTCCCCAGAGAAAAATGTGTTCAATTAGTCGATCAGCAACAGTATGAGGCAACAAAAATCATCTTATTCTCTTGAAATTGAAATACAGCAACCATGCCACCTTCACAGGAAATGTTGGAAAACTAAACAAATTTTGAACTTTCTAAGAAAATGGTAGAGCCCTATATTTTGGGCTCCTACACACACTAACTACGCTGTACTGCCTATGCTCTCCTCTACTCCACTCACAGCTAGGACTATTTTCAGTGTTCATGTAGAGGTCAGTATATCTCTCAGAAAGTCTTTTGTCGGCTGTGAAGGAAAATTAACTTTTACTTTTACCTAAGACAAAATTCTTAAACAACAATGAATACAGTTTTAGCAACATACACTACCAGTCAAAAGTTTGGACACATAGAAATGACCATGTTTGTGAAGGAAAAGCAGATTTCATAACACCAAATTGATCAGAATGAATGTGTAGACATTGTTCATATTGTAAATGACTATTGTAG
>JAUMHL010000001.1:17899253-17938665 GCA_032362345.1 Sandelia bainsii
ACACAACTGAAGACATGTATCTTTTCATGAAAAACATGGTCATTCCTATGTGTGTCCAAACTTTTGACTGGTAGTGTCAAGCATTAATTTATCTGTTCACCACACTTCACAAACAACAGTTTTCAAAACATGGCCCAGTGTGAAATTTCAGCTACATGCTGTTGCTGAAGCATGATGCTTATCTGTATGTGGGCAGGAGGAGGAATTGGGAGCGCGAGCGGTAAGTAAAATACTTGATGCACCTGAGATATTGTTTTGTATTAGTTATTTTATCACGTGGCCCCTGAATTACTTGTTGAGGTTGTTTGTCTTCTCCACTGTCACAATCCGCCTCAGATCCCAGCTCAAACATGTATTTTGAAATTTTGAACACTGAACAGAAGACAGCTTCTGGAGCCGAGGAAAGATAAGAGTGGTGCCGACAACCACTGTTTTTGGGATAGTTCAGCCTACAGGAAGACTTACACAAACTGGCCAATCAGAAGGGAGTGGTATGGAGGGAAGGGAGACCTTAAAGACACACCAAACAAGCCTTTTTAATCTCAAGGCCAGAGGGGCTGTTGCAAAAAGTGGTGTTATGACATGTATTTGCATTTGTGTGTTAACTTGAAAATCATATAATATTGTATCAATTGAGTCCCAGAATTAAATATATACACAAATTAGCATAATATGGCCACTTCTTATCTCTTTAGACATACCCACGGCCATGACTGAGAGAGCCAAGGTACACACCATAGACTGTGCTATTTGAGATGTGAGACAAAAAAAAAAAGACGTTCTGTGCCTTATCCAAAATCTGCTGGTTCCAGCTCACCGCTCGCTCACATGCTCTGCCTCTATAGTTAGGGTTAATTCTTTTACTTGAGAGATTTAATATGTTACTTAATACGGTTAGGATTTGTATTGTATTTTGGCTCCTGTAACGCTGAAATTTCTCTCTATAACTAACACAGCAGTATTAGCTAATAGTAGTTTCTGTCATAACATGCAATGCAATTTTATGTAGTTATACCTGTCTCTAAATTGCATACTTGTGTTATGATTGTGTGATTAGTAATAGTGTTATAATTCATTGATTCCCCAAAGGGGATCAATAAAGTATGTCATTACTATTATTTATTCATCTATTGTCATTATTATAGTAGCAGACATAGAATCAGTATCATTAGTAGATCAGTATTTCCGTACAACCTTCTTGAGTTTGACAATAATTGAAAAGCAGCGTCGGAGTGTCTCTGGCCCTTTAAGAGATGTTTTGACTCCGCACGTGCGTGCCTTATATGGGAGCAGCAACAAGCGATGACCGATAGTTACCTCTGTGCTGCTCCGCTGCTCTGCTCTGCATTAAGCAGCGCTATAAAAGCCTGACGGAGAAAAAAAAAACAGTTTGGTCAGACACCGAGACGCAGGAGGACCGTACCGGTACAGGACTATTATTTGTTTGCCATTTATAATTTGTTCTGGATAAAGGTTTTCAATTGATGACAAGAGAAGGAGTGAATATTCACACTACCCAAGATCAAGGTTGGTGAAAAAAAAAAATTCTTTTTCATTTTTTGTGTAATTGTGACTTTAATTGTTGCAGCAACAAAGAGATGCAGCTGTGCTCCCGTATCACATTTAAAACATGTTTTCATATCACTGTTCATATGTTTTCACATATTTCACAGTTTAATGTTCTGTTTTAATTAAGCGTAAAGAAAAGACGAGCAATTTCGTCTTGTACCCTTTGCCTAATTGTATCCAAGTATATTTTTTTAACTTTGCAAACATAAACAAAAAATGAAATACGCTGCATTGACATTAAATGATAATGGCAACACCGTTTTTATAAAATGACAAAGAGTGTTCCTAGTTGTTTTTTGCTCTTTTATCATGTCAGTATCCTCTTGACTTCTAATGTGAAGGCAGCTACAGTCCAACATGTAGTTTCCGGTGAGGTATTACAAAATAAAAGCCTCTTTGTTGCCACGTCTTTATGCGACTCAGGTAAGCAATTCAAAAGATGAAAAGAAATGAGCAGTACAGAGTAAAAATATCTTCTCTTTACTGTAACGGTCTTCAACATAAGCTTAAATTACGTTTATTTCAACGCTTACGGAAGAGCACAGAATCTGAGTATATGATAGCGAGGATTTGCCAGGTTTTATTTGTTTCAGTATGATGCTGAAAAGACGTTCAACAGTCATTGTCGTGTCATTTTGGCTGACTTGACGCATGACCGACAGTAACCTCAGTCTCAACAGAACAATGAAACACAAGTCACATAACTCAAACTTCTTGCAGACGATGAATTTTGACTGTTTTTCATAATGCTGACATTGTGTCGCAGTACAAAGATTCTCCTTTATGATAATTCACGTGTTTTTCTCATTTTTAAGGTTTTATTTTTTATTTTTTTGCTTAATGTGCAGCACAGCAATGTGTTGCAGTTTTTTAGTCTGTTCACGTCTATGCACACACGCAGTTAAGGTGCAACGTCGACGAAAAGCCACTGCTTTCTGTTTTCATTCGTGGTTTGAAGATGCGAAAACGATATAACACCAACACTGCAGTATAGACGAAGCTTTTATCTTTCGTCACTGCAATAAATGAACAGTATTTGTTCTGACTAGTTGTCTTTTGTGAATGATGTGTGAAATGTCTTCAAGAACCCACGGAGACAATGGAGTTGAGAAAACCCCCCTGAGTGTGATATAACACGTGAGCGAGAATTGATGGTAAACAAGTATGAAAAATGAATGTTTTGTGTTTACCGCTAGAGGCGCACTTGCTCTGCATCATTTTTGGGCTGCACAACAAGCAGTGGAGACCCTCTTATTTCTGTATGCGACAATTCATTCATTCGTCAGGGTCGATTCAAGGTAAACAAGGTGTAACTCAGATAATATGTCTACAGAACTCACCAGACAGAACCAGGCTATGCAAGAAAGATGAAAAATATATATGTTTCAATTGGTAATAAACAGGTTAACACGGTGTACTGGTCGGTTATCAATCATCAAATGAACGTGGGAGACTAAAGGCAGAGGTTTCAGTAATCAAAAGTGACAACCAAACATAAGGATGGAATTGGGAGGAAAGAAAAATACATTCGCTAGTTGCCAAATGTGGCAAATGTGTAAATTATACAGATTGTTGTCCATCCACCCACACAGCAACATGAAGTCTGTAGGCTGTGTTTGTGTCGTACATTTATTAGGTTGTTCTTTGTTAAATCACCTGAACTCTTAGTCCATGATATAGTCAGCTGTGTTGTATGTTTTAATTTGAGACTTTCAGGAAGTTTACAGCTGGCAGATGCAGTATGTGCTGCGAATGCTTCTGTTAAATCAAGTGACTCACAGAGATGTGTGCACAGATGTACCGGTACTGAAGATAGTGTACGCGGGTCACTGTGTTGTTTGTTGTTGCCACAGTTCTTGTTGGGTTTTTTAGTAGACATAAGTGGAGAAGTTGTTACTTAAATGTGACTTTAGCATTTTTATGATTGCATTAGAGAAACTGTGGTGTTAAAACCTGATGAGTGATTTGGTTAGGGTAGACCCCAATCATAAGAACAGAACAGTAACGTGTCCTTGACACACACAACATAAGGGACATGGAATAACAAGTAGGATGGCCTTGACCCTTTGTCTAAAGACTCCTACGTTAACTATCAAACCAACTTCCCCCTCTCTTTTTTTTTTACACAGCTGCTGTTCAGCAGACTGCAGTAGATTTGAGTTACAGTTTCCTCACGTGCTATGAACAATGATTGCTTTAATTAAGGTGTTAAGGTTCTCAGACTTGAGATGCTGACCTGATTTTAGGTCTTGATGACCCGGTGTTTGACTTGGTAAACAGGATTACAAAATTAGCTGGATACGTCCTGATAACGTCATAATTCTGATTTTACTTATTAAACACATACTAAGGTAACTGGCCTTTGTACAACCAAAAAACTTTATTTTTTTGTACGTTGTGTATTTTTCTGGAGTTTGACTAAAAAATGGACTGGGTGGTGTTTTCCAATCATGTCACATAAAAAGTCAGAGCACGAATCCGTGGACTTTTGAATCTGCAAATAGACAGAACAAATATCCATGAAAAAATGTATGCCCCACAAACTTTTCATATGAGATGAATCACAGGCCATTCAGTACATCTGACAAAGCTAACTATCTATCAAACATGTAAAAATAAGTGTTTACCACATTTCTTTGAGTAAACCCACTAATGCTGTTTAATCAGTGGGTTGTTTTATTTAGACTGAACAATAGGGAGGACATAGAGACAAAGTAATGTTTTCTTTTAACATTTCCATCAAATGCAGTACTGTGTGTGATACTGAGGTGTTAACGGGGTGACAACTGTGACTGTAAAAGGATTTCCAGCAACTTTCACCACTTAAAAACTGCCCACCACCCACTCATCCTCCCAGCTGAACTACAGTCTGACCTTTGGACAGATGAGTCGACATTGAGTGGACTTCAGCTCGCAGTGGTTGTCAGCCTTCCTCAGTCATCACTCGACTTCATTTGTGTTGCTTTACTTTTTGCTGGTCTGCATTTCAGAGTGAAACTTTTATTTAAATAGGGGAATCTGTTGTCATGATTATTTTATGTCAGTAATGATTATTTGTTCCACATGGAAATTTACTGTATATTAGTTTTAACTGTTTATAGAATTACATTATAACTAATTATGGTTTTTCATGTCCTGCTGTGGCTTGATCAACTGGATGGAGCCAGATTTGATACAGTTGTGTGGTTATAGTTTCTTGATGTAATTACTTTCTGTTCTGTTTTCACATCAATTTTGTGCGTCAGTATGTGTACTTTTTTGTAAACTACTTTTTTCCCACAACCAGCTGGACCACTGAGGGTTTGTTAGTTGACTGTGATTACTCTGGCATTAGGTATTATTTATTTTGTGATAGCTAGTTTTGCCTTAACGTGTACAAGTTTGCAGGGGTTGACCCCACTGCCTTTGTCTTTTTGGCTACACAGTGAGGAGCTGGAGCGTGCTCAGTGAGGTTGGGAAGACAGCAACATGGTGGTCTCCACTCAACTGGGTTTACTGCTTTGGAAGAACTTCACCTACCGACGGAGACAGACTGTAAGTAGGAGTGCTTCAAATTACTGACTCTTAAGAACAATGCACTAGATTAGTATTCAGTAGTTGGTCATTTGTTTTATCTGTTCACTTTACTACTTTATAACTTTTATTTATTACAAATAATATATTTTATATATTATATAACCAACATATGTATTCTGTATGATTGTTCCTTACGACAGAGGTTTTCCTTTCACTGCTGTCTTTAGTATCACATAAGCAGTTAAATATGCTACTGGGCAGCATTATCCTTTTGTTTGATGTTATCTTGGGGAAAAAAATGCCTTAATGTAATTTTGTTTTTTCACAAAATAAGACAAAAACCCAGAATTGAGTCGTTCTTTTTTTCCTGTTCGCTTGTATGACTTCCTGTTAATGCTTTATGTTAGTCACATTTTTAATGGGTCAACTTTGAATCAGAGATGAAGATCAGAGATTTTCCAGTACCACATGAGTAGTCATAAAAGCATAGTTATGACATACATATTTTACTCATTAATATACAACAATCTAATGCTTATTTAGCCCACAACCATGGAAATGATGTAATTCTCCACTAAGCCACATGACTGTAAAGTGTTACAGTTTAGAGATGACCGTGAGTCAGTCAGAGACACGATGATGACACATTCACATGTCAGATCTATTATTCATTTGCAATCTTCTACTGGTTGATGCCCACACACTCAAAGTCATGTAAATCAAATTCAGTTCAGGGCTGCAGTATAATACCTCTTTATGTGTGAAAAGGCTCATCTGCATATAGTTAGGCCATTTGTCCATCAAGTAGAAACGTCTCCTCAAAGTGACAGCTAATCATTTCTAACAAAGGGATACAGTTGATTTCCTAAGACAATGTCTTTAGTCTTTATCCACATGTTGCATGTCTGCCATGCTGTTAAGGCTGAGACACAGACAGCTGAAGCACAGGAGCCATATGGAACCGATGGACAAACTCATAGTCCTCTAAACCCTGCAGACCTCTCCCTCTGTCTCACTCTGTCTCCCCTTATTAACCCATATACTTTACCCAAAGTCTTGGAGGGATTACTGCTTGCAAAGGACAATAGCTAACAGCCCCCTCCACATACACAGTTCATTATTATGTGTTTCTTTTCTTCTTTCTTCTGCAAAGATTTGCTTAGTTGCACTGAAAAATACAGTTAAAACATTGTATTAAACAACTTTGGGCTACTCAGCACAAAGGGAAATCTGTCACTGTTTGGGATGATTAACTCATCTATTTATGTCTCATGAGTGTTTAATTTGCTTGATTAACATCTGTCGTCATCCCTTTTGTTTTCGGCTCTTAGATCCAGCTGCTGATTGAGATCGTCTGGCCTCTTTTCATCTTCTTCATCTTGATCTCGGTCCGAATACATTATCCACCCTACGAGCAACATGAATGTAAGCAGACATGGAGGGAGTGAGCGAGGGAGGGGTGGTAATAGCCAAAGCTTCCTTCACTGAGCCTAAGACTTATTGGACAGGAAAACTCTGATACTGATAGCGACTGACAATGAACACAACATTAAAGTGGACACAATACATAATTACACATAAAGGAATGCAAGGCTTTGATGATGTTTGTCATAAATTATCTTTTATTGTGATTCCATACATAAAAAAAGAGATGTTGTTTTTCCAAATTTTGATGTTGCTGATGATTATTAGCCAGTACATTGTCTATTTTAACAAAGCATAGCCTCTTGGTTCCTGGTAAGATCAACATGTTAGTCATCCAATGTTTCCATATTACTGTTGCAGAAAGATCTATTGGCTTTGTCAATATTTGTTTGCACTGTGTAAAGCAGCCAAATTCTCTTTTCCAGAGCTGGTTTCACAACTCTAATCATGTTTCAACTCAAGAAGATTATCACTGGTTGAAAGCACACATAAATCCTACTGCCCTTTTTTTTTTACTTTTGGAAAAGAAAATCACCAAGTGATCCCCAAGAGATGTGGTGTGTGTGTGACCATTTTGTTGACTAACAAACCAGTTTCCCTATTTGGAACAAAGCACTGATACGAAATGATAGAGTATCACAAGTCAATCTGGGCCCAGTGAATTTGTGTGTCAACCTCCTGACCTCTTCTCACCCTCTATGCTTATCTCTTCAGTATAACAGCTAGTTATCCTTAGTAAATTGCAGCAGTATCAGTTACGTTAGCTCATAAGAGTCCAAACAATTGCTTTTTTAAACATTGGACAGTGGTGACGATGGTCTAGACCTTTTGGGGGTTGGATCTGTGTGCCCAGATCTGTGGAAATGTTCTGCATTTTTCATTTCCTTAATGAGTTTGTCTTAGACAGAGAAACTAACAAAGGTTTAGCCAAAGGGTCTTTTGACTGTAAAAGTATTAAAGTAGGTGACACACAGCATAATGCCATTTAGAGGTTTAGGTTTGTTTAGTGGAGAAATGACTAACTAGTTACTGCGACGATACAATTAAAATAGCAAGAATGATGAATATTATTATATTCTCCTGATGCTAGGCATCTCCCCTGATGATTTACTGATACTTGAATTACTGAATAATTAATTTAAAACTAAACTTTGTATGCTATCTTCCAGGCCATTTCCCCAACAAGGCCATGCCTTCAGCGGGTACCCTGCCCTGGGTACAAGGCATCATCTGTAATGCTAATAACCCCTGCTTCCGCAATCCCACCCCTGGAGAGAGTCCGGGGGTAGTAGGAAACTTCAATGATTCTATGTGAGTAACATGACTTTCATACTTTGACTGCACTGCTTTGACTGAAGTTTCATTTAGAGCAAAGCAAAAATGTCTTTGTAATCATTTACTAATGTTACTAATTATTTTATGTTATGTTACTTAATAATTTTATCAAACTGTATCAACAATTTCTATTCAGTTATAAAAATGTATTTGTTTACGAAACTGAAATAAATCCCTACAGTCTTTAAATTATCCTGGGATGTGAAATATTGTGTCTAATTGTGCCATTCTGTGCAAACATCACCAGAATCTCCCGTTTGTTCATTGATGCCAAGAAGATCCTGCTGTACACTCAGAATGATAAGAGCTACGAAGGCTACAAGGGACTGCTGAGGGCTCTCAGGAAGCTGCAGAAGAACACTGCTCGTAAGAACATACCTTTGATTATCTGCTTGTTCTGTGATTTATTAAATTTCTGAATGACCAGCTGATTGATCAGTTCAAAATACTGTTTGTAACAAGCTGTTAGATGAAAAATACTATGTGCAGTCAGTCTTTAATTAAAAAGACAGACATGTCGCACAGACAGTACAAAATTAGTTAGGCTTGAATCATTGCAAATCAATAAATTAAAAAGGTGATTAGTGATCTGTTGACTCGCCAGGTTAATTTTTGCAGTGTCGCAGCTCATGTTATCTCCGAGTCTTCAGAGTAGTGTTGACAGTGTGACATCAACACCACAGCTTTCTTATCACAGCTTGACAGCTGTGGTGGGGCCATGTCCCAAAATTTTGCATTTGTGCATCTTTTCTTACGTGCTAGTGGCAGTGGTCCAAACCAGAAAAAACAGAAACGTATGCACCTCACTGATGATCATTGTATAATCAGATCTGGTAATAAAATGGCCAGTTGTCCTGATGGGAATGCTAACTGTTTACGAGGACAAGTCAAAGACATTGTTTACTGCTGATAGTGGTGCATGTTATGTTATATTATGTTATGTTATGTTCTGAGTTTTAAAAGCACATTTGAACATTGTTTTAAATGGTTTCTGGAGTAGCATTTTTAAAAAAGAACGAGAGAAAGGTTCATCATTGTGACCTTGGCTGTTGCAGTGCAGAGAAAGACCATCTTTCTATATTAATATCTTGTTGATTGCTCCACTTCGCTGACTCGGTAAATGCAGCCTGTAACTATAAAAGAGGGTTGTGAACTCTGCACGTACTTTCCTTAACTTTAATAGAAGCCACACAAACACATCAACTATGCTCAGTGTAAAAGATTTTCATTTCTGTTCAGTAACCAGAACCATAGGAGGAATCTCTGTTTCCTGGCCAACCTTGTTCACAGTGACAACCAGATCAAAAGAAAAACATGTAATGACATTATGAAAAAAATATAAAATAAAACGGAGGATAAAATGAGGATGAGCTTTAAATAGAGATGTCTGTTGACTGTTCTGTAAAGCTCATCCTCATTTTATCCTCATTTTATCCTCATATGTGTGTTGTGACATGAAGACAGAGTGCAGGGACAGTAAACAGCAGTGATGTAACTACTGACCTCAGTTAATTACTATAGTGAAATGAGGGAGTCCAATTAGACTTTGCCGCCTAATGTTTGTTCCATTAGTGTTGCTTTGTTACTGCAACATTTCTCTCATACACATGTGACAATCGCTCCATTTAGTTTTTTCAAATAGAAGGGCATTAGCATGATTTCACATAAGACAGTAAGCAAGGGCATTTTGAGTGGAGTCTACCATCAGAAATTATGCAACTAAACAGAACAATCAAGGTTCTTGTTGTTTTGCCTCCCAACTGTTCTCTTAGCCCAGAGGTGCAGTGCAATGGTTCCTACAAAGAATAGCATGATCTGAAAAAAGAGAGAGATCACAGGACAGTTGAGACAAAAATGTATAGTTTATTCATTTTTAAGTCTAAACCTTTTGCACGTGTCAGTTTTTGGCTGCCCTATTGTCTTTTTATTGTCTTTTTTGTCCGGTTTCAACATGTCTTGATGACAGTGGACTATAACCCTGCAATCAACAGGTCATTAAATTTTTTACTAAAATGAGCAGAGCTAGCGGTCTACTGTATTTTTTCTTTTTTCTTTTTTTTAGTTTGCTGATATTTCTTAACCCCATATTCAAATCTGTATTTGTCCTTAATCCATATGAAGTAATGCATTTATGTAGCTTGGGTATGGTCATATATGATGCAGCAGACGGCACACAAAAACAATACGAACAACAGCATGGATCAAAGAGGGGTCTGTGTCAGTTTAAGTAATATTAAATGATTTACATTAACAGGGAAGGTGGAATGGGAAAGGGCAAAGAGAGCAATGAAATCACACATGCTGCACTTTTCTTTGATCAGGTCTAATATATGTGTGTTGTGACATGAAGACAGTCAACAGACATCTCTATTTTAAGATCAGAGTTAAGCTGAGTTAACATTTTAGAGGTAAGAAAGGGTTTCTTAATACCAAATAGATGTGAAATAAATATGGTCAGGTATCCAGCACTGAACTTTTCATTCACATCATTTTTACATCTTACCACCTGTCTTTTTATAAAAGCAAAGCTGAAAGTGAGATTGCATAATAAAGGAGGGTATTTACCTTCATATTTTATCTGGTTGGCTGCTTTAAAAGAATCTATTTGATTCAGATGCTTGATGTGTCATGTTTCTGATCTTTTTAAAATAACAAATGAGATTTATGAAATGAACTGCGTTACATTTTTCTTGAATGTATATATTACTCAAGTTTTTATACACATACAGAGATCATTGTACATTTGTCTTTGCACATGAAGCCATTTTGTCACTATTGTCAGGATTGGCACAGTAGCCATATTATGTTGTTCTGACTGGAAAGTCACTTGGTATTCAGGAATGCTTGAGCTTGTTATCCAGCTTGTAACAGTTTTGGGAATATGTGGTTCCACAGATATCACAGCCTGTTTGTGGACTGGTTTGTCCAGTGATTTGTTGTTAAGGTGTGTGATAGCAGCACTGTTTAATTTAAAACAGGATATGCACCAGCAGAAGTATGTACACACTTGTAGATGTGAACATAGGGCTTACCTTTGGCTCCAACAGAGGAAAAACACAGAGATAAGGTTTGTTACTTTTACATTGTTTTCAAGTAATGTCTTAGATAATCCAGGAGATTTAGAGCACTCAGACAGTGTAAATAAATACAAACACATACAGATAAGACAAAACAAGGAAGTGAAATGGACACACAGACTATACAAAGTTTGCTTAACTTTCCATTTTAACAAGGCTGCACCATCCAGTCTGGTCTGTCCTCAAGGGCCTTTAGATGCAGTGTACCATGGGAGCTGTGACTTCCTACTGGGACACTGATTAGTCTTTATTAGCATTCCCTGGTTGTTCAACCCTAAGAATTTTGGTCACACAGATGCACACACAGACACAGGTGCACAGTTACACATACACACATGCACAGGAGCAAGAATAGTAGGTATGTATGCAACACACACTCAAACTCACAAATAGCACACACTGTTGCATAGCAGTGGAGTTAGGAAGGGCGACACCGCACATGTTCACCCTTAGCACACAGAAACACACTGTTCTCTTTCACTTCCTCCCAAAGGATGTTCAGTTTAGGTGAAGCAAATTGTTTCCTGTGTTTGTCATCTGATGTGTACAAGAGACAGACAGTAGAAAAAGATTTACTGGAGATGAAGGACAGGAAAAAAAAGACGAGAGGCAAAAGTGTATTGGAGGGGGTGGGAGTTAGGATGATGTTTTATAACAAGCAACTGGAAGTTGACCGTATAGAGAAAGTAACTAAATAAGTGCAATAATAGCAATAGCAAAGGTGTTCGTAAAATGTATTAATGTTAATAATCCAGGACACTAAAAGAACATCTTCACAGGAACAAACTCATAGGATAAGAAACAGAAAAGTTTGACAGAGAGATCACTGTTAACAACCAAAAGAGCAGTGTGCAGGAGCTATTCTTTTTTCCCCCAAAAGTCAAGGTCAGGTTTAAGTACAACTACAGATACAGAATACTAAATAAATGAAAGTAGCTTGGGGGACCGGAAGAAGAGATAAAATGAAGAGAAGAACTTTATGGTGGAGGAGACAGCAGGCACTGTGTGGACCAAAGTGGAATACCCTGTAGTAACCCGGGCTGAGTAAAAAAACTCATAGCTGATGAGAAGTGAGCAGTGAGTGTGCGTGCGTGTATATGTGTGTGCGTGCAGCTGACTGGGGACAGTTTCAGAAATGGTTTGACTTCTCTGGAATGCAGGAAAAGTACAAAAAGTCCTCAGAGCGGAGAGAGAGTATGTGTCTGTGTTTCCAATAAATCATTTGATTTGGGAAGAATCAATTAATCTAGTTACATATTTTTATGTTCTCGGGTTGTGTCCATCTGTTATTGAATTAGTACATACGTATTATCACTGATAATCTAATCTTTCATTCTTTCACTGTGGTTTTAACTGGTCATAGAATTTCCGAAATATTGGGGACTTTTGAAAGACGTACTTGAGTCGAGGAGACTCTGAGAATTTAATAAGTAGTCACTTTACTGGCATATGCTAGTGTATGTTTTGTAACTTGTTTCACAAAGTCATTGCATTAGCTGAAATATAAAGTAGAAAAAACATTTTACTGCATATCATGCAGAGAATCCTGCCGACTGTGCTCGTATTGATGTCAAATAACCATCAAATTAAGAAAAGCTGAGAGTTGTGTGTCTCATAGTTGTTTGAATTAATGTTTCCTTTTTCTTTTTTTTAGCTTTCAAGCTGAAGGACTTTTTGCAAGACAACGAGACTCTTTCCCACTTCCTGCATCACAACGCCTCGCTTCCTCGTCATGCACTGAAGCAGATAGTCGAGGCTGATGTCAATTTGGAGAAGGTAAACTATTACAATTACTGAGAGTTTTAAGTAAACCCTTATTTATATTGTCAAAATATACAACTGAAATGTCTTTTTCATATCCACATATGAGTGTAGTGATGGACATTCAGCTCCCATCCTTCAGCATTCCCTCTCTTCTCTCTCTCCTAAATGATAATATTCATTTGGGAGAACTATCCATTAGGGAGACCACTCCATGTTACAGACCTCCCCTAGTATCAGCTGCTCAATACGCCTCAGTACCAAAGCAGATAGCAGTGCAGTATTACATTGTATAGTCCCTTTGTTTTAGTCCTTTTCACATATGACAAATATGAGATAATCATACTCCCCTGGCCACAGTGCTCGTGCATAAATCCAGTGACCTTGGCTCGACTGCATCTGTTGGGCCACAGGACTCTGCTGTGGCACAGCTAAGCCCTTAAAACCTCCACAGAAAAATTAGTGGGGGTGTGGGGGTTGGTGGGTATAAAGGCTGCACCAAAAGATCCCCTCCCGTCTTTCTCTTTATAATATTTTTAATTTCACAGCAACTGCATACACACATTAAGCAACATATACCTTCTGCTCTGTCGTTCATATTCAACGTCTATTTGTGTAAGCATATATCGCACGTACATTTGCTGATTCAGCTATTCAAGTCTCTGTCAACAACCCCTTCCAGCCCAGCCCATCACAACATCCCTGCTGTGCGGTTGGAGGGCTGGAGTCACATGGCCACTCCACTTACCCCCTCCCTTCCCCCGTTTCGTCTCACGTGCAGCAATAGAGACATCCCGCCATCTGATGCTGTTCAACCCATCCTTTTTTACCCAGAAATGTCTTGATCAGAAGGGATGAGTAGATGTTAGTCTAGGCAGATCAGTGTGGGAATTATTTAAGGAGAGGACTGAAAATTAGGAGGTGCTAAAAGTCAGTTTTCCAATAGCTTGACAATTATTCTACACCAGAGCAAACACACAAATAGACACAGAACTTGGAAAGGGAAATGTGTTTTAAATTCTCTATCAGACATTTAATATGATTCCCAAGTTTCCAAACTAACTGATGTCAGCCCTGACGTTTATCCAATGAAGAGATTAGCAGCTATATGTGTGTATAATATGTAGCCTCATGGCACAACATAGACTGGTCAAGGACATTCATAAGATAAGTGCCCCCACCCCCCTCTCTCATTCACACACACACACATATACACATACAAACACTCACATGTATATGAACACCTTGACTCTGTCAGAGAAAACAGAGCCTCTGTCGAGTCCTTAAATCCTCTTTATGTCCCAGAAAAGGACATTTTGTTACTTCGCCTGAACAGGCACAACTGCTTTCTCCTCCTGATTTTTTTATTTTTTTAAAAACAAAGATGGATTTATCTACAAAAAGGGAAGGATATATATCACCAGATGAGCTCCTTGGAATAAAGTTTAAAGTTTAGGAGGAGTAGCAAGAAGTAGACCAGTGCCGCACATTAACATTTGAACCAAACTAGAGTCATCTCATAGTATCTAACACATGCTTTCATAATTCTCTGCTTCATTTATTGTGTCCTTTTTTCCTTTGCTTAGGTGCTGACTAAAGGTTTTGGATTCCATCTCAGAGATCTCTGTAACACCACACCCCTAGAGGAGTTTGTCCACATCGCTGACCATAACGTGTCCCGTATGACTCAAGAAATCATCTGCAGATCCTCCAGTGACTGGCTGAATAAGGCCCAGAGCCACTTCCTGTCCAACTTGGACTTCCTCAAACCCATTCGTGTGAGTTAATTTGCCCTGTCACACATACTGACCATAAGATGTTGTAGAGTGTGATAGTCAGATGCTTAGTACCAAAACCTAATAATCTAGTAATCCTTGAGCATAACTGCTGGATTCACAGTTTTAATAAAGACAAAACAAGCATCTTGAGCTACAGTTAAAGACGTTGTAACAGACCCAGAACGTGATATCTTGTCCACAGGACCCCAACCATGAAGACATTATCTTCTCATTCTAACTGGAAAATAGATTGTATTATGCCTTTCCAATGTTGCTTCACTTCTAGGTATTTGGGCAAAAAACAAAGCTAGGATGTCTTTGCCAAGACGTTACTCATCTTTGTAGATATACCTTGAAAATACAATAGTTTTCAGTCAACTGGGAGTATTTTTTAGGGGTATTTACAAGGTATGAGCTGGGACATCATGAACAAGTGCTTCAAGGGAAAATGGAAACGCACATTCCCATGATAGAAAGTTATCTCTGCACTAGAGGCTTGTTGTTAAAACCTTTTGAGGTCATTTTTACTGAGACTGCTAAATCGTAGCCGTTGACTAATATTATGTGACAGGCAGAATCACTGTTTGTAAAGCTGTGACAGGGAATCAGCATTCACAGCAAGACCCTGTATTCATCCTTTTAAAGTAAATCCATCGTCCTTTCCATATACTACAAAACTGTATTCTGTGTTCATTTCTGTATTTATTTAGCTAACTCTCATCCTGTCTCCTGCCCCTCATGTCCACTTTCACCTCTTTGCCTGTATCTTTCCAAACAGCTGCCCCACTTCCTGTAAAACCTTCAATCCAAATATGAGTCACAGTGATAAAGGATGACAAGAGGTGAAAAACATTGTGTTCCACAGTGAAAGAGACAGGCAAACATCATTGTTTTTCAGATAAATCAAGTCACTAACTCTCAGTAACGCCTTAAAAATGCCTTACTGTGGTTGCTGTGCTGCTAAAGAGATTAGAAAACCTAGGTATGAGAATGAAATCAGTTACTGGTTTATTGTGGATTCACGCCAAAGCACATCTTTTTTCTTGTTCTTCTATGTCCAAATGTTGATGCAAGAGTGAAAATTCCTTTCCCAAAATTGTGCAAAAAGTGAGGGCATGCATAATTCAACTTTCTCCCATTACTCACTGCATGTGTGTGTATGTGTTTGTCAAAGACAGGGAGATAAATGTTTAGGGAAAGAGAAAATGAGACAGCAGAGTGACCAAGGAGAGACACAGAGATACAGTATGTTTCTCTCTTTCCACACAACTGTTCTGTACTCAGAGACACCTGTGCTTTGTCGAGTGTCAGACGTTCCAGCAGCGTGATAGACGAGAAACCACACGCAGACCAACTCTCACACAGTGTGGTTTGACTGACAGGAACACAGGAGGTCAAAGTCACACTTACGCGTTGTTCTTTCTCAGCTCCACTCTTCCCTCACCTTTGACCCTTTGACACCTTTGAATGTTGTTTTTGTTTTTATTCTGAACCACCTCCTTCATTCTATAGCTTTTTCTATAGACAAAAAATAAATTAAATTTCAGGCATATCATATATCTTCTTGATGGATAATAAATCAAAAAGAAGACAAAAAGCACAAAACAGGAATGTAACTGCCACAAATTTATAAAGTTATATTTTTCTACAGTTTCTACATTTGATTGAATTGTACTTTTTTTTGTTTTGCAGATATATTTATAAGTCATCATGGCTTCCTTTTTCCCCTATACATATCAATGCAGTTTTATTATAAGTATCATTATAGACTATTGTAATTGTGAACAATAAACAAAATATAGTGCAAAAGCCCTGCAAGCTATTAATGATTCTGTTTCTCTCTAACAGAAGGATGTGAGGGCGGACCCCAAAGTCGTTCAGGAAGTCTCAGCTGCAACTGACAATCTCCTGGAGAGCCTGGGAGCCCTAGCAGTGGAGGTAGCTAAACCATACACACATACGCACACAAAGAGCCCACTACCCACACATGATAAAACAGGTACAAACATAAGTACTGAAGTATTTGTTTCCAAAGTTCAGTCTTCTGTAGTAATGTTTGTGAATAAAATCAGTTCTTACCAAGAATCAGCCTTCTGTCTTGGGTCACATATAACTATATATGTTTGTAGTGCAAATTGGGGCAGTCAGGTTCAGGGCCATATTGACTAAATGAACACATAGGTCTACTATATACACATACACACGTGCTTTCGGGAAGTTTCAACTCTTGCAAAAGACATTCTGATAAGAAGTGAATTTTGTGATTGAAAGGAAATGTGGTTTTGAGAGGTGTCAAGTAAAGTAAAGAAGGTTTAAAGCCGGTGCTTCTGATGTGCAAGTTGAATTATGTGAAGAGGGAAAATGGGGACCCTAGAAGTTCAGGACACATTGATTTATTGTAATGGGGAAAAAAACAGCCAGCTGTTTAACATTCTTTGCATGATTAAAAGCAAGCTGCATATCATCTTTAAACTGATCCTCCTCAAGGAGGCTGCTAACTATCAATATGAGTCGTGTTTTTTTTCAGCCATGTTACTTATTGCTTTTTACTTCATTCACTAATGACACTGTTTGCTTTGATTTTCTGAGAATCTAATTCTCCTTTTTAACACGAGTGAAAATCTTATCAAGTTTTACAAAAATATCTTTCTGAAGCGTAGATAAGAACAGGCAGTGTAAAATGTTCCTGTAGCTGTAATATAAAAGCCTTACTCAGCCAACAAGCAGGTGCACTGTCTACACTGTCTCGCATACACCCTAACATATGAACACATGCGGGCACACACACACATATATGCCTGGCCTAAGCTACTGTAACTGAATCTGAGCTGTTGGAATGTAGTGGGAAAGGAGATCGGTCATGCAAACACACACACACACACAACTCAACCCCCACTCTGCTGTGTTGGCAAATTATAAAGACCTATACTCTGTGTGTATAAGTGAGTGCGTGTGTGTGTGTGTTATGGGTGTAACAGCAACTGTGCTAACATCAGTTGTCTTTTCTTCTGTCTTTAGTCACTAGTGTTACAATCTTCAACAATCCTTTTTATGCCCTATCCACAATATCAAGATCTCTTTTGTGTGAGAGGAGAATGATTAACAAATATGAACTAATGAAGAATGCAAAGCACGAAAAGTTTTCAGAACATTGTCCCGATCATTCTTGGTCAACATCCTGAGTTTCACCATGTTTTTGTTTGTATATGACAAGCTCTTGTTGATATTTTATACTCCTTCTGACACCATGTGCTTATTTAGGACTAGTGGTACTTCAGGTATTACATATCAACACACTGTGGCATAGTCGCATCTATTAAATCACTGAAATCATTCCTTTTCAGTGTGCTTTACCTTGTTTGAAGCTGATTATATGGGTTTAGGTTTTGGGTTTGGGCTGGAGAAGTGCATACATGTAACTGTAACTTCATAAGCAGTAATCATCTGTCTGTGTTTCAGTTCAGGAAGCAAGAAGTAATGATGGCTGTAATGCTGTCTGTTCACACCACATGAAAATTTAGGCATTTCAAACTACTTATTAGTATATAATCATAAATACTTTGAATTACATTAGCTTATTAGGTCTTTGCTGCTTTACTTTGAGCAGTGAATAGTTTGGTGTTTTGCTTGTTTTGAAAAGGTGTCATCACAAGTGACCTAAAGACAAATTCATTCTTCTCTAAAGTATTATAATATTTGTATGACAGTCTAGTTTAGATGTAGTTAAAATGTATTAATACACATTAACAATTAATTTATGGTTTGCCTCAGAGCTGCTCTGGTCTAAATAACTAGTGTTGAAGTTTGAACTATAGTAACCTCACACAGGCTTCACTACGAGGTTACTCCGGGATGATTGTCTTCCATTGCTTACTTGCCTGTGCATGTGTATTCGTCACCTACTCATCAAGTTAATATGGGCATTTTGCCTCTGGGGAAGTGACACATATAGTCAGTCACAAAGTGTTTTCAACACAAACAACAGACGAACACACATTCAAACATTCAAGATAGAAGATATTGGTCCGTGTGTGTGTGTGCGCACTTTACATTTTACTTTGGCAGATGCAAAAATAAGGAGATTAAAGTTTCTGTCTGCCCTTGTTCTGTTTTTGCAGCTACTGTTGCTGTCAATGAAGAGATGTAGACACGTATTTGTAATGACATAACTCATGCGTGCACACAAGCTCATGTCGTGACATTTTTAGTGCACACAGAACACCACACAAGAAAACCAACAACACAAAAACCCATATATGCACCCAATCCAACACAACAGACACACACACACACACACACACACACACACTGCACCCAGTTATCTATTTGTAGGAGTACAGAAAAGCATGTGATGGTTTGATGTGGTCGAGGGCTCAGCTGTAAAGCAACCACATACGGAACGATCTCAAGAGAGTGCATGTGTGTGAGTTTGCAATCCGAGATGCAACTCTTCTCGCAGTCTCCCTTTCTTTGTAGGAAAACAGTACTGACTATGTTACTGATGGGTGGAATTAGAATTATGCAGCGTAGACTGAACAATAGTTAGTTTTAAATAAGTCAGAGTCAACAGAGATAACTGTTAACTGTTATAAAACATGTTATGTATGGTATGTCAGTATCTTACATGTTTTTATCTCATACCTCCTGTGTAGTAAGTATTTACCTAGTAACAATCTACTTGTGGAGCCTGTGGAGGTTGAGGTTTGCCTATTAGGAAAATGACTGATAGTAACCTCTTTGTTCCTGTGCCTTCCGCTCCTGTTTTATATGCTAATTCCCACCTCCTGCTCTTCTTTCTTTCTTTCTTTCTTTCTTCTGTTCTTTCTTTCTTTCTTCCTGCCTTCCTTCCTTCTTTCCTTTCTTCATTTATCATTTTTATCACTAACATACATGTTTCTGACGATCCCACAGTTTTACTTCAGTAAAACGTTTGACTGATCCCTCGCTCCTGAGCTTACTGTAAGCCCCTGTAGCCTCTGGTTCACCCATAGGAAACAAAAGCTCCCCTCTTCTTTCGCCCTTTCTTTGTTTTACTTGCACAAAAATCATAAACCCCTCCTTCAATTCCTTCCCTGTCACAAGTTGGTGACATAATTGCATGTGTTTGGCCAATTTGGAAACTGGGAACTTGTGGTAACTTGTCTCTTGACCTGTAGTAAACTCTGTGTGAACCAGAATGAACTTCCTGCTCCCTTCAGTCTGATGTAATACTGCATATAAATGTTAATAGGATGTCACCACTCTTTTGTTTTTCATTTGTACTAATCAAGAGCAGTAGAATGTTAAAGCATTTTTTTCCACAAACCTTTTGCAGAATCATTGTTTCCTACTTGGACTTAAGTTGAACTTTATATGGGAAATGTTAACAGCTGAAAAGAGACAGTAGAGAAATACGTGTTTGTGCGTTACTGACAAAATTATTAACAACAAAAAGTGCATAAACAATGTTTGCAGTACTGAGAAGCCAGTAAAATTAATTTCATATGCAATTAAAAGTGCTTTGTTGGAGTGTAATTTTTTTTAGACTTCTTCAAACAACACTTGACAACTGGGCTTTCACTTTTTATTTCCCCTTTATTATTGCCAACATTTATGTTGTGATTAGAGGATTTCTTTGACGAACAACTGCCCAGTAGAGACCTATCACCAGCAACTACAACATACTACATACATACAAGAAAACTCCATTACTGTGCATCATCATAGTTGCTTTTTATAGAAGTAACCAAGCGATAAAATGTAAGTAACACTTCAAGTTACATGTTATGTTATCTGAGCTCTCCAGCAGATAGGAATGCAAATCCACATGCACACATAGACACAGAGGGAGAATGATAGGTTCGAGCTCAGCAGTTAAATTTATCTTAGTCAGACAGACGGCGAGGTGCTAAGTCTCTCCACCCCGCAGTGCAACATTCGACTTCCATGTCAAGAGCACCACTCACAGTACAGATGATAACTTTTAATAACTTCATACATCACATTCACATAGTACATATAAGCTGCTTCTTTTTAAACAGGTGATTGTCAGGTGATAGTCTCTCAAATGTAGACTTATCACATCTCACACCTTTAGTTACAGAATATGAAATGTGAGGTTTCCTAATCAAAAAAGAGCATACAAAGCAAGTTTGAAGACATATGTGACACATAAGGGAGATACTGTACGACATACAGTACATTAAGCGTAGGACAGAGTGCCCTTGTTCTGTTGCAAGAAGCTTGTGTCATGGACAGACTGTTGTTAAAAGGTACAACCATTTACTGTCAAAGCATGACAGTAAAATGTGCCTCCAGCCACATATAACAGAATGGCAGTATTAAAGGTCTGAATATTAGATTGTATAATGTTTAAATGTAATACTTCTCTCCTGAGATAATGTGTGGCCATGTTTTTAAAGCATGTGTTTGTTTGTTTTTCTTTTGGTGAAAATATTTGATCTTTAAATGTTTGTGTGCATGCATATCTCTCGAGCTCATCAACATATGGACTTGGACTGGAGAGATATACTTCAATGCGTCTATCCAACAAACATTATTATGCCAATTATGCCTCTGTGTGTGTCTCTCCCTCCAGCTGGCCAGTATAAAGAGTTGGAAGGAAATGCGAAAGGAGATCCTATATCTGACTGCAAATGCCACAGGCTCTCCAAACCAGATGTACCAGGCCGTGTCACGTATCGTCTGTGGACATCCCGAAGGAGGTGGCCTGAAAATAAAGTCTCTCAACTGGTATGAAGATAACAACTACAAGGCCCTGTTTGGAAACCATGGTAATGACAGTGACAGTGAACCTCTCTCCACTTATGACAACTCCTCCAGTAAGTGTCCAAATTTAAGTGACTGTCAAATTTTATCAGTATTTTCATAGTTTTTGTCAGTTATTCACTGTTATTCTCAAAATATCTTTGTATCCCAGCTCCTTATTGTAACAACATGATGCGGAGTCTGGAGTCCAGCCCCATTTCTAGGATGATCTGGAGAGCCTTAAAGCCTCTCCTAATGGGCAAGATCCTGTACACCCCAGATACACCGGCAACACAGAGGATCATCCACGAGGTACAATAACTTCCTCTCGTGTCCAAAACTCACATCAGAATCATTATGCAATCATTCAGTGGTTGAGTGTGTGTTCTTGCGTGTCTTACAGGTGAATAAGACCTTCCAGGAGCTGGGTGTGCTTAGGGATCTTGGAGGGATGTGGGAGGAGATGAGGCCCAAAATTTGGAACTTCATGGAGAACAGTGAGGAAATGGACTTGGTTAGGGTGAGTGGGATGCACTGACATTATTCACGTACACACATCAGAGCTCTCAGTGTTCTTCCTGTTTACATGAGAGACACACTATTCTGTGTATCTTTGTGTAATTAAGTGTCTGATCATGTAAGTTCTGAAGCTGAGATAACTTGAATAAGCATTGAAGCAAATTATAGAGCGATTCTCTGGTAGCCGTCTGACGTAAACATAAAGTTGGCCTCATTTAAACCATTTGTTCTCATTCTGATCACAACAAACGAATAAGCACACAGCATTTGGTCTTTTTGCACACAGGGTTACTTGTTCTGCCTTTATTATTGGGTTAAAAATTACTGTCACACAACCAGGAACACTCATTCATCATAATGTCATAAGACAAATCTGTGTCAGATGGTCTGTATTTTATAACATGGCTGTTTCTAGCTAGAGAGGTGTTTGTTTTTTTCAAGTATAAGTAACTTCACATTCCTTATCACATGAGCACTACTTCTACCTAGTGGTAGAAGGTGATATTGTAAACTAAAAGCACTAGCTGACACTGAATAAATTCTGAAAAAAAGATTACAGTTAATCAGGTAACAATAAAAATAAGTCACACAAACAGATACATACAGATATGATGGTTAGAAAAACAAACATTTAATTCACACGGTCATTATACAGTTTTTGGTGTTTGACACACATTTTCATGTACATTTTGATTCTCTACAGTAAACAATAACAACCTTCATTTTTGCAGACCCTGCTCCAGAACAGTGCTAGTGCTGCATTCTTTAGCGCTCAGCTCAGTGACACTGAATGGCAGGTGTCAGATGTGTCAGCCTTCCTGTCCAAGGCCGCAGAGGACCAGAGACCCGCAGGATCTAGCTACACCTGGAGAGATGTCTTCAACGAAACTGACCAGGCCATACAGACCATCTCCCGCTTTATGGAGGTCAGTATGTGTTGGTGAAACGTGATGGATGCACCACAAAAAATTAACACAACTGAAAAAGAAAAAAAAGGAGAATTCTCAAAATGTGAACAATGAAGAATGCAATGCAATTGCCCATATAGGTCAGAGAATTACAAAATTTAATAGAGTATCTTTCCCTGTTGTTTAATGCACTTTGAATTGCATTTAGACTTCAGCATGGCAATTTAAAACCTGGAAATCAAATGTTCTTTCCCCTACCTTCCCTCATGAAATCAAATTATTGCCATTCTGAGTTACAGTGTACTGGGTCAGTATGTCACATCCAAGCCTTAGTGAAGAGCAACCACCCCATATACTCTTGCCAAATGTTAATCAATGTTCATGCTCCAGTGAATGGGCAATTGTTGCCTTATTTATCTGTGTCAGGGTATTTTTAAATGAGATATTCCTAAATTAAACATAAATATTGCAGATGTAAATGTGGTGTAATAGCCTTGTGGTTTACCCCTGATGATGTTTTCCATTCCACACTTATGACAGACAATTGAAAATAGCATGAATAATGTAGCAACACGCACATAACAATGATCATTTGTTTGTTTTTTTTAATTATAAAATTTATTTTTAAACCCAAGTTTGAAATGAATGTTTTACTTTACTTACTTACTTTACTTAATTTAACTTACTATTCTTTTTTCTCTCTCATTCTGCTTGCTGATTTTTTCTCAGACATTGTTGACATCTTACATCAAACCCACCATCTTTTTGAGTCACACATTAAAATGTGGCATAAATCAACTCTCTTTCAGTGTGTCAACCTGGACAAACTGGAGCCGGTAGCTAATGAGGAGCGATTGGTCAACAAGTCAATGGGTCTTCTGGACAACCAGAAATTCTGGGCAGGAATCGTGTTTCCCGACATCCCGCACAGCAACAGCGCCGACCTGCCTCTTAATGTCAACTACAAGATTCGCATGGACATTGATAATGTGGAGAGGACAAACAAGATTAAAGACGGGTACGTAGCTGTGTTTATCAAGCAAATATTGGTTAATCACAGATCCATGCAGATTTTAAAGTTTTTATGTTGTTACTGATATTTATCTTGCTTTGCAGCTACTGGGACCCTGGTCCCAGGGCAGACCCTTTTGAAGACCTTCGATACATCTGGGGTGGATTTTCCTATCTGCAGGATGTCATTGAGCAAGGAATCATCAGAGCCATCACTGGCACCAAGGAGAAGACAGGCGTCTACATTCAGCAGATGCCCTACCCCTGCTATGTTGATGACATGTACGCTAACACTGTTTGAAGAAAAAAACAAATCTATCCACATACATGTTCTTGAGAGAGGGCATAACTATGTTTTATTGCTTCTTCCACAGTTTCTTGCGGGTAATGAGTCGATCAATGCCACTCTTCATGACCTTGGCGTGGATGTACTCAGTAGCCATCATCATCAAGGGTGTTGTGTATGAGAAGGAAGCACGGCTCAAGGAGACCATGAGGATCATGGGACTGAACAACGGCATCCTGTGGCTTAGCTGGTTCATCAGCAGTTTAATACCACTGCTGATCAGTGCCGGCTTGTTGGTGATGTTATTGAAGGTTGGTGTTGAACACAGCAGGGCATCATCACACAGGAATGTCAACAAATTATAGAGAACAAGTGGACATACTCACACTGATAATTGCCAATGTGTGTGTGCTCATCATTAAACTTTATAGTCACCCTGTTTCCCATGATCACGACACTTCACTACCTAGAAATGTCATCAAATTGTGGAAAACAAATGATATCATACTGCTGTAACTAGGCAACTGTTTAACTTTATTTTCTTTTTCTCTTTTTTTCCCTTCCATCCCTCTCAGATGGGGAACCTCTTGCCTTACAGTGACTCCGGAGTGGTTTTCCTCTTCCTAGGATCATTCGGTGTAGTAACCATCATGCAGTGTTTTCTCATCAGCACCCTGTTTTCTCGTGCCAACTTGGCAGCTGCCTGCGGTGGGATCATCTACTTCACACTCTATCTGCCCTATGTGCTTTGTGTCGCCTGGCAAGACTACGTGGGCTTTGGAGCAAAAGTTGTAGTGGTGTGTGAAAGATTTTTAATAATACACAGACAGTAAATACATACAGTACATACGTGAAAAGGCTTCCAGTATTTGTTCAGAGGGACCTACACATTCATAAAGTCTTGTGCGTCCATATACATCTCTATACATTCTATATTTAGAATATTGTTTCTCTATGCTAAACTCTGGTTTCTCTGTTCTTCACTCAGAGTTTGCTGTCTCCTGTGGCTTTTGGGTTTGGCTGTGAGTACTTTGCCCTGTTTGAGGAGCAAGGGGTGGGTATCCAGTGGTCAAACCTGCTGGCCAGCCCTCTGGAGGAAGACAGCTACAACCTGACCACATCTATCTGCCTGATGCTATTTGATGCTCTGCTGTACGGCATAATGACGTGGTACATCGAAGCTGTGTTTCCTGGTAAGTCATCGACAAAATTAGATTGTGGTCATTTTCCCTTAAATTTCTAATTCAATGATCTACATTTAAAAAGGGCATAGTGACTAATAGGTTCTTCTAGGTTGTTTTGGTGCACAGTACTCAAAAACAAAACAATTCACTGTATTCCAGGTCAGTACGGGATCCCCAGGCCTTGGTATTTCCCTTTCACTAAGACTTACTGGTGTGGAGAGAAAGAGAACAAGAACTTTTCCACGCCTATGTCAAAGAAGGGCAACACTGACGGTATGAATCATAATCATTATTACTACGGTGCTTTAGTCTTTATTCTTAAGGATACATTTTCAGATATACTATAACCATAAATATTGTCAGAAGCTTGTAGTGAAGATAGATGGTGCCTCCCCTTATGTGTCTTTCCAAACTTCAGCTTATGCCATAGCTAAAATGCTTCTGCCTTGATCTATATCTTATCCACAGCTGTGTGTATTGAGGAGGAACCAAGCAACATCGATCCAGGTGTTTACATTGAGAATCTTGTGAAGGTCTACAGCCATGGAAACAAACTGGCTGTTGACGGACTGTCCCTGAGGTTCTATGAAGGACAGATTACCTCCTTCCTCGGCCACAATGGAGCTGGCAAGACCACAACTATGTAAGTTAATCCACACACTATCATATGGTATATTCCATAAGCAGTGTTGTGGTAATTTGAAGTGTACTCAGTTAAGATCTCTGCCTGTTTTCTGATAGGTCAATCCTGACAGGGCTGTTCCCACCCACCTCTGGTACAGCCTACATCCTCGGCAAGGACATCCGCACTGAACTCAGCACCATCCGGCAGAATCTGGGTGTCTGTCCTCAGCACAACGTACTTTTCAGCATGTATGTATGAAGCATAAATAACTTAATTCCTAGCGCAGTTGTAGATTCTTGTCTTTTGGTAATTAAGACAATTGTTGGTTTGGTGTAATTCAGGTTGACAGTTGAGGAACACATCTGGTTCTACGCCCGTCTGAAAGGCCTGCCAGAGGAGAAGGTGAAATCTGAAATGGAACAAATTGTGAATGATGTCGGACTGCCTCATAAACGACAGTCCTGCACAAGCACCCTGTCCGGTCAGTTCTTATTTATTCATTTTTCTAACCTTTTAGTCTTTCCTCAAGTAATATTTTAAGTAAGATTTCCATAAAGATAGTAATTTTGACTGTCATTCTTACCTATTTTTCTTTTCATCTTTGTAGGTGGCATGCAGAGGAAGCTGTCGGTGGCCTTAGCTTTTGTTGGAGGATCAAAGGTTGTGATACTGGATGAACCTACTGCTGGGGTTGATCCTTATGCACGCAGAGGTATCTGGGACCTGCTGCTTAAATACAGACAAGGTAAATACATCTGATATTTGGGTTTTAGTGATGCAGTCATTATTTAGCCTTTTTAATAGTTGATTAATTTAATACGTTGAATTTGTTTTTTCCCCTGTATCAGGCCGCACCATCATCCTGTCCACTCATCATATGGATGAGGCTGACATCCTGGGTGATCGCATCGCCATCATTTCCCACGGCAAGCTGTGTTGTGTAGGTTCCTCACTCTTCCTGAAGACTCAGCTGGGGACAGGTTATTACCTGACCCTGGTCAAGAGGGACTACGATTTGACACTTCAGTCCTGCAGGAATTCTGCCAGCACTGTTTCCTACAGCAAGAAATCAGAGAAGGTAAAACAAGGGTATTGTACATTGTAACATTCAAAGATCAATAGTCTCATTTTCAGTGTTGTTACAGAGATTAAACAGGCTTTTCCTGTTTGAGTAAAAGTTCATCATACTTCATTCACTCGTATTGTGCCCACAAGCAAAGAAGGCAGATATACAATGAAATGAAGTGATTTTCTTGTGATGCACTATAGAGTAAAAAATAGGAAGTTACTAGTTCTCAAGAACAAATCAAATACTAAATTCAGTCTTGCTTAACGTAACTCTTAACCCTCTTGTCTGTGGTTCAGGAGGACAGTGTATCAGAGAGCAGTTCAGATGCTGGGCTGGGCAGCGAACCAGAGAGTGAAACCACTACAATTGGTAAGAAACAGTGAACTCTGAAAGACATATAAGATGTCAGTGTTTCTTATTTCCTCTCACCAACCTCTTTGTTCCCTACAGATGTCTCCCTTATATCCAATGTGATTTTCAAGCATGTCCCCGAGGCTCGTCTGGTGGAGGATCTTGGTCATGAACTCGCCTATGTCTTGCCCTACCAGTCTGCTAAAGATGGAGCTTTTGTAGAACTCTTCCATGAGCTGGATGACAGACTCACTGACCTGGGAATATCTAGCTATGGAATATCTGATACCACACTGGAAGAGGTAAAGAGTTTCTACACTGCTTTTCATAGTAAATGTGGTCATGGAATGAAGTTTCTGTTTTGTTTTTGAAATGTGTTTATATGTCTCTGTAGCCAGTAATCATATGTTTACAGTTTAGCTAATATCTTAATATTGTGTTTGCAGATTTTCCTGAAAGTGGCTGAAGACAGCGGAGTGGATTCTGTTGAGCTTTCAGGTGAGATTTATGGTGTATCTTCAAGTCGATAACGATGGTGCATTAGCAAAACAGCAGACAGAAAATTCACAACCCTTTGACCCTACTGTGACTGCAGATGGCGTCGTAGCAACCAGGACTCGTCGTCGTCATGCATTTGGAGACCACCAGAGCTGCCTGAGGCCCTTCACTGAGGATGACTTTGATTTCAATGACTCTGAAGGTGAGCCAGGTAGTATTGCAGTACCAAGGATGCAGAATCTTCTAATGTTGTGTTGGTGGTGTTTTCCATTTAAGAAATCGTAAATAATTTGGAAACACGTCACATGTCAGTTTTTAATGGAGAAAAAGTACAGTGCCATTCCTTGTTTGTAGGAAATCTGTTTTATGTTACAAAACTCTGTTAACTATAGTACTGTTACATAATCTGGACAGAAGCTTATGTTCCAAGTTTTCTCATGTGTATTATTGTGTCTGTGCACAGAATCCCGTGAGACGGACTGGCTCAGTGGAACAGATGGCAAAGGTTCGTACCAGGTCAAAGGCTGGAGTCTGAAAAGACAGCAGTTTGTGGCACTACTCTGGAAACGGTTCCTCTATGCTCGGCGCTCCAGGAAAGGCTTCTTTGCGCAGGTAAGCTGATGCCATTTTCATATACACATGCTGTATGTAGAGATGGAGCCACTGCAATGAGTCTCCGTGCTGCATCAACACTCACATTTCTCTTAGAACATGTCTCAGGTGTTTCATGGATGTTAGTTTATAAATCATTATGATGGTATTTTTCAGATTGTTCTTCCAGCGGTGTTTGTGTGCATAGCCCTGGTGTTTAGCCTGATTGTTCCTCCATTTGGAAAGTACCCCAGTCTGGCTTTGGACCCCAGCATGTATGGAGAGCAGTTTACCTTTATCAGGTCAGATATCAGAATTCTTCTTCTTTTCATATATATTTATTTTTGATGCTTGTATAAAACAAGATATTCCAGGAAAATAAATCAACAAACACGTTTTTAAATGTACTATTTCCATAGAATAGAATAAACCTTTATTATCCCACGAATGAGAAATTTAAGTGTTACAGAGCTCCATAAGAAAAGGAATATAAGAGAAGAACAAGTAAGTTAGTTATATACACAAAATAACCCTATATACATATGCAACCGAAGATCTTTACAAGATGTACAGAGATATGTACACAAGTATGAAGAGGTGTGAGATATACAGTGTACAAGCAGGCTGTAAGTGAATAACAGCAATTAAAAAACAGATGATGTGTCAATTAAACAGGTGATAAAATCTCCAAAGTGTGCAGCACATTAAAGATGTAAACTGTACTTACATTCACATTTTAAACTCACTTGCTTAGTAGCAAAAAAACTTGATTTGTGCTAAATCAAAATGAAAAGCAGGTTCTGTATGTCTTATTTAGTAGGTTCTCTGTATGTTTGTAGTAATGACTTACCTGAGGACCCTCACACCAATAAACTACTGGGAGCTCTGACAGAAAAACCAGGATTTGGAACACGTTGCATGAAAGGGGAACCCATACCGTGAGTGTTTTTCATTTTATTTAATCTGATTTCCTGTAAAATTTGATTTGAAGTTCAGAGTGTCATGTAAAGTCTTCTCTCTCTGTGTCAGGGACACTCCCTGCAATGAACTAGAGGACGAGTGGTCTGTCCCCCAAGTCTCTCAAAGTTTGAAAGAAATGTTCGACACAGGCAACTGGACCATGGAGAATCCATCTCCTCTGTGTGAGTGCAGCTGTGGAGGGCGCAAGAGGATGCTGCCCGAGTGTCCAGCAGGTGCTGGGGGACTTCCACCACCACAGGTTGGTGACAAATTTAGAAAAATCTAAACTAAAATGTTGATCAATCAAAATCGCAAACATAAAGATTACATTATCTTCCTTTTTCTCTCTTGTGCACCGCTAAAATGAATCCAACGTATCCAGATGAAGATAAGTGAAAAAGACACACTTCAGAATTTGACCAGCAGAAACGTCTCAGACTATCTGGTTAAAACCTACGCTCAGATTATTGGCAAGAGGTAACACCCATCTCACATTTTATTATCATTTACCCTGAGTTTATTTTTCCAGTGTACTCCACTGTTATTAATTCATTTAAGAAAATATTTACAACTGAATCAAGAAAATATTTACCACTGAATCATTTTTCCTCTAACAGCCTGAAGAACAAGATTTGGGTCAACGAGTTCAGGTACATTATCAGACATGATCCATCTTGAGATAACTGGTATATCAATAATACTGAACTGAGTGCTTCTTTGTTGTGTCCTTCACTGACATTAAAATAATTCTGATCTCCACAGATATGGTGGCTTTTCACTGGGTGCCAGGAGTCTTCAGCTTTTGTCCCACAGAGATGAAATTGATGATGCGATTGCTCAACTGAGGAGGCGCTTCCGTCTAGAGAGAGTAAGAGATTTCATTACATTATTATACGACTATGTTACGTTATTACTGTGTTATTACTGGTCTATTAAAGCCAAGAAAAAAATAGTTTTTGTTTAGTCAGGGTAAAAAGTCACACACTTTTGGACACTATTTTAACTTTTTTTTTTTTCTCTCTTACAATTACAACTGTAGTGAAATTAAACTTGATATTATTATTGAGTTACATTACAGGTTTGAACAGTGTCTGTTTATTGACTCATTCTCACACTCTTCTTCTTTCTCTCTTACTTATGCTGAAGGGAACTGCAGCAGATCGTTTTTTTCACAGTCTCTCCAGCTTTATCCAAGGACTGGACACCAAGAATAACGTCAAGGTTAGCACATACACTCACACTCATGTTATTGCGCAACTGATTTCTGCTTTGTCACCGATCAAACACTTGCTCAGCTTCAACACTGTTGGTTTGTTAACAACTTTCATATACATCATGTTTCTTTTTATTTGTATTAGGTTAAGAATATTTCTCAAAAAGAACAATGAAGTTGTCAAAACTAAAGTACGCTATAGTCTTAACATGAAAAGCACCTTAAGACTGAACAAAAAAAGACAAAGGGGATAAACTTTTTATTCAGACTTATGGCACTTAATCACCAAGCTACATAATTTACTTCAGGCTGCTTTGTTTGTTTGTTAGCTGAGGTTACAGAAACTAAAATCTCACATCTTATCTCCAGATCTGGTTTAACAACAAGGGTTGGCACAGCATTGGTTCTTTCCTTAACGTGATGAACAACGGCATCCTGCGGGCAAGCCTGCCAGCCGGCAAGGACCCCACAAAGTTTGGCATCACTGCCTACAATCACCCACTCAATCTCACCAAGGAGCAGCTGTCACAGGTTGCATTGTGAGTATCATGCTCAGTGTGACAGTCGTTTTAAAAGTATAACTTCTCCTTTTTCTAAGCAGTCATTTTCATTGCTCCTTTCTCTCTCTTGTCTCTCTCTCTCTCTCAGGATGACGACATCAGTGGACGTATTGGTGTCCATCTGTGTGATCTTTGCTATGTCCTTTGTGCCTGCCAGTTTTGTGGTCTTCCTCATCCAGGAGAGGGTGAATAATGCAACACATTTGCAGTTCATCAGTGGAGTGCAGCCTTTCCTGTATTGGCTGGCCAACTTTGTCTGGGATATGGTAAGACACTGAACTTCAGCTCAACCTTGCTACTACTGACTTCACTTCAGTGCAAAACAGTCAAAATACTAAATTTTCTACACAAATTTGTGTCATCTCAAAGATTTTGTGTAATAAAACTTTTTGAAACTTCATTCCCTTCCTCTCTTGCAGTGTAACTACATCGTCCCGGCCACACTGGTTATCATCATCTTCGTGTGTTTCCAGCAAGATGCCTACGTCTCCTCCACTAATCTGCCTGTGTTGGCGCTGCTGCTTCTGTTCTACGGGTGAGTTTGACACAAATTCAATTTCTTTGGTTCTTTATTTCAGAATTTTTTCTTTTATACTTTTAGCCATTTTATCTAAATGTATTTTTGTGTCTCCTACCAGATGGTCAATCACCCCACTGATGTATCCAGCCTCATTCTTCTTTAAGATCCCCAGCACGGCCTACGTGGTTCTGACCAGCGTTAACATACTCATTGGAATCAATGGCAGTGTCTCAACATTTGTACTGGAGCTGTTTGGAAGCAATGTAAATATGGAGCAGTTAGTTCATTAATTGAGTATTTGCTGACTTGGTTAAATTAGATGGTTCTGTTTGCAAATTGAGGAAATGATTGAGAACGTACAGTGCTGTGAAAAAGTATTTGCCCCTTTCCTGATTTTTTTTTTTTTTTTTTTGCATATCACACTTAAATGATTCAGATCATCAGAAAAATGTTAATGCAGTTTTTAAATGAAAATTTAAAAGGGAAAAAAAGCTGTCCAAACCTGCCTGGATCTATGTGAAAAAGTAATTGCCCACCCAATATTGACTGTGGATGTTGACTTTTCAGGAGATCGGGGGAATCAACGACATCCTGAAGAATGTCTTTCTCATATTTCCTCACTTCTGTCTGGGCAGAGGATTGATTGACATGGTGAAGAATCAGGCGATGGCTGACGCTTTGGAGAGATTTGGTAAGACATCTATTTACAACCATCATAAATTCTTTTCAAAATAAATGTTTTCTCTGTAGTGTTATTTTGATATTTATATAATATAGAATATAAATATATTTTTCTAGAAGTGCTTAAGTGTTTGGTTCTGTTGTAGGTGAAAACCGGTTTCGCTCCCCTTTGGCCTGGGACATGGTGGGAAAGAATCTGTTTGCAATGGCCATAGAGGGAGTGGTTTTCTTCTGTATCACCGTTCTCATTCAGTACCGCTTCTGCTTCAAGGCCAGGTGGGTGATCATGTTATATTCATAAATGAGTTAGAAGTTTTACTCTATATATTGTATCACTAATGACTAAGACTTAATAACTCAAAACATTTGGTTTTGAATTCCCACTGTGAGAAGGATTTAACTGAAGCCTCTGTCAGACACTGTCACTGAATGTGACCCCTTCTTCCTGGGCTGCCTGTGATCTTTCAGGTCATCCACCAGTCACTTGAAGCCTATAGGAGAAGAAGATGAAGATGTGGCCAGAGAGCGACAGAGGATCCTGAGTGGAGGAGGACAGTCTGACATCCTTGAGCTCAGACAGCTCACCAAGATTTACAAGCGGAAACAGAAGCCGGCAGTGGATCGCTTGTGTGTTGGCATCCCTCCCGGAGAGGTACAGTACAAATACAATATCTTATACCTGCCACACATGGTCTAGTCCAGTTTTCTTGATATGTATAACAGTATAATAGTATAATGTGGGCATTTGAACAGTTTTATTGGTGGATAGATAATTAATTGTTTAATGCAGGTTACCAGCTAAAGCACTGAATCTGTAAAACAATAAATTACATTTCTCACCATCCCTGTGAAAACAAAGGAAACTCATTTTGAGGTTAACATTGTCTTGCTTTTCCTACAGTGCTTTGGTTTGCTAGGAGTGAATGGAGCAGGCAAAACCAGCACCTTTAAAATGCTGACAGGAGATTCTGTGGTCACCAGTGGAGAGGCCTACCTGGCTGGCAAAAGGTAAGGACACACACAGTATATATATTGCATCAGATTATTTCTTATAGAATCTTTTCTCAGCATAAGTGAGATAATTAACAGTATTTGTCCAACTCCTGATAATTAGAGATCAAATTCTTCAAACAAGCTAAGTTGGACATTAAATCAGATTTTTTTTATCTGTGAAAACTATAAATTCTAAGGCTAAAAGGTATATTTGTTTTTTAATTAAACTCTCTTGCTTGCTTCTGTTCTCACTCCAGTGTAACTACAGAGATAGATGAGGTGCATCAGAACATGGGCTACTGCCCTCAGTTTGACGCTATCAATGACCTGTTGACCGGCAGAGAGCACCTTGAGTTTTACGCCATTCTGAGAGGGGTGCCTGAGAAGGAAGTTTGTGAGGTCGGCAAAAAAAGAAACGCATACATAAACCCTGTATTTCCTATGACTTCTTATGTACTATTTACATACATACTGATCTTGTTGTATGTAAATAATTTTTCTTTTGGAAACAATTTTTTCTGTTTTTGTTCATTACAAAACATATCTACAATTAGATGGTTGACAGTGAAGTATTTATTATGTCCACTAGGTGGCAGAGTGGGGCATCCGGAAACTGGGATTGGCCAAATATGTGGACAAAGCAGCAGGCAGCTACAGCGGAGGAAACATGAGAAAACTGTCTACTGCCATTGCTCTGATAGGAGGACCACCTGTTGTGTTTCTGGTCAGTGGCAACAAACAATTATTTTTCAAAAAGCAGATTAAACCTAGAATTTCCTGCAGACAGTGGATTGTGTGTTCAACAGTTTATTGTGGCAGTAGCTGAGTGTCTATTTCTTCCTGTTCACAGGATGAACCAACAACAGGCATGGATCCTAAGGCACGTCGTGCTTTGTGGAACGCCATTCTTAGTATCATCAAAGAGGGACGATCTGTAGTTCTCACCTCTCACAGGTTAGACTGGGCATAATTATATATATCACACATCATGAGCTCTTTTGTACTGTATTACAATCAATGGATTATTTCCTTCTCCCAACATGACTAACCTCATTGTGATGTGTTTTCACAGTATGGAGGAGTGTGAAGCACTTTGCACCAGGATGGCCATCATGGTCAATGGCAGGTTCCGCTGTCTGGGCAGCGTGCAGCACCTCAAGAATAGGTGGGAGCACACAATTATCATTTACAGCACTTTCATATGTAGAAATAATCAATCAATATATTGTAATGTCTCACTAATAATTTGCTATTTTAAACACTACATTTTTGATAGGTTTCTTCTGTTTAAATTATTCTGACATGCAGCATTAAGTATTTCTAGGAGCAGCAGTAACAATGGTTTGAATAAAGAAAAGAAGATGCCACACATGCAGACACAAGCTGCTGAGTCTGACTTGAACTTCACAACAAGCATAACATCGTCATGCACCAACTATGGTGCTGAGAAATTAAAATTATATTATATTCACATTACTCCCTTTGTTTAATGAAATATGTGTCTTTTTCATCGTATCAGGTTTGGTGATGGCTACACCATCATCCTGCGGGTGGCGGGGCCGGACCCAGACCTCCGGCCGGTGATGGAGTTCATTGAGCGAGAACTTCCTGGCAGCACGCTGAAGGAGAAACACCGCAATATGCTACAATACCAGCTGCCCTCATCTCTCACCTCCCTCGCCCGCATCTTCTCCATCCTCTCCAAAAACAAGGAGGCGCTCAGCATAGAAGACTATTCTGTCTCTCAGACCACTCTAGACCAAGTAAGCAAGTTTGTCCAAGACTGGCTGACTAGAACTGTGTTGTGTCTTAAGTTTAGGCTGAGTCTAATTTCTCTCTCCTCTTCTTTCCCCTTGCAGGTGTTTGTAAATTTCGCCAAGGACCAAAGTGATGAGGACCATTTGAAAGACGTACATCTGAGCAAACGGGACGCTGTGGTAGTGGACATTTCCCAGCTAAATTCTTTCCTCATGGACAGCAAGACTAGGGAGAGCTGTGTCTAATTCTTAACATACCATCATTGGTATCAGACCCACCCCAGCTTAGAAAATATGGACCACTAACCTGAGGGGGAATCAGACTATTCTCAGTTTTTTATTTCTATTTTTTAGTCTTTTTTAATTGTTATCATTTCTCAGTGGACCTGCACATCAGTGCACAGCCTCTTGAAAAGGCAGAGACTGCAGGTATTGTGACAGACACTGAAACAATGAAAACTCAATGCAAATCAATGCAAGAAACCTATAAATATATTTAAGATGAGAACATATTCCTGTGAGGGCTGGAGACTGGTGCTTCTCCCTCACTAGAGAAAGAAAGAAAAGACTCACGACACTTGAAGAGACAGCAGGGGTATAATGCTGAGTTAGACTGGAAAGCTTGTAGCCCTGCTACTCATTCATTGGTCAGGACAACGGGGATGATGGAAGGAAATATCTCTACTTGTTAATCCCCGTTCCTAGAGGTAGCTAGCAGTAGTCAGTGGGACAGTGTGTGTGCTAGTCTGAATTGTGAAATCATGACAGCACAAAACAAAAAACAAAAAAATACTTAGATCATTCACTGCCAAAAGATGGACTGACTACTTTTTACACAGGTTCAAACCTCTCTCAATCTCACTTTGTTACCAAGGACAGTTATTTTATAATGCAAGTGATTTGCAATGCAGTTTATTTCCGTGGGAAACAGGCAATCATGCAACATATTAATTTTTACAAATTCGATTTTTTTATATTATTTAATTCTACTAGACAAACATAACCTTTATAGATTTTTTTGTTTGTTTGGATAACAACTAAAATTGATAACCAAGTTGTCTTTTTTACTTGATGTTCTCGGTGTCCTTGACATTGTCCAGCACCGTGCCTATACTGTATCATGGTGGAGAGAGAAATCGGAGCACTCCATTAAAAACAACAGCGTATGTAGGCTGCCGAGGAGTGTGTGAGACAGATACCAACATGCATTGAAGTTTACTGTTTCGGAAAAAAAATAAGTGGTTGCTTGATGTACTGTACAAACTGGCTTATTTTTTACTCTCTCTGAAGAGAATGAAGGCCGAAGTTTTTTTTTTTGGAAACTTCATTAGATATACGTGTTGCATGCTTTTCACTGGGCCACACACAGGGACTATCAGCATCTGTGTGTGTGTGCCAAAGCATGATCAGCTTGTGGAGGGTTGGAGAGGACTACGTTCTGCTTCGCTGTTGTTGGATTTCTGGTGCAAATATACATGTGGAGTCTAAATCTAAACAAACAATTGTATCATAATGTGATTTTGGATCAAATGTAAATCTGTTGTTCCCATACATGGTGAAGACAGTTTTGGAGAAGATAGAGCTGGTTGTATGGGATCTAAAGATGGTACCTACTCCACCGACATATGCTTCTGTACAAGTGGAGTGTTTTCAACCTGAGCCAGCGCCAGTGTGGATATTATGTACAATAGCAATTGTGTGATGACAAGTCAAAAAAAAAAACTGGAGTGAAAAAACAAACAAATATCTGTGCCAAATGGATCTGAATATTTTTTTGAACAACCAGCTTAATGTTGACGAGGAACAGTTTTATAAAGCTTATGTTGTGCTTTGATTTCATTTCTTCATCCAATAGCTCACTTACAGAAATCCTCCTCACTGTCAGCAACTAAAAGTACATAGCTGTGTATATTTTGTTCTCACTTATTCAGTTTTAATTAGACTGCAAGTTCTTTCTGTCTTTTGCTGGTGTTTGCCAAATTTTAATCTTAATGTCAGTCCTCATTAATAAGCTGCCACACTGACGTTAAAAGTACTGTCAGTAACTCAAATGTTAGACACAAATTTCCAGAGCTAGTCAGTAAGGCAGGGACCATGTTCAGTAGAGTTGTGCTTGTAATGCTTTATAGTCCAAAAAAAACATATCCAGGTTTTAGAAATGACAGATTACGGGTGCTCTGTCTCGTACAAAATCTTGGAAGGCGTTTTCGATATCTCGTGGATCTGATAACTGCTGTGGGCTTCGGGCTTATTCTGATACCAACACTGAGGCTCCAGGCCTCAACCCGCCAAACCCCACCGTTAAACCTGAGCACTTTAAAGGCTTAGTAGCCTCTTGTTTCAAAGACGTACAGTAGGTGTAGGTGAATATGGTAAATTAGACATTTAAAAACAAATCTCTACACTGGAGCACGGATGTAATTTAGGCAACATGGAGCTACACCACTGCATTATTTGTTTGAAACTTGAAATAGAGAACAAAGGATTACATGTGATGGAGTGAAATGATGAAAAGCAGAGGCAGTACTAAGATGTTGTTTTCTTGTGCTCAATATTATTTGTTTACATTTCTAAGTATTAAACAACAGTTTGAGTCTGTTACCCATTGTGTATAGTTACTATTTGCATTAATAAATCATAAATATAAAGAGTTGTGTAGTTGTGTTTATTTGTGTAATCAATGTGTATAATAGTGGGTGTGGGCTTGTCAAATGGGCCCCTACACAAAAGCGTGGCGGCTGGGTGTATGTGGGTGTGTTCATGTGAGCTGGTGACTATGAGTTTCTAGACTGTGCATGTGATTGTGTGTGTGTTTTCACCTGCTGTATTCCCACGCACACACACACACTCATTTATATTGCTGGTAAAACAGAGACACACGGGCATTTCTGTCACCGAGTTACTCATTCGCCAACATCATGACTGGAAAAGTTGTTTTTCTGGGACTCCTGCTCGTCTGTGTGGCTGCAGGTAACAAAGACAACTTAATTTGAGGTATTTTGTCACCATAGTTTGAGGGTTGTTATCAACTGATACTTAGCTATAGATAATTTTCTATGTGCTAGAGAATGAGATCTAAAATGCCAATGAAATGTATTCACAGAGACAGAAGGTGAATGGAATTAAATTCCATGTGTTTTGTTTTGTCTTTTGTCTCGTTTCTTTGGTATACTGTATATAGTTAAAAAGAAGTAGTTAAGTTACTCTTTAAGTCATATTTATGTTTAAAATAATTAAAAGATTTGTTTTTCATCCCAGCAAACATTCATGCGCTTTGATGTTCTGGGTGTGTGGCCTGTTTTTCGTGCCTATGATATTATATCCTGTACTAGGCTGCTTAAATATACATGTTGGGTGCAATAAATGGACGTACTGTATGTGCTTGTTCCGCAGATGCAAAGCAGAAGTCTGGACTCATGAGAAAGGTGTTGTACATTTACTGCTTGTGCGTGTGTGTGTGTGTGTATATACAACTGCTCATCTATTGTTAAGATCAGCTTGAGTTTTAGACCACAGTAATGAGGATGTCTTAGCCAGTCCTCACTTTCTTACATGATCAACAGGCTGTTTGAGGCTTAATGTTTTAATGTTTATTTTCTGGCAGCCTTTATGTCCTGACGTGGAGGAGGTGGTGGCATGCCCTCTGAATTTTGCTCCTGTTTGTGGCAGCGATGGAAACACGTACGCTAACGAGTGTGCCCTGTGTGCAGAGAGACAGTGAGTACACACAGCTGCTCCACTCTCCCACGTTCTAATATTAGTCCTACATCTCCTAACCCAGCATTATAGTGAATAATGTGCTTGAGTCTCCATCTTGTGGGGAAAGACTTTAGAGACTACAGTCACAATACTGAATTCTGATTGGCTAACAGCAGCAGCCATTTCAAATGACTGGATGTTTTTGAATTGAATCTATTAATCATGTTCTGGTTTATGGGAGGTGAATTACTGGTCATTGGTCTTTACTGGAAAACAACAGTCACACCTCTGGTGACCAAATAATCTTGATAGATATGCAGCGAAAAAACGTTTGCTTAGATCCTTGTGAATTAGTGCAAAACAATTTTACAATTTGTTTGTTTTTTTTTATTCAAATGATGGATAGTTTGACAGACGCCTGTATGTTAACATTCTAATAAAAGTTTAGCTAAACACTGAGGCTGATGGGAATGACCTGAGTTTTGCAGGTATTTTGTCACAAATCTAAATAGTGGAACACTGAAGATTTGAAGTGATCAGTCCAGATGAAAATTTACAGGATTATAGAAGTAGACATAAATGAGTGGACCAAGCTCTGTAGCAATTTATCCAAATATGGTGGAAAGGGGGGAAAAGACATTTACACCTCCACTTCACCTGAGAAAAGGCAAAAAACTTTTTAAGGTAACACTTTACAATAACGGTACATTAATTAACATTACTTAATGCATTAATAAGCATGAACTAACAGGTAAGTAAGGTTAACTAATGCATCTACT
>JAUMHL010000001.1:17941374-17957022 GCA_032362345.1 Sandelia bainsii
ATTTGTGAACTGATACTTACTGTTATTTAGTGTATTGCTCAACTATTAGTTAATAGTTATTACTACATTAAGTAAGGATTGTTATAAACATTAATGAATGTATAAATTAATGCCTTAACATAAATACCATTAGTAGATGATTAGTAGATGCATTAGTTAATCTTACTTACTTGTTAGTTCATGCTTATTAATGCATTAAGTAATGTTAATTAATGTACCCTTATTGTAAAGTGTTACCCTTTTAAATTAGTTTCATTTTCACTGTTTTCTGCACTGAGCTGAACAAAAAAAAAGAATCGGTCACAAACATGTTGTGTTACGTTGTATTATCTCTGCAGACTGGTCAAGACGGACATTCTGATTGTCAAGGAGGATAGCTGCTGAACTTCACAGGCTGAGAAGCCACCGCCAAGGATCTGATAAAGAACCCAAGATGGATTTTTGAAATGATAAATCAGCTGTCGTAAATGCTTGTCCAATTGCCATGAATAAAGGTCATTTAGCATCCTTGTGATTCCTTTTTTTAAAATTTTTATTTAGATTATTATATGAGAAAAAATCCAAACCTTGCTAAGACTAACATAATGTAGTAAGAGATAAAACACATGCTAGAGTAAAGACAAATTAAGCCACTAAATGTAATTTTTGCAATGAAACTGTTGTCAGGGAAAGGGATAAAAAAAAGGGGGATTTAGTGATTTCAGCTATACACTCTTGAGAAACATTCCTTTGTAAAGTGAAGGCAGAAGGTGAATGATCGGTTGGTTATCTCAGAGGATTAGCTTTGTTTACACTCCTTATACTGACAGTGACCACACAATGTGTGTGTGAGGGAGAGAGTGAGCAAATATGAGGGAAAAAGAAAAAAGGGAGCACACTGCGACACAGTTGGAGAGGGCGTAAAACAAAGGGGAATGAGGTGTTGTGTGTCCAAAGATCAAAGGTCAAATGTATGAGTCACATGGTTGAAACCAGGAAACAGAGAAGTGGTATCAATCCACAGTCGCTTCCTTTATCTTCACAGTGGAGCAAAAACAAGGCTTTCTAGACTTCAGTGAATGGACTTAACAAGCATGATTAGAAACCAAGTGGAAAATGTGTAAGTACAGATTGTAAATATTCACCATACTGTTACTACACTTATGATACTGCTCTTTGTTCAGTTATGTCACATATGATTTATACTAGACAAAGTTCATTTATTGATAAATGATGAACTCTATAAAATAATAATGATTTGCAGATGAAAAAACACTCATCTGTTCTGATGTCTGCTCACTTTTTAGTTTAGTTTAGGTCACTAGGTCAAATAATATTGTCACTGTCATTGTGTCTGCAGGGAATCCATTGTTCAAGACTGTCAGAATGGGATTTCTATTGATCTGTTCCTGCACCTCTCACTGATACCAGCAGTAAGTTTTAAGTCTATTTAACCTGCAATGTTAACATCAAAAAGAAGAGAAAAGCCAGATTTACTATAAATGCACTGAATATCAAAATATTGTATCTAAAATGAATGTGACTTTTATAACTTATATATATTATTGTTAGAACTTTTATATACGATTTTATATAAGAATTTCTATCATTCTTGTTCTGTGAGAAATGCCACAAAAAATATGTTTTAAGGAAACAAAATAGGGAAGAACAATACAGTACTTTCAGCATGACAGCTACTGAACATACTTTATTGGATAAGTAGACTCATCAAATATGAGACCTTTTTACAGGATAGGTTTTCTGCCACTGTTCTGCCACTTCAGTAACGTACAATATACAGTTCACAAGGTTGCAGCAAAGTACAATATATAAAGCTGTGTTGAATGTACTGATTTGTTGTCTTTCAGGTGTTGATTGTAGGCGTGCTCTCATTCCTTCAGAAAAGAGCCAAGAGACTGGCCATCGACCACAGACTCCCCTTCTTGGAGGGACGTTTTGCTATTGTGGTGTAAGTCAACAGCAGCAACAGTAATGCCAAGAACAATAACATTTCTCATGGTAATATCTAAACACTCCTATAGTCACTATGGAAAACTTCAAGTATTTATTGGAATCCTTTATGGTGATTCATGTCTATATGCCATTGTAATGTATACCAGGCTACTTGAGGCAGCCGTGTGTGTAATATGGCTTTATTTGTCATAACTGTGCACCAGGCCTTTGGATACTATAGGCAGCCTCAGTAACCGCTGGTCCTATGGGTTTGCATTTGGTGCCGTGTCCAGCAGTGTCCTGCTGCTCTTTTCTGAACGTTACATCCCCTTCACTGTCCCGCCCTGGGCCAGAGGTACACTCTCTGTTTACAATAATATCCAGACTCTGTGTTTATATACAGTATTTTTACCATACAGACACAGTACGATACAACATGTTGATGTGATGTTTCCTGACTGTTATCCTCAGCTATAGTGTACCTGGTTGGAGCTCTAGAAGTAGGCCTGGTGTATTTCCCTTTCTTTGCCTGTCTGTCCACACCTTTCAGAACAGCTGGGGCTGTGCTGGGAATACTCTACTCGCTGGCCTGGTAAATATTCATTTACATTATATGTTCAGACACACAGCACATGTGGCAAAATATGTATTAGTACAGCAGAAGTTTTCCTACAGTACACGAATGTTACTTTTATGGTTGATTTTTTGGAACCAAAACAAGAACACAGATGGACTGACACATAAATGCAAATATATGTGGAAGATCATATTTTAATAGTCTTGTGTTACATGACTTCATGCTTGTTTGTAGGATCACTGTTACAGTGTGGGATACATTCACTTGTCCTGATGGTAAGGTAGGTGAGTACTAAACACTGGGAAATGAATGAGCCTGTTGCAGTGTGTCTTCAAGGAAAATAAATGATTGAATGACTTTGTGTGTATGATTTTTAAGATTCTGGGTAAATACCAGAAGATTATTGCCCAGTGGCCCAGTATCCTCTCCCTTGTCTTCCTCCTGGGTCGATTTCTCTACATTCTGGTTAAAGCTGTTCGAATACAAATGCAGCTGGAACAGGAGGTCAGGATGGCTAATACATAACATTTCTGAAGTGATTTGTTGTTGTGTTTGTTATATGTTTCATATTTTGCTGAATGTCACCCCTTTGGAAAAATCTTATTTTATGTGACATATATTGATACAGTTTGTTTTATTTTTATTCTCATCTTTTATTTTAATCGTTGCTAGTGACGTATTGTCTACTTAGGTTTTGCAATTGTTATATAACTTTTTCCTGAATATTTTTTGTAATAAACTTGATGCATGAGAATGAATATACTGAATCTGGTGCCAGGACCCTGACGAGCTGATTGGGCAACATCAGGTGCAGCATGTTAAGAGACTGCTGAGGAAGACGCCTGCACACAGGTAGAATACACACATGCGTCAAAGCTGTTTTTTTCTACATGTACTTGAACTGGAGTTTTTAAGTGCTCTTTAAGTCATGATATCCACTGCAGATTTTAATTAGTTTACTATGAGCACTCAAATGTAAAGAGTTTCAAAAACATATGTTTGATTTATTTTACGTCTTTCAGGCACATTTGTAATATATTGCACCTTGTGTGAACATGCAGAGTTGAACACAGAGAGTTCCTCTGTGAGATTTTTGGACTAATTAGGCTACATGAAAGAGGAAATCTGTCAAATCATATCAATTTATTGTCAGAGTTATGTTATTGTTGCATGTAAATGCAGTTCAATCCAAACTGATTTGAATTCCGGTGTGGTGTATTCAGGTGTTTGAGTTTGAGAGTTTCTCAACAGCACTGATAGCACGAGTGTCAGAATTTGAAATGTGTAATGTCACATAGGAGATGGTACAATACAACAATTAATTACAGCTACCACCAAACCTAGTTGGATTATCAAAACTCAGACTGCACTTGAAAGCAGCAATATACATGGATACACATACACATACTGTGAGTACAGTGCGCAGTGGTTTTGTCTTACCTTTCTGTGTTGCAGTAAGCCACTCAACTGGTTCCAGAGCAGAGTGTATGAATGGGATCCCTACTTCAAGTTCCCCAACAGGATCATCGGCACTGCCATTATATCCCTTATAGGCCTATACATAGTAAAAACACCAGTACATCTGTGACATTATTCCAGTCACTTAGTTTATATGTTCACCTGCTGTAGGTTAGTGTGTGTTAATTTGTCTTTGCAATTTCCCTAGATGACGCTGGCAGACTACAGTCTCAGTGATGTGACTTTTGACAGAGTAGAGAAATGGAAGAATACACTGAACCAGCTGATCATCTCTAGCAACCAAACTGAAGCTCTGGAGGCCATGATACCACAGCTGGAAGAATTCATTTATGTGGCAAGGAGTGAGTTGGTCTGCAGTCCCATTAGTTTTATGTGTATGCTAGATATCAGGCAGGAAATGTTTCCACCAAATCTGTGTTGCTTCCTCAATTCTGAGAACTGTCATCCAGTATTTATGACAATCAAGTTAATTTTGTCCTCATTTGGTTTTTAAATGTATTTAATGTTTTCAGAGTGTTGGCTTGCCACCACCATCTTTGCTAGTCTCAACTCTGTAGCCTACACCTTCCATGTCTTGGCATGTTACAGGTAAGAGAACTAAAGTTAAAATATCTGCAATATAGAACATGATGAATAATTAATTGTAAATAACCAGTTTTAGTTTATTTGGAGATAAAGGAAATTTCACTAGCAGCCATCACATGTTGTATTGATGTGATAGGAAACACTTGAGGCGACTATGGAAAGGAGAGAAGAGTTTTCTTCCTGAGAAGTTTCACAAGCCCAGCTCTGCTGTCAGTGTTGTAAGTAACACACACAAATACAAATAGCAAAATGGGCAAATCAGACTGCAAAAGACACAAAATCAAAACAGAACATTATTGTCACAGTTTTTACATTGTTATCACAGTTTTGTGTTTTTGTCTTAACAAGGATCCCAGTGTGTAGAACAGACTGTGGTTAATTCTCCACAAAAAACCAGAACTAAGCTCGTTCAGACACACACATTTAAAGGTGTCAGTAAATGTGTGAGGAGTGCTAAAATATAGAGAGCATATGTGTGAACAGTTTCACCTTTTTCTGTTTGGCACGTGTTTCACTCACATACACTCTCCATCATTAGACTGTATACTCTAAATGTACAAACAGGCTTTCATTCAATTTTCACAGGCTTCCATTGCAAGATACTCTGGATGGCAAATAGCGTTTACACTCTGGGGTAAGCATTTAATTTTGTGAAAAACAGGAGGGGGTGGCTGTGTGCTTTCACATGTCTTACATTAGGGTTTTGGGAGAGCCCAAAATATGTTTTGCCCTGTGGTTCCTCCAAGGACACACCAAGGTTTGAGACATTATTATAATTATTGAATTCTCTAACATGCCCTTAACCAGACCCAATTCATAATAAAATAAATACTGATTGACTTTCTTGGAGGTAATTTCTTGGTTGTCTGTCATGAAATGTGTTAAAATATACATCTTTACATGAATCAGCATAGTTAATGTTACAAAAACTACGAATGTATATTTTGTCTCTTATACTTTTTAGGATACATAATTGTCCATTTTGTCCATTTCCTGTTTGCCCTGCTGATGGCTTACGTGCTGGTCCTTCCTGTACTGCATGGGAAAACTCTGAGCATGCTCACCAACCTGGGAATTATTGTGTAAGCCAGCTTTTGTTGTGGTTGCTGCTGTGAGATGGCATATAAATGGATGGCTAGAGTAATACTGATTGACTGAGTTTTTTCTTTTCTCTTGTGTCTCTCAGTCTGACCGTCAGTCTAGTGATCGCCCTGGTGATTTTCCAGATAGTTCTGGTCCAGATCTTCTTCCTTCAGGACAAAATGTCTCCAACTGATAAACAGAAACCTCTGGCTCTCAATAACAGGTGGGCATATGTCAGTACAGATATAAAATGTGGGTCTTGAAACCACCAAAGGGATCAAACCATTTCCTCTGTTTGCCAACAAACATTAACCAATGAAACGGGAAGTGGCAGTTATTAAAGGCCAATGGATTATTTATTAAATTATTAGCTGTGGACTGTGGACTGGTTGAGGACATTATGAATGAAAGTCATACAACATACACTTCCTCACTTACTTAGCAATGTAAAGTAGCTTCAGTGGTGTGATGATATTTCACAGTGTGGAAAACCCCCCTGATACAATTTGTCAAATGTCAATATAACCAGTGAATATGATTCAGGGATATCTGCATGTTACACATGTACATTTTTTTTCTCCTTCTCCTCTTCAGGAAGGCTTTCCACTGCTTTAACTACTTCTTCTTTTTCTATAACGTGGTGATGGGGGTAAGCAACTGCATACTGAGGTTGCTAAGCAGCATTGTGATGGGAACATGGCTGGTGTCTCGCATTGACCGAACAATCATGCAGAGAGGATATGAAAACATGGATGCCGGTAAACTCAAATTCAACTAAAACCATGTGCTTAAACAAAGTTAGATTTTTTTTTTAAGGTAATACGAACAACTGATTTCCAGATTTACCATCACAGAATATCACAGCCAAACCTGCATGCATTCACATCTGCCAGCAGATGGGAGAATTTATCAGAAGATCAGGGGAAACTGGAACATTTTTATACTCATGAGTGCTGAATACAGCAACAAACTAATTTTCAGTAGATATTTCATAATGCTAAGAAAGATAAAAGAAAGAAAAAGAAAATAGAGGAAACTAGCAAGATTAGAGATAGCTGGGAACATATGTGTCAAATGAAAGTGTTGAATTATAAAAACATTTTTGTCAGAGAAACATCAAAATAAATGCAGAACACCTTTTCATATACAGTGTTTCAAACCTATTCCAGGCTATAGTACTTGGATTGGGATGATCTTTGCTGACCACTATCATAACAACCCAGTCATGGTGTCTTTTTGCAAACTGCTGGTCTGCAACGCACTAGAGATTCATAATGCATCTACATACTCCACATTCAACAATGCATCATCAGGTCAGTGCAGTGTGTGTCTGTCTCTGAACAATCATCCATTAAATAACTACTGATTCTTCCTGTCATCTGTGTTAGATGTTTGAACTAAACTCTTTTAAATTACTTTGCAATCATGCAATATGTTTTTCCTAGAATCCACTAGGAATAGCCGGGCCAGGAGGCGCTGGAAATTGTTTTATACCTTATTGCGAAACCCTCATCTCATCCTGCTCAGAAAGCACCACCTCTGCTCATCTTCATCCATACAGACATCCCCTCGTCCCCAGTCAGACAGAGACACGGTGGTGTGGGCTTTGGTCATGGCCTCTCAGACACAGAGAGGCCAAGGAGCATCACTGTCATTACCAGAGATCATAGTCAAACCAGCAGAAGACTGTTAATCAAACCATTCAATAGATTCTGATCATGTTAAAAAAAACATGGTTTGGAATCCAAGTACCCTTTAGCTGCCCTTTAGTTGTGAGACTCTTTGTTGTAGAAGGGGTGCTGTGGTGTTTTCAGTGAGTCTTGTCACTAACTCATTAGTTATTTATTCATTTAATCACTATCACAGAATGATTATTAAATAAACATTTCCATAGACTTCATGCCGTTTAGGGGATTTAATAAGCATACTACTGTCTGAAATATGTAAGATAATATTCACTCTTGTCTTAGGGGTTCAGATGCCACTTCATCATAATTAGGCCCATGTGTGAACTAAAAAGAAAAGCTTGTGCAATCTTTAACTTTGTATTTGAAATGTGTAAATATTGTTTTATTTGACAAATTTTTACTGAAATAAAAACACAATTGTGAACACTGCATTGGTGTGACTGACCTAAAAGGAGCCCAAGATTTTATTCATTTTTAATTTAATTTTGAAAAACGTCTTACCTAGCTACAATATTCACAAACCTTGATTCAATTTATCACTATATGATGCCTTGTAGATTAACTAAAATTTCCTACAGCAATCAAAAGTAGCATGAATTCGCCATTTTTATTTTAATATTTAACGACCGTTTTCAACCAGATTGGAAACGTAGGTTTCTTTTAGCATCTAAAAGTGATGAAACGTATGTTAAGATAAATATAAGTTAAATAAATTCAACCTTTGACCTTTTGAACCTGTGGGCGTGAATGCAGCTAAGGAAGAGTAACAACCATAAAAATACAGGTAATTTAAACATGGAAATATCTTCATGTCTCAATAACTTTGAGGTAACGTAGTTGTTCGTTGTTAATATTTGTCGCTGCTATAATGTCAACTGTAGGCCGAAATAAAAAACTGTATTGTATGCTAGCTGTGCTAACAGTTAGCCGACGGCCACGTTGTTCATTTGTTTATCAGCAGTTTAGCGGCCAGACGACCATTGTCATATAATGTCTGATTATGGATGCATTTTGAATAAGACTTCTCCGTTTAAACTAGCTACAATATTCGCAAAATGATGCCTTATAGGTTAACTTTTAATATTTCCGACAGCACTTAAAAGCAGCATGAATTCGCCCTTAATTTAAAAATATTTATTCAACGTTCGTTTTCTACCAGACTGAAAACGTGTGTCTTTTAGCGTCTAACAGTGATTAAACGTTTATGATTGATATAAGTTAAATAACTTAAACATAATTAAAACGGACTGGTAATGACCTTTTGAGCCTGTGGGCGTGAACGTGCTCATGATCGTGAATACGGCTAAGGAAGAGTCACGACCATTTGGCTAGCTACATACAAATACAGGTAATTTAATGATGGAATTATCTTCATGTGTCATTAACTTTGAGGAAACGTTCGTTGTAAACAGGCATCGCTGCTATGTCAAATGTAGGCCGAGATAACAAACTGTATTGTATGCTAGCTGTGAACGAGTGGCAGTGAGCTAACAGTTAGCCGTTAGCCGACGGCCACGTTGTTCATTTGTTCATCAGCAGTTTAGCGGCCAGACGACCAGTCACATAATGACTGATTATGGATCCAGAGATAACTAATGTCACTTTAACATAGACCCCCAAAACTCAGATATGTGGCTTTAAACACACCGAAATGTGAATGTTGAATTAGACATCTCCGTCTACATGTGTGCATTTGTTTGAGATTCCGAAACTGAAGTTGAGACAACACAACTGTTTGTCAAACTTTGGCTCCACCGCATTTTTTGCTAATCTGAATTACGTGATAGGGAGCTTTAAAACTATTAAATTAACATAATTAAACGCTTTTATCAAGAGAAGGAAATAAGTGATGCCCCAAAATAGACTAACATTAACGTTGTATTGTCCAAAACGTAAAATGGCTCACTTCTTAGGTTAAAAATGATTAAATTCTTCCTTTTTCTACTATATTTTCCGAAGCCACTGAGCCTTTACCGAAGCCTGAATGCTTTGCACCCAGTTGAATTGCCATCTGCGATTAACCACAATGGAATGGGTTACAAAGCAATTTCTGAGGCTTTGGGAGTCCAGTGAACCATGGTGAGAGCCATTATCCACAGTGGTGAACCTTCCCAGGAGTGGACGGCCTAGCAAAATTCCTCCAAGACCACAATAAGTCATCCAGGAGGTCATAGAAGAACCCAGAACAACGGAACTGCAGGCCTCACTTGCCTCTGTTAAGGTCATTTTCATGATTCAACAATAAGAAAGAGATGGGGCAAAACTACAGCCACTGCTGACCAAAAAGAACATAAAGGTTCACCTCATAGACACGGTGGTGGTACTGTGATGGTCTGAGGCTTCTTTGCAGCTGCAGGACCTAGACAATTTGCCATTGTTGATGGAACCACCAATTCTGTGCTCTACCAGAAAATTCAATACCTGTAATGAGGCAAAAATGAAAATGTAAAATAGGAATAAGATTAATAAAAAAAGCAGTAAACAGAATAAAATGCTCTTGATTGATTGATACAAAAAAAAACTAGTGTTGAACTGTGAGTTGAAGCAATCGCTTGATTCCAAAACCAAATCTTGTGATCATTGCATGATTCTTACAAATCTCACTACCACCATTTAGCAGAAACTTGTGATAAGTATTTAACCCATGCTTTGGAGCCTTAGTGTATATTTCACATCACAAACCCCCCACTGATTGTGGGAACCCTTTTGTTGTTTGGTGTCTGGAAACTTAAAGTAGCTATACTAGGCTCAACAGAGCACTGGTTTGAAATCCAACAGAAACCAGTGACAAAATGGCACAGTGCTGTGGAACCCCTTAAAATATCAATTGGCACATTATAATGCCAGTTACTTTCTAAAGTTTTTTTGTTTGTTTTTAGTGTGTATTTACCAGGATGGGCAGTGAGTCCATAAAGAAGATGCTGCGGTCTGTGCTCCAGTCCAGCAAGGCTGGCGTATCAATTAACAGTCTGCAGTCAGAGTACCAGTCACTGTGCGGAGAGAGCATCCCACTGAAGCGTCTGGGCTTCTCGGAGCTAGAGGATTACCTGCGGAGCATCCCTTCTGTAGTTCGGTTGGAGTACCGCATGGGTGAAGTGAGCTGGTTTTATTGTTGTTGATAGTTGTCTCAACTAGTAGTTCTTCTACAATGCAGGTGTCAAACTCAAGGCTCAAGAGCTCACTAGAGTCACATTTGGCTCACATTTTAATGCCACTGCCAAAGTGTCGCTCTAGGCAATTGCTTTGCCTATTTGGATAAGTCGGTCTATGCATATAGTCTAAAGTTAGAGAGCAGCCGTGGCCCGGGATGAAATTGAGTTTGACACCCTTGTTTTACAAAGACATCGACATATCATATACATTGATATATATATTTTACATTCCTATATTATTAGTGGGGGAAAGAATCTTTGCAGTCTTTCAACTTTTAAGCACCAGTTCATGTATCTATACAAGTAACAATAAATCTTGTCTGTAGTTGAAATGCTTTGCTGCAGTGTGTGAAGAGACGGCCCACATTGCTGAGCTGGTGGCCAAGCAGAAGAGCTCCAAGAAATCTGGTCACTCCCAAGTCGTCAACTGCAGAATGAGATTCAAACCCTCCAACCCTTACATGCTCAATGGTAGGAGATGCTGCTTTCTCTCTTCAATCAGGCCTGAATCGTTTTTTATAGTACATGATGAGAGAAGCGACTCATTTTAAAGAGTAGCCATTCTAGGTGTAGAGAATGTGGTTGTTTAGTAGGTTGAGGCACAAATATCCATAATCCTTCATCAAACATCACTCTGTATCCCACTTCAATTTTTCTTTACTCTAACCAGACCTATGTCCATCTTTCCATGCTTTTAGTGAGACCAAGATCCTCTCTCCGCCAACCTTCATCTGGTGGTGCCTTGAATTTGTCAGCAAATCGATCTCGGTCCCACGGTGGCAACAGAGGCAGTGCCACAGGAGACTACAGGTAGACTACATCTTCTATCTTTGCTCCATCTTTAAAATTATTCTGAATTAATAAATCAGTGTTTTTGCTTGTGTTCTGCTGAAACAGGCAGTTTGACCAAAAGTTAAGCTCCATCACACCTGTGGAACACAGACAACCAGCTACAAAAACAGCTGTCAAACAGTGTGTCACGACTCACAGGTGAACATACACATGTAGCAAATAATAATTTTGGTTTTATAGAAGTAGTACTTGATGAAAATACATTTTCATGTGTTAGCGCCTGTATAGTAAGCTCAGTCTCCTTCGTTGGTCTCAGAACAATTGAGTCTTAGGATATAATAGAGATTGGAGATATGACTATTATATCAGGCTGTATTAAAAATACTATATTGAAATTGACCACTGGACTCCTGATTCTTGTTTCTCAAACTGCAGTAGGACATTTGCATTGATATTTAAAGCACATTATGCTTAATAGACTGCAATGTTGCCAACAGGAAAGAGAAAAGCTTGGTAAACCTCCAGAAAGGTACTAGAGGTATGTGGAATCTTCTTGGTTTGCCATTAATTGTCATACATTTTGCAACATTTATGTATTTTGAGTCTTTACATAAAACTCAGGGTCCAATAATTAGATTATTTTTTCAGCAAGTTGATTTTATTTTTGGGAAATTGTCGAATTATTGTAGTATATTCAGAAAGTTTTGTATGTTTTAGAAATTTCACCCACTCAGTCTATTAACATTGTCAGTCTGACAATAGACAGTCCCAGTATTATCTTTACATTACTTTCTTGCTGATTGTCCTAAAGTGGAACTTTATTAAAAAATTAATATAGCCAAAGAAAAATTGTTAAGACTTCTATAGGCTGCATTGAACTGCAGTGTTTTTTTTGTCAGAAGGTGGATCTGTTATCACACAGTAGAAAAAAGGATCAGATGTGAAGTAGACTTTATATGCCTATAATAGTCATAAAATTCTTTTGGCTTCATTGATCAGCTTAATTGAGATTATACTAGTGAGTAAATTACAGAAAACATTTTATAAAAACAGAATTATTTCAAATATAAGAACCAGAATAACAGACAGCCAAATCAATCTGTAGAAGACTGTTACTGACATTAGTGTTTATTTCCTTCCTTTCAAGCTATGTCTTTTTTTTTTTTTCTTATCAGAGAAGCCTCCTGAGCAAGCCTCCAGACCCAACCAATTGCAGGTACAGAAAAACCTTCATTTGTCTGCGCCTGCATTTGAATGCTCCATTGCATTTTGTCTTGTATTAATTACATCCCTATTAAAATGTGCTTTGAAAATGGTTGAGAATAAATTGAAAAATACATACTGAACCCTATTTTGTTTGTATATAGGAAAGGGAGGTATGGCCTCTGCTTGTTGCCTTTTATATTAAATTGCTTAAAATCGTTTAACGACCTATAAGCCAGGAACTCTGTTGAATTCACATATTAGACAAACCCGCAAATATTTTGTCTTACGGGTCTTTTTTTCTCGTGTTTTTATCAAATGAAAATTGTGTGTTTTAGTGCTTGTGCCATCCAAATATAGTTTATTTACAGAACATGGTTTATGGTTTTAGCTTATTTTGTGAATAGTAGGAATATGCTGATCAAGTTGTTTTTTTGTTGTTGTTTTGAGGCCCAAATTTAAGTCCTATTTAATTACCAATACCAAGTCCAATTTAGAACTTATTTACCTACTGCAAAGTTTTATTAAATAGGTATCTGGCACACCTTATTAACACAGCTTTTTGATCTAAATACTAGAGGTCCCAGTTTGAAAATACCACGTATATAGGCTTAAATTGTTTATATGATATGAATGAAAGGAAAAACTGGGAGAACAGGACTTCTGAAATTAACATGATGGGATTGTGTGTAATAAAGATGTATTACTGTGCTGGATTTTCTGGAGCTAACGTATTACTCAGTTCACATGTGGTTGTGGAGGATCTTCTCTCACAAACGAGAGAGTTAGGTTTTTAAATGTGTTTTTATAATAACATACAGCAGCTATAATATATAATAAAAAACAACTGAAGCAGGCTTGAAAAGGTCAGTCATGAAGTGTCTCCATGCAGTCTAGTGTTTATGACGTGGAGGTGGTACAGACCAGACTAACTCAGCTCCTAGAGAAGTACTGCAGTGGACTGTGGATATCAAAACTATCAGGGGTCTACAGTGAAATGTTCAATCAGAAGCTTCACCCTCAGGTGCTTATAGACCTGGAAAATTGGACACACATCTGTATGGTGAGTCAGTAACTTGTATGTGTAAAAATAGACATCAACATGTTTTGTAAATGGTCTGCATTTATATAGCGCTTTTCTACCTATTGGTACTCAAAGTGCTTTACACGGCTTCACATTCACCCATTCTCATACACAAGCACTCACACACCGATGGCAGAGCTGCTATGAAGCTGACCTGACACACCGGGGGCAACTTGGGGTTCAGTGTCTTGCCCAAGGACACTTCGACAGGAGAAGCCGGGAATCAAACCACCGATGCTATGATTGGCAGGCGACTGCTCTACCTCTTGAGCCGCAGGCGACTGCTCTACCTCCTGAGCCACAGCCGCCCTTATAGGCTTCTAAGTGCAATGTACACCCCTAATTAGTCAGTTTATTAGGGGCTGTGTGTTACTGGTGTTTCCCTTTCACTTTAAATGAACATACAAGACAGTTATAATAAATTGTCTTACAAACTGTTCAGAAATCTCTTTTTATTGCAGTATTTTTCTAGCATGTTTACTAGCATTATTTCAGCATTAAATCATTGAGTTGGAGTTAAAACATGTCTTTCAGTCTCTTTCTTTCTCTCTGTTATCTATCTGGCTTTCACAGGTGGAGCAACCTTCCAGCACCAACCGAGTTGACCGTCTGATCTACCCTCCTTTGTCTCCCAACCCCCCAGTCGTCCCTAGAAGTAGCACCAACAAGTCCCCTTCAACATCACCCACAGCTTCAACATCACCCACAGATTCAACCATTACCACACTTATTCCTTCCCCTCCTTCGCCAGAACAATCCCCTAACCCCTCTTCACTTTCCCCTGTACCTAAACATAGGTTTTCCCCAAAAAACCCATTGGCGAAGCCCACTTTCATTTTTCCTCAACAAGCTGTTGCTGGCTCTTCAGGCAAGCCATTGTCATTAGTCACATTGCGCAGCCCTAACCACAACCCAGCTCTTGCTCCCCGACTGCCCCCATGTGTCAATCTTCCAGTCTATGCTATTGCTGGATGTAAAGATGATCATAACCTGACTACAGCTACCGTCAACCCCAACCAGCACAATTGTCCTCCAGCTCCTACCCGGACTTGCCCTACATCAGTGGATACTCCAGTTGTAGGTTCTTGTCTTCAACCTGGGCCTGATATTTTACCTCTTTTGAAGGTCACCTTTTCCCCTAGATGTGATTCTGCCCCCTCCTCTAAATCGTCTGTTGTTGTGTCAGCTGAGATGCGTCAGAGAATAAAAGAGCTTCTGTCCAAGTATAGTCAAGGTCTGTGGGCCCATGCTTTGCCAAAACTGTTCATGGACACATACAAGACACCGTTCCCTGAACACATTCTTGAAAACGTGTCTCTTTATTTGGATATATGGACTGTGGAGTACCCAATACCACATGATAAAAAGAAGGTGAGTGAATGAGGTGGCGGAGTATGTACCCAAGTTACACAGTGCACAAGCTTAGTAAGTCTAGAACAGTAATGTGAATTCAGTGGGAAGAGAATATCCTGTCTTGCCCTCACAGAATAGCTCACTTGGCTCAACACTGTCTTCCTGTCTGGGAAAAGGGGATAATTTTGTAATGATTTGGAGAAAATTGAATATTTGCAATTATGTAAATTTTTATAATGCGTTTGTGACTCATATACTTTCCTGTGGTCAGGTCATTCTCTACAATGCCAGCAGAACTGACTTGGAAACCACAGACGGTGAAGAAAGCCAGCAGTGCAGAAGACACCCCCTCCCCTCTGGAATTCCGGTCCTGGGAAGTGTGGTTCCTCCCTGTCTGGCTTTGCCGTTAGAGCAGTACCCATCTGTACTAATTACTGATGCCAAAAGCAGCAATGCTGTTACTATAAGGTAGGACACACAATATCCATGCAAACATTAGTGCACTCTAAATTGTAACTAAAGCTAAGTATTATTTTTAACAGGAAAAACGTTTTTAATTGTAAAATATTTACATTTGAATGACCTGGGTGACTTTATCATGTACTAAACCAGTGAGCTCCTGGAGTGTAGGACCTTTGTTTACTCCAGTGGTTCTCAAACTTTTTACACTGGGTACCACCTCAAAAAATATTTGGCTCTCCAAGTACCACCATTATGACC
>JAUMHL010000001.1:17960146-17984859 GCA_032362345.1 Sandelia bainsii
TATAGTGCATTTTAGGTTCATCCTGAAATTTCACCCGAAAGCCGAATATCCCTAACTTTTTGTGAGTAGTGTATTTGCTGATGTCGAGACAAACATGCAAATAAATATATCGGGAAATTATCATGACTGACAGTTTGACTGCTTCAAGCACACTGATAGCATATGGTTTAGCAAACATAATGCTGATCCAAGTTAAGCTTACACATAACAGCTTTTTAGAAACCTGCCTGATGTACTGGAAGCTTTAATGGTCAGGTTATTATTTGACTTCTTAATACAATAGAACCGTGATGGTGACCTCAAGGTAGCTTTTTGCCATATCGCCCACCTTTACCTCAAGGTCTGTTTTTTTGTTTGTTTTTGTCACTTTCTTTCCTCGTTTTAGATTATGAAATTAGATGAGCACAAAGGGAACCGGTTGGTCTATATGTACCTTTTCATTGGTGCTGACGGTCAGGAGCTGGACAAGAGCATCAACCATCAACTGGCCCACTCCGAGTTGTGGTACAAACTCACGACACAGAACAACATCACAAACATCAGCAATAACAGCAGCGAGGATACAGGTAATACTAGTCAAGACCAGACAAACAAATATCCATTTTGGTTCCAAATAATAACAGCATTTGTCTTTTAAGAAGTCTAGTAAAAGTTTGTAGCTTCTTTTTCCAAACTGTTTTAGTTTGTCTGTCTGTTAGGACAGTGGGGCGTTTTATGTTTTGGATTTGTATTTAAACATCGTCATTTTAAAACTGACTTAAACCTCTCAGCTTGAGTGTGTTTTGCATGTTACTGTCTTTTCCAAATGTTTAGGTCTCAGTGCTCTAGTGAAGAAGTTGACACTGGGCAGCTTGGTCCCAAACTCGATTGTCAAGGCTTCAGCCCAGCCTCATCAGCCCGTAGATACGTTCACTAATACTGAGATGGTGCCACTTCCGTTGCCTCCTCCATTGGAGCTTCCCCAGGTGTGTGGACATGAGCGGGCTTTGTGTAGGGGTTTAGCATGTGAGGGAAGTAGATGGTTGATTAGGCAATGGGATGAAGATATGTTGAACACACGTGCACACACACACAGCTGTTGGTTAGGTAATGAAGTATTTGGACAGTGACAGAGTTTTAATGATTTTGCCTTTATACAAAAAATAATATGGCATTTGCCTTTCCTCTTGGGAGGTACTTTACCATGTCTTCACTGCAGCCACTTTCAGGTGCTGCTTATTTGTGGGTCTTTTTGCCTTTAGTAACTGAAAAGCTGCTCTATTGGGTTGAGATCAGGCGACTGACTTGGCCATTTGGCACAGTTGTACTGATGTAAATACTTAGTGGAGTCTGCAGCCATCACGTAGTTAAGGAGGGAGAGCAGGTGTGTAGTCCGTGTGTCTGGGAGACTGTTGCTAACTTTGGTTGATGCTTGCCTGTATTTTACCCTTCAGCAGGGGAGTTTTCCAAATCGCTGTAATGGACTGCAATTTTAAAGATAACTAAAAGTGAAGCTGTAATACTTACGAGAAATTTTACCATGAAACCGTTGAGTACTTTGATGTTTTTCACTTTTGTAATCAAACAACTGTACCTAGTGTAATCACAGAATGCATTTAACCCAATAGAAATAAATATTAAACAAAGCTTTGTGAGGGGGAAAACAGCTCATTCACCTCTCTTTTTTTAGCCGGGCCAGAATATGGATGTGTTTGTACCAGTGGCCTGCCATCCTGGTTACTTTGTGCTGCAGCCATGGCAGGACCTACATAAGTTGGTGGTGTTGATGGGGGAGATGATCCTCTATTATAATCAGATGTGGAAAACCAACCCAGTCACACACATCCAGAAAGGAGAGATCTATGCTGCCAAAATAGACAAGAAGTAGGTGATTTTGCTCCTGAAGCAGACTTGAATTGTTGTTAACATGCATGACTGCCTCAAAGGGTGTGCTAGTCAAAACCTACACATTATAAACACTTAATAGTTGAGCCAGAAGTGTAACTTAAACATTAGTCTCTTTAGATATGTTTCATTTTTATGTACAAATTTAAATATGAGGGGAAAAACATTTCTAATAGTAGTATTAACTGTCATGTGTTACGCTACTGCATTCATATTAATAGCATTGCTGTGTTATGTGTGTGTTGACACAATTGTAATTTAATGCTTTATCATGACTATTGTGCTAGAAGTATGAGATTCAGTAATTCTTAGATTATAGGAGGTCAGCTGGCTATATTGTGTTGTAAGAAAATGATGTACAAAATATAAAATGAGAGGTCACTAATGTCAATGTGTCTAATGTGGTTGATGGCATACCTGATACTTGCCTCTACCTAGTTGGCATCGTGTGCAGGTGAAGGGGATTCTGACCAACGGCTTGGTTTCTGTCTATGAGCTGGACCACGGCAAACACGAGATGGTCCGCAGTACACTGATCAGGCCTCTGATAGAGGAATTCCGACAGCTGCCTTTCCAAGCTATCACTGCACAACTGGCAGGCGAGTTATGCTCTTTCATTGGTTGATATGCATTAAAGTAATGTAAAAGTGTAATTTATTTTTATTTAGGTTAAAGGCATTTTCCACCCCACTGCTATCTCACTGTGGGTTTAATTAACGTATAATAAGCTTTATTTAATGCAAGCAGTCGTTATTGTTTTGTCTATTATTTTCTTGATTGCTCAGGTATCCACAGTGAAAACACAATATAATCAGTGCGATTACTGATAACTCCTCCTGTGTATGTTTCAGGTGTGACACAGCACAGCTGGTCAGAGGAGGCCTGCATGTTATTTAGAAACCATGTGGAGAAACGAGCACTGGTAGCCCATGTGGTGAGTGTGCAGGAGCTGCCGGAGATTAAGGCTGAGATGTGGGAATGCAGGTTAACGGTTTACCTGGTGGACACCACACTGGAGGACAGGGACCTTTGGATTCACAGCATCATGGCTGACATTGGCGGTGAGCTGTCTTCAGCTGCTTAGGATCAGGTTAAACAGGGACAGACTTTGAATGGTCACTTCAACCCCACCCCCTTTTTTTTTACCCTTCTTTCACTGTAATTGTTCTTGATCTTTCTGCCAAACACTTTAAATTGGGGGCATAATCAAGTGTTTGTTTAAAAAAATACTGATAGTATTGTTTTGTTAAGGAGTTCTTTTTTCTGAATTTAAATACCGACATACTTGAACATTTGTCTCAGATTAGAGCAATATTGAAAGTTGAAGGAAAAAATTTGTAAAGATTATATTTTATCTAGCTTCTCTTGCTTGTCTTACATGCTTCATTTTGAAGCAAACTCAACAGACTCATCCATCCACACTTTTTTTGTTCCTTCCAGTTAAGTCACCTGTGTATTACATGTTTTTATTGTAACTTTTGTGACTCAATTACCACATCTAATTTCCTTCATATGTGCCTTATGCATGCCATTGTTTGATGCATTTTGTACTTGCGTGTGTGTATCATGTTACTTGCATAAAAAGAATCATATGTTGTTGTTGTTGTTTCAGTGTGAAAACCTGTTCAAAGATTTGTTCTAATAAACATTTAACAAAAAATTTAACCAAAGGAAGGTGGGCTATAAGTAAAAGCTCAATTTCTGGATGTATCGACAGTGAAATTTTAAGGGTACAGCAGCTTCAGAACATATTGAGGCCCTTTTGTTATTTTGCACTCTGTGTTTGAAATTGAAATAGATGGAAAAGCCCTTCTTTGTTCATCAGTCTACTCATCACTCAATAACCATTGAGATGAAGTGAAAATGTAGAAATCTTTTGAAATTTCCAAAAACTGTTCTATTTAGACCCTTTGCTGTGGCACTCGAAATTGTGGTCAGGTGCATCCTGTTGGATGTGTCTAAAATGTGACTAGAATTTACCTTTGGCAACTTGAATTGATTTGTAATTTTGAAACTGATGGCAGCAACATGCCAGACATTTTATCTTCGATGAACACAGCCATGTTAGGTCAGTCGGTCTTTTCTAACAAGCTACTTGCCACAGGCTTTCAAGGTTGCTATAGTCAAAAACTACTCTTTACTCGTTTTAGCCAATGCTAGACCAATAGTACCCAGTAGTAGTGCCGACATGTACTGTCTGGCAGCTGTCCAACAAAAATTTCCCGAAGTGGGTTCAATAAAGTGTGTCGTAATAATATGATTATCATTAAATCAATTGTGACCAGCTGTGCAGGAATAACCTCCATTAAGATTTCCAGTCAGGATTTTGTTTACTTCATAGTACAGAACTAGTGAGTCACCCATGATTTTCTCTTGCTTCAGACGATGCTCTCCTCTCTATACTCATGCTGTGAGATCTTAGTGCTCCAATCCACACTATTACAGAGACTGGAACATGTCATTGGGAATGAAGGAAGCACACTAGACTCCAATTTGTTGATGTTAATGAGTCTTCCATTCACACTAAAGTTAGTTATGGAGTTCCACAGGGTTCTGTGTCTGGACTGATGGTTTTCACTTTTTACATGTTACGCGTCTGCAAAATTTTTAGGCAACACTTCATAAATTCCCACTGTGAGGTGGGATACACCCTGTGTAGCGCCAGTCTATCATAGCACTGACAGTGACTCAGAGCCAGTCACACTTGCACCTACTGTATGAACAATTTAGAGCCACCAGTTAACCTAACTGCGCGTCTTTAGACTGGGAGGAAGCCTAAGCAGACACGGAGAGGCACTCAACCAACCTATGGATTCAAACCTGAGTCCTCCTTGGTGTAAGGCGACAGTACTAACCACTACACCACTGTGCTGCCCTATCTATGAAACCAGATGAAATGAATCAACAAGTCAAGTTGCAAGGAATTTAGATTTAGGGATTTCATCATCTACTGTCTAACATCAGAAGATTCAGAGAATCTGGAGAAATGACTGCATGTAATAGGCAAGGCTGAAAACCAACATTGAATGCCTGTGATGCCCTTCAATCCCTTAGGCAGCACTGAATTAAAAACACATTTTCTAAAGTATTTTACCACGTGGGGCTCAGGAACGCTTTGGTCAGTTAACACCATTTGTTGCTACATCTTCAAGTTAAAGTTAAAACTCTACCGTGCAAAGCGAAAGCCATATATCAACCACACCCAGAAATGCCACTGGTTTCTCTGGTCCCAAGCTCATCTGAGATGGACTGACGCAAAATGGAAAAGTGTGCTGTGGTCTGACGAGTCCACATTTCAAATAGGTTTTGGAAATCATGGATGTTGTGTCCTCTGGGTTAAAGAGAAAAAGGACCATCCAGATTGTTATCAGCGCAAAGTTCAAAAGCCATCATCTGTGATGGTACAAGGTTGTGTTAGTGCCCATGGCATGGGTATCTTGCACGTCTCTGAAGGCACCATTATTGCTGAAAGGTACATGGAGGCTTTGGAGCAACATATGCTGCCATCCAAGCAATGTCTTTTTCAGGGACATCCCTGCTTATTTCAGCAAGTCAATGCAAAACCACATTCTGCACACGTTACAACAGCATGGCTGCGCAGTAAGAGTGTGGGTACTAGACTGGTCTGCCATTGAAAATGTGTGGCGTATTATGAAGCGCAAAATGTGACAACAGAGACCACAGACTGTTGAGCAACTGAAGGACATCAAGCAAGAATGGGAAAGAATTCCACCTAAAAAAAGCTTCAACAATTAGTGTCCTCAGTTCCTAACGCTTATTGAATGTTGTTAAAAGGAAAGGTGATGTAGCACAGTGGTAAACATGCCCCTGTCCCAGCTTTTTTGGAATGTGTTGAAGGCATCAAATTCAAAATGAGTGAACATTTGCAAAAAAACAAGGTTTATCAGCTTGAACATTACATATTGTGTCTTTGTAGTGTATTCAGTTGAATATAGGTTGAAAAGGATTTGCAAATCATTGTATTCTGTTTTTATTTACCAACTACCCAACTTCATTGGAATTGAGGTTGTACTTTGCCTATTGTTCATGGTCACTACACTTCACATCATTTGGTTGTTTACATTTCTATACACCAGCAATGTATGATGTCCCCATACTTTCTGGTATTCTTTCTTCTTGCTCAGGTTCTGTATATTTATAAGATATTTTATATATAGATTTTATTTCATCTTATTTTTATTTTATTCGTGTCTTTGCACAGTTTCAGAGTGACTCATGGATACATTTCAGTGCTGGTTGTACTTGTATAACTATGTATGTGACAAATCTTTTGAATCTTGAGTTGGTCCTACATGTTTCAGATGTCTGAGTTGTTTAGTTTAGGACAGATTTGTGTAGCACAACATTGCATTTTCTTCATCAATTCGAAATCCTCCAGATTTGTTATCCTTTCAGAGGGGCCCAATCCTTAGACTGAGATCACTGGACTAAATTAAGCAACTTTACTGTATATAAAGTAGCTAAAACTTGCTCCCCATTGCATATATTTTACTGATGATCAGAGGTGGTAAAAAAAAACTAAGTACATTTGCTCAAGTACTGTACTTAAGTACCATTTGAGATGTACTATTGTTACTAATTACTTTATAAATTAAATATAATAAAATAAAATAATGTTATATGGATTATATTACTGGTTAAAATCAGCTTCACTTTCACCAGCTGCTGTTTTCGTTCCACATTAAGTCTCTAAATTAGCACAGATATTTGTCCATGTTTTTATGTGCCAGAATTTTCATCTTTAAAAGTTTGTTGAATGAATCTGGGCTTGACTTTGCTGCAGTATATCCAGTAATAGAACCGGTTGTTCCTAACACTGCAGCTCTCAGTCACGAAACTAAGTCCTCAAACGGATCAAAATGGAACTTAGAAATAGGCTATGGTATTTATTAGACTAAATGATAGCTAATAGGCTGTTTTCGGTAATACACGCAGGTCCCCTTCATGACATCAGTGGAGTGACAGGGCAGCCGTGTGTGGGGGGCGGAGGGGGAGGAGGATCTCTCTCCATAAGTTTACTTTGCCCTTTGCGGGTGTTGAGAGTCAGCCTCAGCAAACCAGCCGAGAGCCGACCGAGGACGAGAGGAGCAAACTTTAGTGAGCACGCTGAAAATCTGCTGAATTAAGGATTATCCGCGGGTCATGGACGGTTTCGTCTAGTGGAGTCTTCGGCGGATTCCCGGGTCGCGCGCTTGCAGCAGAGCGGACCTCGCAGTGCGACTCCAGGCGGCTCTGAAAGAAACCATATCTGGTCAAAGTATTCGTTGCTGTCACCCAGCGGGACCGTCCGGCTATAAATAGCGCGGGAGGAGGTACGGAAATAAATGCAAAAATGATACTGCAAGCTGTAAAATAGTCAAATTAGTGAAGGTTCCTTTTGTAGATTAAATTTTAGTGCAGGACAACTGTTTTACATTTACTTGGAGAATTTTGTTTTCCATGAAGTCATTGAGAAAAAGGGGTGTTGTAATGGAAAATTTGTATATTTTAATGTCACTGTTAGTGTTTTCCTTCCTGTTTGGTCATGTTTGATTGACTATTGCAGGTTTCCCTTAAAGTAATGACACACTGAAAGTCCTAACACCTAAGTCCTGCACAAAGATTCTTGTAGGCCTATTGTTGTTGCCTATGTGGTAGTTCAAATTAAAGCTTTAGAATTACCAGCTGCCATGATCACAGGATTACAGTCAACAAGTGCTGGATATGTGTTCCTCTCTGACCTACCTACATCAGTCTTGTTTCCCCTGCATGTTCACTGTGGTAGATCTGAAACAGTACAACATCTTTGGTCACCTCTTGCTGTTGCTCATTCCTCATTTATTGTGCAGTGTTTCATGCATACAAGTCTGTTTTTCATTTCTGGGTGTAGAAGTGTATTGTATCAACAGCTAACCTGAAACAACAGGGGGATACATGCAGTAAAACATTATGACATTTTGACCTCTGCAGAATGCACAAATGGCCTGACCTCAGGTCCAAGGCAGCCTGAGAGCTTCTGGGCCTCTCATTATACAAATCATGATATGCGACTCCATGCTGGTCCCCGAAGAGGAGTTTAACGACACAGCAGCCCGTCATTTGTCAGCTTAGTGCCCTTACAAAATGAAGGACAGTTCACTTTCAATCTTCAGATAAGGTTGCTTGAATGATAGTGATTATTTTACCATGACTTTCTATTCTTATCCCAGTGTTAACAACTGATGGAAATGTAAAAAATATGGAAACAGCTTGACATGAAAGATGGGACACTGTAGAGCATTAATTGATTTTAGTAATCCTCTATGTATTGTTTCAGTGCTAAAATTAAATTCAGACAGTAAGTGGACACCTTCATTACTGTCACTTCGGCAAACACACACTGTCCTGCATAGCTTGTGAAGGGGAGGGCAGTTGTCTCTCAGCTGTTTTGTGCTGGGCCATTTCAGAGACCCCTGCAATTCTAACAACAGCAGTCTTGCAAAAACATTTGACACCATGCACATGTTTCACAGAAGCTACGTAGAAGGAAGAATGTTGAAGTCTGTAAATCCTTACGATATCATGGTTATTTTTTGTCCCTATAATTTGTTTTTGGGCATTTTTTACTTTATTTTAGAAACTGTAGTTAAGGTGTGGAGGGGAAATAAAGCTTGGCTGAACTCCCTGCTTTGACAGGGTTTACATTAAAAATAAAATCTGACTGATTAAAAAAGAAAACTGGAAATAGGAATAACTGCACACATCTAACTTGATTAATGATGTTGTAACAGTGCTGCTATTCTTGGGGACTGGACAGGCCTGCATCAGAGAGCAAGGGTCACGTCAAATGTTAGTGACTTTACAGGGTAAATTCAGGCTCGTTTCATCCCTGCCTGTTTTTCCTTTCTGCTCCAGTGTCCTCTAATGAAGTAGAAATGTAATAAATACAGGCATGGGTCTGTTTGATATCATCAGAGCAGGTTAGCGTCTTCCAGCAGACTTGCAGCGTTATTTGGAGTCCAGCCCAGTTCTTCCTCTTTGGTTTTGGAAAATTGTCTTGTCATGGAGCTTAGAGAAAGCAGAACAAAAGAACGGCACGCTTGACCCTACCTTTTAGAAGGTTATCCAAAACACACTTGCTGACATACTTAAGATCAAAAAGATCTCAAGTACATTTGCACTCCTCAAATGCAGAATTTCTTGCACTTTTTCTGGTTAATTTGAGTTAACGCTCATCCTTTGATACGGGTTCAGTGAAGTCATTATTAGTGCTGTCATGTGGGGATCTATCAGCAGCAGCTTACAGCACATTTCAAATCCTGATGCAAAGTTTTAAAAAAACTGAGCTTGGAGACAGCGCGTATGAAGAGCGTTTGGCGCTGTGACTTGCAAACGTTTCTCTGCAGTTCGTCAATCATCACTCGTCTGGTCCTAATAGCCTGTTCTCTTCTGCCATGTAGAGAATTAGAGAGAGAAGAAAACAGACCTGCAGTCTGTCCTCGCTGCCAGCTGAGAAAGAAAGCACGAGAAAAACACATTTCCGGACAAGATATGGGCTTTATCCGGGGTTGACTTTTATACTTTTCTGCAGAGTGCTTTGAGAAGAAAAACAGAGCTGCACTACTGACAGCTGCAGGACATAGTACTGTGAGAAAATGTTAGTGTTAACATAGATACACAAAAGTGGTAACGGCATTCAGGCAAAATAAAAATAAATTATTTATGTAGCTACAGTAGCAAATTATACTTTTACTACCCTTTTAAAAGGGAAAGAAAAATATCAGAGAACAACTTTCTTTATTATGGTGAGAATCCAGTCAGTAAATAATGTTGTTGTAGCATGAAAACCTCTGTTTATTCCAGAGCTCCAGCCACACGTGTAACCTTGTGTGTATTACTTTTTTCTCTAAATTTTCCTTCAAGTTTCAAAATTCATATCCAGCTAACACACAAGCTGCCTTATCAGGAAACTTGCAACACAACATTATTCTTGTAGTAGTAGTCCAAATGCTCTCACAAGCTATTTGAATTGAGTGCGTCTGCGGTGAAAACAGCATCAGATGGTCTGTCAAGGCTGCATTCTACCACAAGCACTTCAGATACGGCATTTTTAATGAGGTGCTACTTAAATCTGATTTGAGTTTTTATGACATTGCATAGAAAAAATGAAAAACTGTTTAAACATGATTTTTCTTTTCCAGCCTTCTGTAGGTCTCCTGTTACTTTTGGAAGAAAGAGAGAAGGGAGAACAAGCAGCAGAATGTTTCATTTCCCCGCTGATGACATGCTGTATCTATTGCTTTCTAATTGTAAGAGCTATTAATCTCTCTTCACTCTGTGCTTCTGCCTCCTCCAGGTCTCTCTCTTTCACAGGAGTGCTGTGGGCACTTGTCTGCCTTTGCTGTTATTTTACCCCTGAGCTGGGGGTCACTGAGGTGAGTCAAGTTTTTACAGCCAAGAGCAGCACCGAGTGACACCTAGTTAATGTACTGTATATCTGCCGTTTTGTCTTTTGCTACTTCACTGTTAAAGCTAATTTTGCTTTTCCGTTAATACATCCCTGTTAATTCTATTGCTGTTTTGTTAGTTGTTTTCAGACTCTACCAGACTCCTACAGTTTCTCTTTTTCGTGTGGAGGAGTTCTTTAGGAGTTCTTAACTGTTCCTTACATTTCTTTTTACTCATACAGAATATCATGTTAGAAAGCTACACCTTCATAGAGAATACAAGATGAGAGAAAATGCTAGAAGTAAAAGTTTGGTTTGATTGGATTATATAATCCAAAGTCATTCGAATTACAAGACATTTAAATTGAAGATCCATATTGATCAATATTGCCAGAATTTATAGTTTATATTAATTTCATTGCTCATTTTGTGTCATAAGATATGATAATGTATTCATGAAGCGCACAGTTTAATATGGCTCTTGCGGTATGAAATCATTTTGAAGTAACATTGTCCATGTTTCCAGTTGTGCCGTCCACCATGTCGACGTTGAAGAAGGAGATGGAGAAGTACAGGGACATAGACGAGGACGAGCTGCTGAAGAAACTCACAGAGGAAGAGCTGCAGCGGTTAGAGGATGAATTAGAAGAGCTGGATCCTGATGTAAGTACAGAATATAAAGTCCACAACATGCTGTTCCTGTCACTAAATTACATACATGTTTTCAGCTTTTCATGTTTTGTGCATAATACAAAATTGCCAAATGTTTTTCTAATGATCAATTGGCCTTTTAAACTGATAAACTTGCATTAGCAACCATGACGTGCCATTTGAACACAATACTAACGTTTGCTGACACTGGGCCTCTGTACATACAGTATATGTAAAAACAACTGTTTCCATCTACGCTAATCTTTTACAACATTAACCATGCCTACACTGTATTTCTGATCAATTTGATTTTATAAAATCTGCTTTTCTAAGTGATCCCAAACATTTAAATAATCGAATAAGATACATGACCAGCTGAAGCTTCTTTAGTTTTCATTTGAACTGGTAACTGGTCATTTATAATTTTAGCAAATCAAACTGCAAAATAATTTCATGCTTTTGAACATACTCATCAGTAAACTGTTGTAATGTGAATATTACTAATACTAATACTAATTATTATTAATACAGTGTTATTTCAGTGTAAGTTGTTGGACTGTGCTTTCAACGCTGTGTAGAAAAAAAGCAGTTCAGAGTCTAATAACATGCTGTTAGTTGTTACTGCACTGGTTTGGATTATATTCTCTTCTCTATTCTATTCTCTCAGACTGCAATCAAACTGAAGGTGACATCTATGGTGTCAGTATTACAGTATTTATGCACTATCTGTGTGATCTTTGATAAAAAAAAAAAGGAGGTGACACAATGGGAGAAAGATAGCATCAAGTAAAACAGGTTTTAAAACTCTTCTTTAAGGGTGGACAGGGATTTGTAGTAGCTGAAATTAACCAGTAATCCTCTCAATGGAATGGAAAGTGTTTGCAGCAGCAAAAATCACAAAAACACATTACACATTTATATGTTTGATAGACAAGTGTTTTTCTTTTCTCACAATAAGGCTGGCTATTAAGGCTAAAGTGAAACTGAGCCAACCAAGATGATTTCTAGAAAATACTCTGCCTGTAATGTGAGTGATTTCGATAAGTTTAGTCACACTTGTCTCTTATTCAAAGTATGTCTCTGTTTGTCTCGATTGCAGTCTATACATGTATCATGTTAATCATTCTTTATGATTTGTTTAGTTCTGTTCAGTTTGGTACATTCACTGCCACTGTCATACCCTCAGTGAGGCATCATAGGTGGTGACAGCAGCTGTAATAGCTTTCTGATGAATGTCTAACTGCTCATAAAGAGACTGGATTCCCCCTCAACGCCAAGGGGATGACTGGAAAGCTATAATGTGCAGGACTCAGTGTGTGTGAGTGTATGTGTGTGTGTTGGAGAGATTGATGCCAACAATGAGGGACTGAGGGACTCCATGACGTAAACAGAAGAAACAGTGTGAGGCAGTGTGTGCGTGCTTACTTTGTTTGTGTCTGTTTATGAGGGTACCCTGTTACACAACAGTAAAATGCCACTTTGCTTTGAAACACACTGTAACCATTCCAGCACAGCTTCCCACATCAGTTCCAGTAAGCCACTGAAAAAGCCCCTTCATGCTGGACAAAGAAACAATATGTCTGCCATCTGTATTGTGATTGCAGAGAGATAAACTGTACTTATCGTCACTCATCTAGAGAACATTTTGTGTTTAGTACATGCACTGCTGCATCAGTCAAAAACTTGCACACTACAACTGGGTTTTATACCTCTGCCAAAACAGCCTGGTCACTCTGTGGCTGGATCCTGAAGATCCTAAGATCTTTTTGCACCTTGCGTGTCTCATGTTCTGGAATAGGTTCATACAAATGACATGTACCTTAGACTCCTGGTAATATTTCTCAAATCGTGTACGCATGAACTGTACATGTTACAGTCATTTTCCCGTAGATGACTGCTGTAGCTGTTTAGAGAAACAGAGGGATAGACCAAATGTGGTACTGTAGGTGGTGGAATGAAAAGGAAAAGTGCAAAGGGAAAGACAGGAGGAAAAGACAAGAGTCTCATGCTGGTAAAAATAACATGCTGGGACTGAGTGTAAGAGGCCTGTTATCTGAAGCTGATAAAGAACTGTGTGACATGAAAAGCTTGGTGTGATATACTCATGGCTTTACTATAAATACTACTGTAAGTCACATGAACAGTAATGTACCACTACTGGACGTGTTGAAGGAGAGAGTCAGAGTTTGTTTGTTTTTTTACACCCAAAGATGATCATATTAATATGGACTGTGCAAATAAATATCTGTTTTTTAAATTCTTCCTTTTGAAGCTTCAGATTAAAGGAGACGAATAAGAGTGAGAGACAAAGAGAGCGAGTGATACAGTGAGGGACGTCTGAGTGCTGAGAGGACTGATAAGATATGAAGCTATAAGTAGCACATTGAAGAGCTTAATTTTACATGCTGCTTTAGGTTGAAAATAACTTGGTGTTCACCAAAGCTCTGGGAAATGTCTTGGTCTTGCTTTGGGTTGGCAGAACTGATGTGGGAGTTACAGTAACCAGAGCAAAAATACTGTATGTCCTTCAACATCATATCTACATTATATCACTTTGCTTGGGTTTTTGTTGTCTATGTGATGAAAGTAATACTGTTTCAGCTTTGGGCATTTTTAAAAGTGTTGTTAAAGTATTTTTATATGCAGACTACAGTGATAAGAAAAAGTTCTAAGAAAGTTTTCACATAGGGCCAGGCAGGTTTGAACAGCTTTTTTCCCCTTAATAAATGAAATCATCGTCTAAAAACAGCATTTTGTATTTACTCAGGTTATCTTTGTTAATATTAAAATGTGTTTGGTGGTCTGAATCATTTAAATGTGACAAATATGCAAAGAAATTTAAAATCAGGAAGGGGAAAATACATACAAAATACAGCACTGCATGTAACAGGTGAGTGTGTATTCTCCAATATAGTTTGTCTGTGTTAATGTTACTGATTACTAATGCACCCTGCATTTCTTTGTCTATTTTATTTATTATAACAGAACACAACTAGTATGACAGAAAGAAAGAAGAAAAAAATATCTTCAAGTCCTTTAAATGATGTAAATCCTCATTCTTGTCTAGAATGCACTGTTGCCAGCGGGGTTGCGGCAAAAGGACCAGACTAAGAAAGCTCCAACAGGAACATTTCAGAGAGATAACCTGCTGGCCCATCTGGAGAAACAAGCCAAAGAACATCCTGACCGAGAGGATCTGGTACCATTCACAGGGGAGAAGAGAGGTAGGAACTTGTTTTCTCACAGTAAACATAGATTAAATTAACTATTTGGTTTCCTTAAATATTAACAACAACTAAGTTTGTGTTGAGAAGAAGATGGAATCCAGCACTGGAAAAGATTCAGATCTTAACCCTCAAGTTAATCTTAAACTAAGCCACAAACCTAAAACAAAGAGTCTTGTCTTGGAAATCCATGAAAATCCATGAATACAGGGATTTTTTTTTTATTCTGTAATTGGCGATTGGTTCCACAAGACCACTCCTTACCAGGCCTGTTAGTTTGCCAGCACTAATCTAGTGTGCACACAGAAGAGTGTGATGGATGGCGAGAGATACCAGACATCTCTATGTGAAACTCTAGAAGGTCTTCCTACTGTCACTTTCAGCAGCGTCTTCTTTGCTGCTGTTGTGGCCTTACTGCAGTCTGTCTTTTGTACCCGATACATTTCGATTTAATTTTACAGACAAAGCATTCAACTTCTATTTCTTCTTGTTGAACTTTCCAATTAGCTACACACCAGATCATATTAGCAGAGTTTAGTGACAGCAGTTTCTACTCCCATGAAGATTGTTACTTGTAACTTGAAAAGTGTGTCAAACAATGTGAAGAATAGAAGTTTTGCAGAGACCACTCCTTTGCCACCAGCCCGTGTTCAAATGGGGGTCAGAAATGTGTGGCTGAAACTCGAGGAGCTGACAACACGTGGAGACACGGCCTATCAGAAAAGACACAGATCTCAGGGGCTTTATAGCAGGTCAACCATAGTGACGACATGACACATAAAGGGACACTCATGTCAGACAGCTCAACAGTTATATTATATAAGAGAGCTTATATAATATAAAATAAAATGTTGCCCAATATAAAATTTGGGCAACAGTACTGACCTCTGCCTCTAATTTGTGATACTTCACATTAGTTTGAGATTTACAGTACATTTTCACAATACTGTACTAGACATACAGTATTTCAGTATACAGTATTTAACTATGTAATTCCCACTTTTTTTTGCCTTTAGTAAGATTGAACCAATTCGTTTGCAGGTGTTTAGCACTAATATGAAAAGCCAAGTGTAAGTAAATGTTTTTTAAGGCTGTTCATGTGAGCTCAGCACTAATTCTGCTGCATATAGAGGTTTGCCTTATTTTGTTACATGGAAAACATGTAGAAAAATATGTTTATAATGAACTTCATGTAGTTTCCTGCAAGGCCCCACCCAACAACCTGAGCAGAAGTTGAATTAGTTTAAGTGAAAGGGAACACAAACTGTCCCTCAAATACATTACCACTGTGCAAAATGTCATTATTACTGGTAGTGTCATTTTACTATATTAAATCTATGAACTTACAATGCAGGCAAAGCCTGGGTGCCTAAAAAGAGGGTGGACCCCATCATAGAGAGTGTGACTCTAGAGCCAGAGCTAGAAGAAGCCTTGGCCTCTGCTTCTGATGCTGAATTGTGTGATATTGCAGGTAACACACACACGCACACACACAGATCTCACAGACAAACACTGTATGTGCGATATACAAAAGGCTTACTGTTTTTAGTTTTTTAAAATGTTCACCAAATGTACTAGATTTCTTTCAAAAGCTCCCAGTTTTTAACTATTACATTGTTGATTTCGAATCAGATTTTGACCCACTTATTTATAAAAACTAAAATAATCACATAAGCACACTCACTCATACATCCCTAAAATACATGCATGGAAATTAATTCCGAATTAATTTAACAAGAATTCATTTGATGCAGTTGTCTGATTATTCATCTTCATGTTTTGCACACTCTCTCCTTCCACTAGCCAACATTTCCTCAATCTAACCCTTCTCCCATCTTCTCTAGTTCACCTTTCATCTTCCCTCCACCCTTCCCCTTCATGTCTTCCTCAGTCCTACCATCTCCTCCGTCCCTGCTGGATATTTCTGTTCACTAGCTGAGCACCGTCCAGGGTACTTGCAGACTGCACACAATGTTTGCATGGAACAAGTCTGGTCCTATGTCATGTTCACAATGTCAGCTTGTGTTAAGCAGATAATCGTCACAGCCATGCAACTCCTCTCACAGCCAGATATATGTCTGTGACCATGCTTTCATTATAAAGGAGTATCATAGAGTCTGCATGGCAAATGTCATCACTGTGGCAAATAATTTGCTGCATGTACAAACCATCAGTCTGTGGACATGGCGTGTCTATGACTAACAACATATATATAAATTGTTTATACACTGCAGTTAAGAGCGTGGCGGTCTCATTTACCTTTCAAATATATTTTGATGAATCAAGTCCTAGTTAAGTAAACCTTGTTTTTCAACAGAACAGCAATTGAAAATGAGAAGAATTTTATGAGCACAAGTTCCTGGAGATGTTGAAGTGAACGTTCCTCTTTCTTCCAAGAGCAGCTTGGTGACTCGTGTTCTCTGACTGTTTATGTCATTGCAAACACAGTCTGTTCTCATGCTGTCAATCCCTCTGACAAATAAAGAAGGTGATACATCTCTCTAAGTTGCTCGTATCTTATATTGTTCTTGGAGTAGCTGCAAATTAAAAAACTGTAACAGTCCCAGACCCTTGATATGTGGCTTCACAGGTTAATAACTTAACATCTATTATACTTATGGTGTAGACAGTGGAGCATCACAGTGATCTGTACTCAGCCAACAGAGGGCAGAGCCTCAGCTGAGGCTGCAGAAGCCAAAGCCAGTACATGTTAAACTATTGTGTCTGAAATCTCACAACACACTATGTGACTCCTTTGTCATTATAAATTACAGCTACAGGCTTGTCTTCCTTATAATTCTGCAAGGGTTTTGAGCTATATGTATTAGCATGTTGGTCCTCTGCAAGTCGCTATCATTAAATCTCTTCACTTTTTCAGCATCTCCTTCTCTCTTCTGTCTTCTTGCTGTCTTCCAGCAATCCTGGGTATGCACACGCTGATGAGTAACCAGCAGTATTATGAAGCACTAGCCAGCAGCACCATAGTCAACAAGCAAGGCCTCAACAGTACGTAAAACACACACTTGCACCAGAACTTACTATACGCTATGTTAGTCTTGAGTCTTTCTGTCTTGTGAGTCTTTTGTTGGAGAAGTTAGCCAGTTGCATGAGCTGTCTTCGCTTGATTCAAACACAGATGGGTTTGGGCTGCATGGATTTTCAAGAAACAAGTAAAAGAATCCTGAAATACAGCAGATCATTTTACTAGTTTCAAGAAAAGATCACCTCATTGAATAAAAATGTTGAAACGAGTTGACTTGGATTGGAATTCAGTGAAATGATCTCATGTTGGCAGAATGTCTTTATTTTACAAAGAAAATATGCTCAGTCTTCTTTGTGCTTTATCCATGCACATATATAGTTGAAAACCCTAAAACTAAATAAGTAGAGATCGAGCTCATAGGTTCACACATACAATGTCTTACAGCTCCTCTAAAAATATCACAAGTGATTCATCTCTTTACCCCTCTTTATACACTACAACTGTAGTCAGAAATTACTTTCATCCATCCATCACACAGACTCACACATGTTAATGAACCAGTGTTTATCTTGTGGGGCGTCTTTCACACAACTATCAGATAACGGAGTTTACAGTGTTGAGTGATGCTGACTTAAATCTTATTGAACATGTGCCAAGTGAGGGTAAGACTGCACATATGTTCCAATAATAAGCATGGTTTCCACTGTTAGATTTTCTAAGATTAGACAGTGGACAAAAAAGTCTATGCTCAGCATTTGCCTGTTGTGTACACAAGTGTGTGCTGTAATTCTGTTGTATGCAAGGTGTGATCCAGTGCACCCAGTATAAACCAGTCCCTGATGAGGAGCCCAACTCCACTGATGTAGAGGAAACACTGCAGAGAATAAAGAGGAATGACCCTGACCTGGTTGAGGTCAACCTCAACAACATCAGGGTAAGAGTTTGTGTGTTTGTGTGCATGCGCCTGCGTGTGTGTTTTGCTCTACATTTTATATTTAATATCTGTTCTTCTATGAATTTTAGATGTTTTTTCCTAATAGTATTTTTACAGTACACTTGAAGAATCTAAACTCGCTCAGTTTTAACTCAGTTAACTCAGTTTTTTGTGTGATATTCATGGGCTAACATACAGTATGCTGCCTTAGACAAAAATGTTTTAGCTGTAAATCATAGTTTAAGAGACCGAAGATCACAAAAGCAGAACCATCTGGAAAAAAAACACAAAACTTTAATGTTTTGGCACTGTGCTTTTCTGTACGCAGAACATCCCTATCCCGACGCTAAAGGCATACGCTGAGGCTCTGATGAAGAACACTGTGGTGGAGAGGTTCAGTATCGTAGGAACCAGAAGCAATGACCCTGTTGCATTTGTAAGCCACAGCTGTAACGTTATATTGCTCAATTTGTCTAAATTACAGAGGATCCACATCAACCAAGTTAAACGCATCTTTCCTTTTGTGGTTCTAATTAGTTTGTGGGTTTTCATTTTCTGACTGTGTCATACAGTCCTTCTGACACTTTAACTCTGTCTCTACACTATAATAAACCAGATGTAGGAATAAAGCGCAATAAATGGCTGGAAAGCAGTGAGAGGGACAATATGCACTGTGTGTTTCCTCAGGCTCTGGCAGAGATGTTGAAGGTGAACATGACACTTAAGAGCTTGAACGTTGAGTCCAACTTCATTACAGGGACTGGAGTCCTGGCCCTCATAGAGTCGCTGCAGAATAATAAAACGCTACTGGAGCTCAAGATAGATAACCAGGTACCAACTGACACACACAAATACACACACAACCCACTGGTGTAGCATACATGCATACTCATTTACACATTAAACACCTAAACACACCGCGCACAAAAATGTGTGTGTCATGTAGTGTACACAGGCCATCTTTGCCACTTCAGTCTAATGCACCTAGATTACACTGTGATGTCTCATACTGCTTAGTTATACGCCTGTGACTCATTGCTCAATGATTAGTTCAACTTGTTGAATGATTCACAGACTTTTTATTTACTGTAGCACTTTCGTCTTGTACTTATTTGCTGTTTGGGTACATTGATAGAAATGATAGAAAACTGTGATTGAAAAAGGATGTTACCATCTTTTTTTTAGGGCCCTCTTCTTCTAATCCATCTCTACATCTTTTTCCATCATTTTTCTTTCTTTTCAAACTCCAGAGTCAGCCACTAGGCAACAAGGTGGAGATGGAGATCGCCAGTATGCTGGAGAAAAACACCACACTGTTGAGGTTTGGCTACCATTTCACCCAGCAGGGCCCGCGCCTCCGAGGCTCCAATGCCATGATGAACAACAATGATCTGGGTGGGTTACAGACACATACACGCATTAGTGCAGATGCACCGTTGAGTCTTGGAAACTGATAACATTTGAAGTACATGTGGTATTTGATGACTAATTCATCTCACTATGCTTAAGTTAGTTGCTTAACCCGTACACAGTCTTTAGTAGTATTGCATTTGGCACTGTTGGTTGTTCTGTGCGTCAGTACTGACACTTTATCTGAACTATATCTCCTTGAGTTCTACTTTAATAAGACTCTAATAGAAGAAACAGTGATATCATCGGCCCCTGACTCAGTAGTACAGCCAGAAACCCTTAGCCAATCAAAACAGTGCCTTTCTAAGTTATGACATCAACACTAGGAAAAGAGAGAGGCAAAAGTGAAAAGTCATGTAAGGTGTGGGCTATTTTGTTTTTGATAAGGGTGTTGTCTGCTTGCACTGTGAAGTTGATTATATGCATCATAATTTGTCATAATTTTTTCCTTCCCCCGTCATCTTTAAGCCCGGGTCGTCAGGTCAGAGTCTGATGGCTCCTTCACCTTCACTTTGTCTGTTCCTGAGTTGGAGAGGGCCTTCGGGAAGAAGTTCAAGTCCAAGATTAAGTAAAAAACAAAAAAAAACAACAACAACAACTGAAGCACAAACACTGCACTGTTTGACTGCTCAGCCCTGCCTTTCTCCTGGTTCTTTTCCAGACTTCAGCCACCTCCTGTCATACTCTTCTGAGTTTCTGTTGCTTCTCCACAGCTCCTCTCTCACTTTCCTTTTTTCCATCTTGTAGCCATTATTGGTTTACAAAGGCCACTCACAACATTTCAGAAACTTAGCTATTTAGCTTTCTAGTCTCTATTATTGCCATAACATTATTTATTATATTAATTATTATTACTATTATGAATAATACATTTTATGGCACTATTCATTGATATTTGCCAAAACAGTGTGAGATCCCCTGTTCACAAAGGCAACAAACTGGAATTATTATTTTTTTTATCTAAAAGTGTCAGAGAACACTCTACTTTTGCTCATCACCAGTTAAAGAAAAGTAAACTTGACTTGGCTTAAACTTGTACTAGTAGTTCTTGAAGTGTCTGCAAGAATAAAACAATCTGCCCTTTTTAAAATACTGTATAAACAGATAAGATTATTCTCCCAAAATTGACCCATTACATGCAGTAGAAAACTAGGCTCGGGTTTGAACTCTGCTTCTGTCATATGCTCTAATGAAAATCCCTTGAGCAACACTGAATCACCAAGTCACTGGTGCCTTTAAAATTGGATTGGACTGGACAAAACTCTCTCCCTTTGGTTGCTATAAACGTTCGTGGCAGTTCTGTCTTCATTTGGCACGAGAAACCTTTGTTGTCGTCATCTGTTGTGTTTCCGACATTACTTTCTGCTGCTGCTTTCTCTTTGGCCATAATTTTTACATTACATTATTACATATTTTTCCTTGGCCTTTACTCTTCAGATCTATCTCTTCTCCTGGTGTGGTATTTTTATCATTCCTGCAACAACTGGACAAATTCTGTCTCCTTTGTTCAGCTTGTGTTCTCCTTCTCTTTTCTAAACACCACTCTTGTCCAAAGATGGATTACCAACCGGTCGAACTAGACAACTGCCCTAGTGCTCCAGACCATGGATGGATTACCAGGAATAGTCAGAGCATCTGTATAAAGTAACTATAAACTGTGACTGTTTGAAAGTCACAGATCTGTCAAAAGATGCAAAATGACCACAAAGGGATACAGAACAACTACAAAAAGACTCAACGACCACAAACATAAACAACCCCAAGGAAAAGCAAAATTGCTAAAAAGATACTCAGAAATGCAAAATAATCATAAAGACACACAATGCAGTACGTGTGTTATTGTCATTTTGTGTCTCAGTCTGGAGGTCCTCCAGGGTAGTTGCTAAAGCCATTTACCTTTGCAGACAGAAGTTTAAAAACTTTAACTTTTCTTCTCTTTGAAAGCCTTTTTACTTACTTTCAGTTGCCTTTCTTTATGCTTTATTTAAAGAAAATCAAGTAGACCAGCTTTGCTCTGCTTTAGCTAAAGATCGTCATGATGATGAAGCTTTTGGGTTCTGTTTTTCACATTTTTCTGTGTCCTTCTCTCCCTCCATCCCTCTTTTCCTCATATCTTTTCTACCTGTTTATTTCTTTTTTCTTTCTCCTCTTCTTGTGTCTCTCTTGTCCTTTCCATTCACAGTAAGAAAGAGAAGGCTTGAGGGAGGACCCATCTTCCCTAAGTGTCGGACGAATGTGTAGAAACCAGACCTACCTTCAGTTCCTGCTTCGCCTTCGACCTCGATGGTGTTGCTGAAACCTTGTCTTGTAATCTTCTCCAGCCTCACGCCCTTGGATGGCTCAGAAGGCTATGCCCACCATATCTGCTTCAGTTGTTTGAGTTTTTTAAGAGAAACAATACTTTCTAGGCTCTTTTTAATAGGTATTAGAGGATTTAAAGGGACTGATGGGCAGTGTCCTGAGATTTCTCTGCATGCAGAAAGTGAGACTGATACTATTTTGTATTTTGAGTTGGGTTCTAGGCTTGGAAAAAAAATTATCTGGCAATGATTATGTTGTTATATTGAATCCTTTAATGTCTCGTTAAGTGTCTAGATTCCTTTAAAAGGGGCTGAAGGTCTGGTTTTGAATGAGGGCCCATTTGAAGGGGGACAGGCCACACTTAGCAAACCCTGTTCCTATTGATTATTTGAATGAATTTTAATTATTATTTTTGCCTTGTAAATTAGTTGTGCTGTCATTACTGTTGTTCTCAGTAGTTTCTGAGAATGTTGTCAATATACACCAAAGCTGATGTCCCATTTTATAAAAACAGACAAAATAAATACCTCTGATAAACTATAATATCAGATTTTCTGAAAATCTGATTTTCCAGCCCTTTTCCTATTGGGTTTAAAGTATTTTGATGACTTGCTGTTGTCAGACATTAAGCTATACAGAATCTTCAGTAATTGACAGATTTATAAACATGGGAGCTTTGTCGCTATAAATGGAATATATTTATTTGTGGCAGACCGTTGAAAGAATCGGAACCATCCATTCAAATACATTATATAATTTGGATTGATTGTACTGAACAGTGTATTTACTGGTGTAAAAATGTTGCTGTAAAATAATTTTACACTGTTACTTTAACCAGCATCTGCTGAATATTAACAGCCTCTCCGAGAACTCATGCTAGCTGGGATTAACAACTACCCATTCAAGTTTCGTTTACTTAAATCAGATATTCTATGAACCCACTGTAAAATGTCTTACAAACACCATCCTGTTACGTCGAAGCAACAGTCAACAATCAGATTACAATATAAAGCTAAAGAATCTGCAAGTTTTTGAATGGACTTCTGTTTCACTTTCAACATGACTGTCTGGTTTATAGATTGTGTTTGTTTATTTTTATTTACTGGAGCTAAAAAGTGTGCTTTAACATGGAATGGGTGGTACTGTTGACTTAATGTTTATATACTGTACATGCCTGCCTCAATCCAGGTTTGGAGAATTTCTGTATTGGATGTTAGTCGCAGATTTAAAAACACATGAAACCTCTAATGTTTTTACAGCTGTCAGAGTTCATATATCCATTGTTTTTAAACAAGGACATGTTAACTGACTATTTGAAGCTTCAGACTGCTTCTTAAAAATGTTCATCTGTTCTTAACATCTTCTTAACGTAACCAGTGAACATGTGAGTGTGGTTTTACCCTCTGATTCTGGATTGATCCACTAAGAGTTCATGGAGGAAATGTTCTGCTCAACAAGGGCAAAACATTTAATTCTGCGAATGCATGTTTATGTCCGTATTACCAGCTCCAATGCCCGACTGCATGTTGGTAATGATCAGCACTGCTGTACATCTTGCAGCACTTAATGGGATTTCTAGCTTTGAAATGAGAAAAAGAAGGGTTAGCTGCTATCTAACCAGGAATTAGCGTTCAAGTGTTGCTATCTACAGGATAAATCACGGGAAATGATCTGCACTTTTTTATTGCACGAGATGAAATCCACTTGTATTTCATGCTTTAAGAAAATGGTCAAACTACCAGTTGCAGACTTGAAAGTAAAACTGATCCTTCCGTCTATATTCTTCGGATGTGAACAACTGTACCTGATACTGTTAAAAGTGATGAAACTGTCAGCATGTTTAAGGGTTAGAAAACCCATGTGATGTATCACTGCTTTGTTACTTTCTCATCAGTGCTGTGGGTTGTTGTTTAACACATGGTAATTATGGATGTAAACATTTGTAAAACAATAAGTAACTGAATGCTGAAGAGGAGGCTCCTGCCACTCACAGTCTTTGTGTGTCCTGTTCTGTCTGGTGTTTTCTGATATTTTCGTGCTTGACTCTGTGTTTTGTTTGATAGTTCACCTTTTTTTGGTTGAATTTTTGTTTATGAAACAAATAAAGGTTGAAAATGTGTACATTTGGTTGGATTTTTACCTGAATGTGTAGAATACCAAGACAACAGTGACACTCTGTGGTTAAATGGAAGAAATACCAGGTCAGTTCAGCTCACTTCTTCCTACCAATGTCCTTTTCAGACCAGCAACAATTCTAACTGCAGTAAAGGCATCCAATCTTAACACACATTTAATGCTTTCTGTGTTTTTGATACCCTATATTATATATAATATCCTAATATTATCATTCTTTAAAAGTGCCTATTCAGTCTGTGAAAATATGCAGTGGCACCAAACTTTTTATTCTATAATCAGATTAATATGTCATGTGAAAGTACAGTAGCTGTTCAATAGGTACTTTGTGAATGAAAGGCAAAAGATGAATAGCAATAAACAGTCTACAGTAAATGTTGAATTTTATGATTCAATTGAGTACGGAATAGGATGACTTTCATTGTTCTCTTTTCAGCAAGGGCTTTTATTATTTTCTTATTTATTATTAACGTTATAATTTCCTTTATTTCCTTTTTTGCCACAAGAGGACACTAAATGTTTTGAGATGTGATGTGATGTGTGTGTGAGTGTGATGGTGTAATTATTTTTTCAAGAAAAAAAATATTTTCTTTAAATCAGATACCCAGACACACATCTCATATATATACACACACACTACCTATATGTACTATATACATACACTACTCACAAAAAGTCAGGGATATTTGGTTGAAAGTAGGGCATTTAAGTAGAAGCATGCAATGGTGATTTCCTCATCTCAAACAATTTATTGAAACAAAAGCCAA
>JAUMHL010000001.1:17984959-18013217 GCA_032362345.1 Sandelia bainsii
AAGTTGTGTAAAAAGTACTGAAACATTGAACAGTTGGACATGTGCATTCAAAAGTTTAGGGAAGGTCACATTAAGTTGACCTGTAAAGGTTATAGTGCATTTTAGGTTCATCCTGAAATTTCACCCGAAAGCTGAATATCCCTAACTTTTTGTGACTAGTGTATTTGTCTTAATTTTTTTTGCATATTTCTGACACTTAAATGGTTCAGATCATCGAACAAATTTTAACCTGAGTAAATGCATATATACTGTATATCTATTTATATATAAAAGAGATGAAGAAAATAGGGTAACACATCTTTAATGTCTGTGAACAAGGTTTTAAATTTTTATTGACTCTCAGGCAAAAACATACATGATAATCCTTTATTGCTTGTGGCATTTCACATTACCCTCAGCAGTTTCTTCTCACATCTTAATCAACAAAAAGTAAAGCTGAATCAAGCATCTCTTCAAATCTTCTTTAAAACACATTTGTTTTTGCTGTTTAAATCAATCAACTGCAGCATTTCCTTGTCTTCATGGAAAATCCAGACTTGCGCTTCACTTTCAAGTTGTTACTGCTTATTATAGCTAAAAAAAAATCACAAACACATAGTTATTTATTCATACACTTTCATTCTTCTCTCCAGTAGTAAATCCCGACAGTAATAGTATATATACTGTAAGTTCTGGTTTTATGGCTGAAAGCTTAAGGTTTTGGCTGTTGTATGAATGCCTACATGGTCATCCTTCATCGAAAAAAAAAAAGAAACACCTTGTAAATCTGTAAATTAAATTTCCTGAATGCATACATTTTTTATTACTGATATTATTAACGGTTAAATTGATATTGTAGTGAAAACACACCCAAAGTTAGTTGTTATTGCCTTAATATTTTTTGCATGATAAAGAAGATGATAACAGGAGTGAACATATTCACACAACACATTTTTCAAGACAAATGGCATGCAAGACAGGAGACACAACAAACAGGGTAATAGAAACATTTTTAAACACTATACTACATGAACGAATTACACTTTGAGGTTGGTATTGTGGGACAATAGGTTTTTTACAGACAATGTGAAACATTTGTGCAAAGATTTTACATAAATTCTGGACATGGTCAAACACAGTAGCTTTAGGAGCACACAACGGAAGTCTTTAAATGTCATTTTTAAAGTATGGCTTATCAAGTTATCTGATGTTTTTTTTTTTTTTTTTAGACATACACAGTATAATAATTTTATATAATATTTAATGATTGTTTGCCTATACTTTGAGGCTTATTATGTATTCATTTATTTATGTACAAACTGAATAACAGCGTGGTGTACAAGGACATTATTTTTCAGTGCTGCAAGACATATCTGCAGCAATTGCAGAAGAGAGAAAAAGGAGTTTAAAACTTCTCAGACTAGAAGGATAAACCACCTAACATTGTGTCTTTAGCCCCTCTGCAGCTGTTAGCTTCAAAAGTGTAAGATAGCTAACTTTAACATCAGTCAAGCTAACGTTCACATGGCCATTGGGTCAGCCTAGCTTAGTCTAATGGCTGCAATTCACAGTGCTGGTTCACACTTGATTAATTTCCCCACCATAAAACCTTCATTTTTCCACACCACCACACAGTATTCAAACCTCATGTTACTAATTTACACGTGAATGGGAAAAAAAAAAAACCCCTGATTTTAGCCAACCTTGTGAATGTAGCCTATGAACCAAGCTAGATAATGTTAGCATTAGCTAGCTAATCTACTTCTTCAGCATGTCTTGCAGTGGGCCTGGCAGGTATTTCATCACTGTGTCCATGATGCTTTCCTCTTCCTCCTCATCACCGCAGCCGGCCGGCACAGCCTTCTTGGGTCGGGTCAAGCTGCCGGCTGCAGGCTCCTCCACAGCGGCTGCAGCCTCAGCCTCAGCCTCCTCACGCTTTTTCAAACCGTACTGGTGGTCAAACACAGAAGTAAGAACATTTGGAGGTTAGAAGTGTAGGTTTAAAAAACCTTCCAGTAACACAAATTTTAAGTAGCATTCTTTTTTTTTTCCTGCTGTGGTCCAAAAAATTTGTTATGTGATGTTTATGTTACTTGATACGTTGCCTATTGTACATCCTAGAACGACTCTATCACCACATTTCAATATAAATAAACATAACTTTATTTTATTTAACTTTATTGACATGTAGCATCTAGTTTTCGAAGGGTCCTGTATAAACAGCATATAAATATTTTAATTTATGTATAAACTAAAATAAACAGAGGTAGTACGGCCTAAATAAATCGAGTTAGATAGCTAGTGAGAACAGGTGAATTTTTTCGTACATTTACAATCAAGTCTTTGTATAGAAGTCATTTTAATGCATTACAATAAGGTACAGTTTGTGTTGAAGTGCATTGCCCAATGCTGAACTACTGGACACGCAAGTACCGGAGTCCAAACTTGGTGAACTCTGTATTTAGTAGTTCTGCATGTGTGCAAAGAGCGACAAGGAAGTCAAATGGCTCGGCCAGGGGAAGCCAAAAATATAAACGCATAAAGAAGCCCACAGTGTGCGGCCTTCAATGAATAAATCAACTTTCACCGCAGTAGAAACAAAAAGTTCTTTAAGGTTCTCCCTTTGTGAGCCCACAGTCCATGCACATAGCCTTTTTTGGCAAGCCAGCTGACAACCTGCACACATGAAGCAGCAGCTGCTCATGTCTTTAAATGTATTTATTTTTATTAAATGTCTAATAATAATTTATATATATATATATTCAGCAACAATTTATAGTGATTTCTTTTTTATTTTGTTCATTTCTGGGTCAGTTTGATTATAACCACTTGGAAATTATTCGCCACTCTTTGTTCTGCTCTGGGAGGAGTTAAGAAGAACGGCAGAGATGAGGAGCCAGGAGAGAAGTGCCGCTTTTCATTCTGTTGATTCACAGTATTCCCCTCAGACCTGCCCCATCTACAGACTGTCTGTTGTTCACACTATTCCCATCATAGCAGCCCCACGCTCTGACATTCACGATGAGAAGGGCAAACAGCGTCTGAATAAGAACTGACACTGACAACAGCTGAAATCAAAGTAAACAATAAACTACACACAATATTAATCATTCAAAATGTAAAAGTCAGCCATGTATACAATAAACATGTTTTAGCCAGAAATACAATGCAAAACATGCAATAATTGCTGCAGCAAAAAGACTGTCTTGGCTTATAGTTATTTCTACAGCAATCCTCTCCTGATTCTCTGATTCCTATTAGCTATGGTTGTCATTCTGCTTTCTAATGCTCCTCTGATGCATAAGTTAAAAATAACATAAAAGCAAACAAAAGTAGTGTGGAAATAGATTCTTTCAAACACAGGTCTGTTATAAATAGAGTTTTGCTGTCATGCAGCCATGATGCAAAGCCTTTAGAAGCTGCATTAACATCACAATGATATCCAAAATCACCAAAACATCTCACGTGGATGTGACAAAATTTTAAAAGCAAAGTAGTACGATGAACTGATTGTATGGGATAATGAATTTTAACATCGCTGTTCTTTTCTTTCTTTTCTTTTCTGACAATGACAGACTGACTGTCTGTGTGTTGAGCAATGACAGGTATCATTTAGTCTCATTTAGTCAGTTGGTTATACACTATATTGTCATCATCATTGTCATTATACCTTGTCCCTGATGCCTTGCCTCATGCTTTCCCTCTCGGCCTCCATCTTGGCATATTTGGCCTTCCTTTCCTCCTCCTGCTGCCTCAGTGCCTCCTGTCGCTCCTCCTCCTTCTTTGCTGCATCAGGGTCCTCCTCCTTCTCCTCCCCTCCCAGCATCTTTCCCACATCAGGAGGACCTCCTGACAGAGAGAGAGACAGGAAAAGAGATTGAGCTTTCATCGGATTGACTCACTGTCTGTGAGAAACAGAAAAATGGACATCTGAGACTAAGGAGACAAATGAATAGATCAACAGCAGCTGAAGTCTCAACAGTATCACAGACAAAAACAAAAGCTGCTCACAGCAGTTTAATAACATTTTCTGGAGATGCACATTGTTTTAGGGCATTTTCAGGATGACTGCAGTTCTAACTTGTTAGAACTGTCACAAATACTGATTTAGTAAATTCTTAATCTTCTGACAACACAGCTGCTATTTTGTCCCTCAATCTTCCATTTGTAGTCTATAGACTTTTCTGTTTTGCTTGTCATTTTTGTAAACCTGTCAGTTCTCTTTATGTTTATCTAACTATCATTTTGACCTGTTATTATTGCGTACTCAACCTGTTTTACTCACCAGATTCCTAGACTAGAATATGTACAGAATGCAAACTTTTTTCAGATTGCTGAAACATTAAAATTTCCAAAAACAGCACTTTTGATTGTCTCCACTGAGATGTAGAAACAGGAACTGTGGATCAGGATTTGTGCATCCTGTTGTTGGTGTGTCATTTTAAATGATCAGATTAAGCCAAGTACACTGGTTCCAAATTATTCCTCTCAGACTGACATCCACTGAAACACACTGACAGAAAAGCAGATGTACATCAACTTTCTGTATAATCAATATGATGAAAAGACAATGAGAGATGTGAGAGAGAAGACGGTATGGGTGTGAGTTATATCTCATATACTACTAGACACAAATCCTTCAATATGTTTTACAAAGCCCTTCTTAGTGTGAGTGGAGTTATACATCCCATAAAATAATGTCTCACGATGCCAAAGCAGAAAAATGCTGAGTGTTGAAAAGAAAAATAAGAGAAAAGTAGGAAACCTGTCACCAGGCATCAGCAGAAAAGAAAAAGATGGAGGGAAGAGCCAGTGGTCTGATGGATTTAGGCAAAGACTAGAGCAGATAAGTTGTGAAGAGGAGGAAAAAAAGACAAGAAGAAAGGACAGGGAGATAAGGAGCCAGCTTAGTGCTGAAAACAAGACATATTTAGGAAAACATGGAGAACAGGAGAGGAGAGGGAGAGAATCTGTCAGAAACTATTGAGTCCAATTAGCTGAGCTGTTCCAGTTAGTGGGATTACCCAGCAGTTTCTGCAGAACCAGAAGGGGGGGTGAGACCGTGACAGCTGAAAAGAAGGAGAAGAGGATAAAAGGAGGAAGCAATGAGAAGTAGTGACAAAGTGAAGAGTGAAATGGGGGGAGATGGACAGGCAGGTTGAGAGACAGACGAGGGACATCTGAGGACAGAGAGCAAGCAACCAAGAAATGAAGAGTACTCCAGTCTGCAGCTGTCCCTGCTATCATTAGGATTTTTGACTCATCAGCATTAATAAGACTGAACCGCAGCAAAACGTGGAGAGATACAGTAAAGGACAAGAGAGATGAAGAGATGACGAGAGAGAAGAAAGGATGACATGGGGAGGGATGAGTGCAGGAGCAGTGAAGGAGAAAAAAGGTTTATTAGATATGCTGGTGATTAATGTAATTTTAGATTCCAAAAGTTGAAATGCTGTGTAAAATTTACATGAAAACAGAATGCAACGATTTGCAAATCTCATAAAAAACATTTTATTCACAAAAGAATGTAGAAAACATCAAATGTTTAAACTGAGAAAATTTACCATTTTAAGAACAATTGAGGGTAATTTTGGAATTGATGGCATCAATCAAATATTTGATATGTGTTTTATGTTCAGTTGCAAATAAAATGTGGGTTTATGAGTTTGCAAATGCTGCAATATGCTTCTATGAATATTTTACACAGCGTTGCATTGTTTCTATAAAAACCTGGACAACAAGCAAAGGATACCTTTCTTTGCTTCTAATTAATGGTTTAATATATGGTGTTTAATATCCATATGAACAAATCTATTAAATACATTTTAACATTAGTTGACATTTTGAGAAATACATTAATTGACTTTCCCTCTGAAAGTTATGTGAAGCTGGGACCAGCACTCGATTAGCTTACCTCAAAATCGTCCAATCAGCACCTCAGAAGCTCAGAAGCTCAATACAAGATGATCAATACAAAAAAAAGGGAATTGTAAAATTAATGCATAATCTGGTTTTCATATGACTATTTCTTGGATAGCATTCTATGCTAAGCTAATTGTCCAATGGCTGTAATTTTATATTTACCATATAGACATGAGAATAGTCAATCTCCAACCATCATTATTTCCAAAAAGGCAATCTTTTTTTTTGTTGTAGAGTGCCTTTTTATACAATGAAGCGGTTACCACAGCAACGAAGTGAAGCTACAATTATACACGAACCACCAAAGGTGAATTTAACAAAAATCTATCACATTAGTGAGCCACTTTGGATGTAACTGAAAGAGACAAAGACAGATGAGCAAGAAATTCAGAGCGAATGTGAAGTAAACCTCAGTATTGCTGCATCAGCGATGATGAACAGCACAGAGAAGCAAGCTGACTCGGCAATATCTGTCCAACCATGATACACTATGTTAGCTCCTTACAAGTGTGCACATGTGAGAAAGAAAGATAGTGAGGAAGAGAGAGAGAAATAGAACTACAGCGCATTTAGTGTCCCTGTTTGTGATTGTATTGCATTTATATATACATGTATGCATATGTATCTAAATATTTGCTTAGTTGGGCACCCACACATCAGTTCTTTGGTGACTGAGCAATTATCTTTGATGTGTTTGAAAGCATGTGCACAGCATGTGTTCAAACATCTTAATTGTGTTGCATGGGAAACGGCTTGGATCCAAGTTTATCTTCTGTCATTCTATGATGTTTGGACTGCAACACTGCAACATGAATTATGATTGAACCAAGTAAGAATCAGTGCATCCATATCATTCACTGGTACACCATTTCTCTAACCTTTGATTTAGTCAGCAAAACAATAAGCTCACAGAAACTATGGAAATCAAAAATATACTTAATGTTTACATGCATTGTTATCCTCAGTAATTCAGAATATACCACATGTATCCAGAGTTCTCTGGGCAAGGTAAAAGCTTATCTGACATAGTGCAAGAAGGATTCAGGATCAGCTTACAAACCCACTACCTGAATATCTCAGACAGAGTCCATGTAAACACTGCTTCTGAATTGGAGCAATGACTCACAACCAGCTAAGCCTCATTGTCAAATAATTTCCTTACCAGAAAAAGCTAAACAAACTTCGTCTGGTTTTACAAAATCTTATTAGCACATGCAGAGTGTCTTTGTCCAAATGTGAAAAAGAGGATCCTGGGAGACAAAGCCCTGAGTTATATTGAGCTATGATCCCGGCTCCTGCTTTGTGAGTCATGTGCGAGAGATACAGCAGTGTCTTTCTAAACCAGAATAATTCTTTTAAGCTCTGAGGCATCACATAAGCTGTGCTGAGCTATATTTGAGTGCTTTGATTATAGTGTCTTTACACTGTAGCCCTGCATGCTGTAGAAAGTTGTTGTAGTTGTCAAACTGACATTTAATATATAGGCTAATAAAAACCTGTAGTGGAATGTTGACAGTTTGGCCTTTAGCGTCATTTTAGTATTTTATATAATCCACTTCACTAGATGAGTCAACATCAGTAAAGAAAAAGAGGTACTTTGTAGAGAAAGTCTCCACTGTGTAATGTAAAGGCCAGCATAACAACATGATAGTGCCTGAGAATAACATATAAGTGGTTGTAACAGACTCCAAGGTCAAAACATTTCTGCACCTTCACCAGATTGAAGCTGTTAAGATTTTTTTTTTATTGTGGCAGCAGTCTAACTCTAACTTTGCTAAAACAGATAAAGTTCCACTACAGTTTTCTCCTCAATACCTGAACACTGTTTTACTGCTTAGCTAAAAGATGTCATCTACCTAATCATTTTCCTTAGCTAAATCTTTGTTAAGTCCAAAGTCTTAAGAGAAAGTAGGAATGAAGGCTAACCTTAGCTAACTCTCACAGTTCTTGAACTTTTGACAGCATCAGATAAACAGTACTTATCCACTCTTTTCCCACTCAGGCAAATCCTTCTCTAAATCCAAAGTGTGGTGGGAAAGCGGATGAGCATAAAGATCTGGGTTTGGCCTTCAGTACAGAAGGCATTGTCTCAGCACAGCTTATTTTACTCCAGAAAAAAAATGTGTCAGAGAAGAAATTATTGGAGGAGAAAGTGTGCTCACTATTGTTCTGCTGTTTCTTTATTCACTAACTAGTGACAGTTATGCTTTGAGTCGCCTTAAATGTCTCTGAGGTGGCGCAGCTTAACACAACGTATCAAACAGGACTCAAAGTGAGACAATGTTTTGTCACATGGGACTTTTATTCACAAATAAGCTTACGCTCTTGACCCAGGATGTGTGTGCGGATGTCATTCCTGCCATTATTTCTGATTTTTCATATGATGTATCTAATTTATTCTGAAGGTTTCACCAGTTTTTGTACAAGAAAACGATAACAATGATATAATTCCTACATAAGTGTGTAAAAGTGTGCTTCTTAAGCAGTAAGACAATTTCCACCATAGAAGTTTCTGCTGGTCATGATGATTTCTCAGCGTTCTGACATCCTGTGTCTGTCAGGACACCATATTTTTGTCAGAGCCTGCTTCACAGATGACTTCCTGGGTTTTTGTTGTTATTTTTTGTTGTCATGACTGTGTCACTGTCATCAAACCAACACCAGTTTCTTCTTGTAACCCAGGACCTGCTGACACTTCAGCAATAAGTTACAGGTTGTCTCAGGTAAGAGAGCTTGCTGTGTTCAGGATTTGTCATCAGTCATTGTTCTGATGAGGTTTACAACAGTCCTGTCTCCTGTTTTTGGACTGGTCTGCACATCTTCAGGCTATTTCTCTGACTGAAGAGTGTGACAGTAATGACACATTTGTGTTCCACATAGTCAGCAGGACAATTATAGCCTGACTAGTTTAGACTAGTTTCCTTATTTCGCAAATATTCAGCCCATATCTAGAGAATACTGCTGCATGCTGATCCGCATTTTGGCGATTCCTTAGTCTATAAACTTCAAGTCAGAATTTCCCCATAATAAATATTTTGTTTTGGAGAATATTTGTAGTATCTCTCTGTCTTTCTCTTAGTCAGTGTCTCGCTCATCCTGCGTGACTTAGATGGCTGAACGCCTTATTCATAGAATCTGCAGATCCTCTCGAGCACACATATGTAGATACACACACACTTTGAAATCTAGGAGAAGCACAAGGTCAGTTTGATGAATTGAATTTGATTTGCTGGAGTAACGCACAAGGATGTGTGTGTGTGTGTGTGTCTGTTCCAGTGCTAACTCTCTAGACCAATCAAGCAATGAAGACGTCATTCCCTCAGCCAATCATATTAGATAATTGCTAAATGTGATTATCTCTACTTTGAGTTGTTGAGGTAAGGAAAGAAATATTCAGTGTCTTCTGTTTTCATTTCACCTTGAATCATACATCTTTGTGACACTTGTGCTTACAAGTACCTGCTGACAAACTGTTATGCCTGCATGTCAATGTATGTGCTGTATCTGTTAAACAAAAGAACAAATAGCAATAAAAAATTAAAAGGAAAGTAGTAAAAATAGTAGTAATGTGTGTTTACAGTATAGATTATACTGTATAGTGTCATGGTTTTTAAGGCTAAGTAAATTAGAAGTAATAAAATTCTGTATATATATTCCTTGATAGGCAGGTAAAAATAGTCCATAACACTAAGTGTAGGGTTTCAATGATTTTCTGTCTTTTATCCTGTGCAAATTGCAGCAGCAACAACCTCTCAGATATCACCTTTTACAGTAACATCATTTTTGCATCATTTTGCAAAATTAAAATAAATTGGCAATGGTTTGTACTGTGAAGTTCTTTAGTCAGTGTAGCCTCCAAAAGGATTGTTTTTCCTTTGAGTCTGTCACAAAGCTTTAGTCAAAGCCAGGAATGGCCCATTCACCTTCATAAACTATAAACACAGTAAGATGCACTGACAAGTCATAAAGTCATATCAAATCATAAATTTACCACAAAGGGCTTTACAATCTGTACAGCGCCCTCTATCCTTAGATGCCTGATGCTATAGATGCTATAAATGAGGACATTCACCCTCAGACTATACAGAACAACTGCATACCAACATGACAACAACATGTGAAGTACGATGGTGGAAGCGTCATGATTTGGGGCTGCTTTGCTGCCTCTGGATCTGGACTGCTTGTCGTTGTGGAGGTGAAAATGAACTCCCAAGTTTATCAAGATATCCTACAGGATTATGTCAGGGTGAGTAATTCAACAGGACAATGACACTAAACATTTAAGTAAACTTACAGTAGGATGGTTCCAGGAACACAAAATCTGCCTGAGAGTGTGCCCAGACTGTCCAGTCAGAACCCAGACCTCAACTCAAAAAAGATGCTGTTGAATGAGCTCCAGAGAGTCATCCACATCAGACGTCCTAAGAAAATGGTTGGGCTGAAGCAGTTCTTTGAGGAAAATTGATCCTAAAGTCCTTCTGGACTATTGTATTGTTTGTTCAATAAAGACATGCAACATCACAATTCTCTGTGTTTCAACAGCTTAAAATATCACGTTTGTTGATATTTGTGACTTTTCTAAAGATCAGTTCACATTTCATGACTAATTTATGCAGAAAAACAGACAAATTGCAAACAGTGCCATTACTTTTTTTTGTAAATGTAAATAAGTGCACTTTCGACCCAGTGGACTAATGGATAAGGCATCAGCTTCTACAGTTGAGCATTGTGGGTTCAAGTCCTCACTCAGTTTTATATCTGTGCATATATCTGTGAGACAATTTGAGCCAGATTATTATGATGTGTTTGCTCGGTTGGTGGTTTGTTCCACAGGTTAAAACTAATATAACATTTTATGTGTGATTATGTTTGCAATGTGATGATCCAGTTTTGGAGTTGTTAGGTGAGCTACGGGCTACGATGCTATGGAGGGGCATTCGTGGACCATATCCCCCAAATGAGTTACTGTGCCCCCTCAATCACAGGCTGAGAATTGGGCGCTAAACTATTTTTAATTACAACACATCATCATGCCTTAACATTTGGCGCATCAACAGCAAAGACAAAGATTAATTCTTCACTCTGACTTACGCACTTTTGGACCATAGATGCCCAGTACTCCTCAAAACAAAGTCCTGTTTGGATCAGCTAGTTGTTGAGAAGGACTTTACTCGAAAATGAACACACAACGGAGTTGAAGGACACCGTTTTTAGGAGGTTTTTATAACAGTAAGCCATATGTCTAATTCGCTCAATGTAAGAGAGGAGCACAGAGAGCCCCTGTGCTTCCTGTGCACCCAGGGCACACTGAATGAGGCCAAATGTGACTTTTATAAAGTGACTAGTTTCTCGAGAGTAATAGGTATAATCCTTCTATAAAGCACTTCTTCCTGTAATACTGAGAATTTGTTGCTGTAGCTCATCAAAGCGATTATTAGCCTCTCCTACTAACAGCTTTAATTCCTCTGGATCTCTCATGCGTTTACACTGGTCATTCTCTAAACTCGATCACACATTTTTTCTTAGTAGATCACCCTCAAAACGTCCAGAAATGAGACGCGCAATTTTCAAGATAGTAGTAGAAGTAGAAGAAGATAGTATTCCCATGATTATATGAATATCTTAAAATGAATCTGAAAATGTTTTGTTGATGTTAAAATGTATCATTTTGCAGTAACACTGCAGATTGTTTTACAGTTTGGCAAACCACACATTAATTAATGAAACGTTGAAACACTGAAATGTTATTTAAATTGGAAATTTAACTTTACTGCCGACTTATTGGCTGCACCAACTGCTTCTCTGCTGATACTCTTCGACTGTGGCCTGTAGCCTTCAGAGTTTGACTGAGCTCTATACCTTGGGTTTAATGTCTACCACACTTAGTAGCACCTTAGTCTGTCAGATGCTGCATCAACTTTTACAAGCTGAAAAGTGTCAAGTCAGCACTAAAGCACTCAGGAACAAAAGCAATTAATTCACAGGGAAACCTTAGTAAAAACTATGGGAGGGCTTGTATTATAGCTCCCAAAATAATAACAGTGCTTGACTGAGTAATAATAATTCCAGCTGTAGAATGAATTTAATCATCTTTGTTCCAAAGGATACACATTTTTTGGAGCCTGAGAGTTCCAGTGGTGCAACAAACTGCAGTCTATGGAGCTATATGTACACAATTGTTTTATTTCAAACGGTTTCATTTTTTCATCATAAACTTCTAAAATTAAAAATATTTGCATATTCCTAAATTCTGGATTTTTGAATGAGGGAGAATGAGCAAATGTCCTTCAAGAGGAACAACTGAGAGCACTGTTCCTGTTAAAGCCAGAACAGCCTGTATTTAATTGCATGATGCACAAATTACTCTCTGATTTAGAACAGCAGTAGCAATCATATTTCTATAGAAAAGCTTGGCAGCAAATATGTGGCAATATGTAACACAGTATGCCAAAAATCCCAATTTGGGACTGGCATGAAATGGACATGACCATTATTTCTACATGTAAACCCTGGTTATGTAACTATAGTGTAATTGCTCAAATCCACTGACATGCAACACCAAACAGATAGAGTCAAACACTGCAAACTGTATCCTACATGGTACACATTCACTGAAATTACTTTTAGTATTATTTTCAACTTGTTTCTAACTTGAGGATTTAAGTTCATTTTAACCTTGCAAACCTTTATTACCTTCAAGAAAAACATGTCCTAATTTAAATATTCATGTTTATTAGCTTTAAATAGAAGTGTTGTCTCATGATGACACAACACTATGCCACGCAATGCAGGACTATGGCTACTGTACAAACGTACAACATGGATTTGGTGCTGAATCATCACAGTTAAACGTTGTTCTCTTCCAGCTAAGTGTAACCAAAGAAGTCTTGGGGGATTAGTTAATGCACTGGCAGCATCCTCTCTTTCACTCTCATCCACATACTCATCACCTGAGATATACTCAGCAGAAATATGCAGTGACATGACAGAAAATCCACATCCAAACAGGAGCAAAACAATGACACAATAAAAAAAGCAAGGTAACATCAAGCTGGAAAATCAGATCGCTGGTAGTTTCAGAATTAGATTGACAAATCTGTTCTCATTCCCGAAAAGTAACTCAGTGTGTGGCCTAATTTTGATTTGCCCAACAAACAGGAGTGCTCACCCATTTCCATAGCTCCGTTTATTCAATTCTCTCTTTAAGTTATGTGTTACATTTGACAACTGTGTACATTTGGGTACATTTCATGTCCACTGATGATAATTACAGAGTAGGATTTGGTTTTAAAATAATGAATAAATACCATTAAAATAAACTTTTTGTATTTCCATTTGTTTCTAATTCTATAAATTCTAAAACCTAAAAATTATATTGTTTAAATTTAATTTGTGTTACTAATGTCCTAAATGTCCTTGTGACCAGAGTCAGATACATTTTTCGTCAACTGTGGACATTTTAAACACAACGTAGTGAGTGTGAGCATCCAATACTTTTTACTTTAATTGATCTATTATTGCCTAAGAGTATATTAACTGACTTTCAACTATGTTACATTACTATGTTATGTTCATTGTTATGGTGTTTTTTAAATAAATTAAAATAAAATATATGTTCAAATCTGAGGTCAATTTGCACAGCCAGGGCCTACCACTGACTGAAATTGTGTGAAACTGTGTTATCTGTCAACTATGTCACACATAGTGGATCCAACAAATGGGTAACTCATAGGTGACATGACCCTACTGGTAGAATTGTCCACAAATCCATCTAATTGTTGGGATATTTCACCTGAAACGTCAGCCTCGTGGTGGCACTAGAGGAAAAGTGCCATGCTTGTGTAAAATTTCATGGTAGTACATTTGATCATTTTTCTGGACCAAAATGGTATTTTTGCTTGTTAGAGGAACAAGACAGTATGTTAATCCTCTGGTTTTTCCTTTTTTATAGTTGAAAGTGACAGTAAATGTTGGAAGAGTCAGAGGAGGATGACAGCTTGAATTGCAGAGTGGACATTATGGTTACACAACAGTTTGAACCTCTAAACCACACAGATGCTCGATAATGCAGCCTAACTGATTAAAGATATTAATATTTATGTATTGACAGGCTCTGACTGTCAGATTGATAGCTTAGCTGATTGATTACCTGACTAAGTGGTTTGTTCCATTATCTGATTTCCCCCTGACAGGAAGCTTCAGTGATCCAATGCACTATCAGCACTTTTACAGACATTTCTGTGGAAAGAGGTCACTGTGCCCCAGTCTCTACACATGGACCAGAATCAAACTCCGATAATAAATGCAGTGACAGCAACACTCATCCTGAAAGGCATCAGCATCAATTATTTTACACACATACCTGTACATTATGAAGCTTTCTCTTTCTTTCATCTTTTCTCACTTACTTATATACCCTGAAGGCCTGTGTAACTTCCATAATTTATCTTGCCTAAAGATGCAGTATATGCATAGACACTCTGTTATATACACTATCTATAAAGCATCTCTTCAGCTCAGCCACAGTACAGACACATACACACAGAGGGAAAACACCCACACTCTTAAATCTATTCCCAAAGTCTGCAGGCAACTTATGCGGAGTAAAGCCAGCATCCAATGCATTGCAGCTGATTTAAGAATTCATAGCGCAGCACAAGGCACAGCTGCTGTGAAGAACAAGGCAGCACTTGCATCCCCGGCATCCCAATGAGAAGCCAGGACTCTGCTTCAACTCCACACCCCAACTGTAACCACCAAACTCTTCTGTAACCTGGACAACAACAGCTCAGCATCACAGTCACGACTGACCAGTGTGTCTGTGTGTGTGTGTGCGGCTGCTGCAATATAACTACTGGCACCACTGTCCTGCCTTTCCCCTTGAAGCTATAGCTGACAAGGAGATAAATTACAGGGCTATAATGAGGACTAATTAGGGTCCAAATAATAGCTAAGATAATATTCTAATGGATAATACCTGATGGCTTTAGAGGACAAAAGGCTTATGAAAAAAATGTTGGTCTTCTCCATCTCTCCTGCGTCAAAAGATGCCAACAGTTGGCTTCAAAAGAATGCAGTGGTCTATTTGGTTAATAATGTCACAAGAAAACGCTGTAATTTTTATAAAATTTTAAGGAGATAAGAATAAGGAGAAAGTGCAGCTTTTCTTGTGCTTATAAACTCGAGGCTGCTGCTGCTACACTGAGACAGTGACGATTCGGAGATAGCAGGTTTTCACTTAACAGGTAGATTATTAGTATACGATCCTTCTCCTGCTGCTGCTGCTACTGCCCCATTTCATCTGCAGCAGTCCTAACCCTCTTTACAAAGTACTTAATGTTTTTAAGTGCCGATACATTACATAAAATGACACTTTTCCCGCAAAAGAAAAAAATAGAAAAACAGAGAACAACAAACCATTGTCATGCCCTGTCCTGAGTTTTTTTTATAATTATGCACAGCTGATATTTGAAGTCAGTAGTTTGGTGCAGCACTGATTTTTCGCAGCACGGGCTGCCCATAACTAGCAGGCCAGTAGTAGTAATGTACTGCTGCTACTGCTACTGAACATCCCTTTAAATCCTTTACACTGCAGTGCTGTTAAATCAACCTCCAGCCTGGCAGACTACTCACCTCCCAGCGCAGCTTTCATTACAAAATTCATGATGAAGCAGTTCTGTGTTCTCTTCCTTCAGTGGTCACGTTATCAGGGACAGACCTGCAGCCAGGGGACAGAATACACAAGCTGTGAGTGCATGAATAGCACCGATAGGACGTGCAGTTTGACTACACCTACAATATAAGAGTTTGATGGGATGGGGGAGGATGATGATGAAACCTCTTGAGGACAAGAAACAACCTCCAGACAATGACCTTTGTTTCTTTCTACTTCTACATTTTAAACAGCCCCAGTGATCAAGTCTATTCCAAGGAACAAAAAAGATGGCCAAACCGGGTTAAGATGGCTTTACCTTCCACTTCCACTGTGACCTGAGTTTTGTCGAGGCACCTGCGCCCTCAATTTAAAACCACACTCCATCTTGTGCGGATTTGTGCTGACAAACACAGACTGAACAAAGACTGGGTCAAAGATGAGCCAGTGGGTGCGTGGTTTGTGTCAGTACATAGCCCTTAGAGAGCATTACCTCACACGCTCTGCAAATGTCACATAAGAAGCCAAATGGGATGTTGCTATGGTCTCCTGACTTCTCCTATGACATCTTACAGTGCATCTGTGACTCATTTGTTGTATTAAATATTATGGCATCACTATAACAATCATTTTCTTTTTCTACAGGAACTCATATGCTGCTCAGTAGTGAATCTATAATAACTTGAAATTGTTTCTCTACAGTCTGTCTTTATTATGGTTTTACAGGCTTTACAATACCCTATACATCTTTATAGTTTAATACTCATCCAAGTTTATAGTTACGTTACTCCACTTATTTTGCACAATCTTTTTTTTTTGACATAACAACCCCTGGTGCATTTTAACATCAAACGGAACCTGCTGCTGCATTGTACGAAACTTGCTGTTTCGCACCAGGATCATTTTCATTCGCCTAAAAGTCAAATATGCACCAGCCGAGCGTCTTTAAATCATTTCCTGGTTTCTTCTTCTTCTTCTCCTTCCTCATCCGCAGCAGCATCACTTTCTCCTCACAGGAACCTTTACAGTATAAGTCGCTGCTCCTGATGCGGCGCAGCATTTCGACACAATTACCGTACAGTATATAATGTGTGAAATGTATTTCTGCAGCCACTACAGCCTGCACGCTCCGTTCAGAGGTCACTACGTTAGAGGTTATGCACAATAGGCTGAATCTGCATCTTTCACAAACCAAACACCATCCTGTCCCGTTGTACGGCAAAGCCGCACAACACACCAGCATCTCTGGTTGTTCTCATCGTTTACCTTGTTGTGAGCCGCTTCCAAGTCTTTCAAGTCTTTATTTCTCCAAAAAAAAGCCTCGTTGCCGTGTTAAAAAAAAACAACCTTCCCTTTTCGCCTTCAATGAAAGAAAACACAAGTTGTGTCCCTCGCTGGTTGTCAGTTTGCAGACATGCCGGTTGTGAGAGAGTCCGGCTGCAGCGGCGGAGGAAGAGAGTCTATTCCTGCTGGACGAGATGAGAGCATGCACAGGGAGCGAGAGGGAGGGGGGTGGGCACAAGAAGTGAAGGTTTTATTTCATTTTCAAAAATTCAAAAGACAAAACGTGTGAAACGTTCAAAGTTCTTCTAAATGTCTCCAGTGAACCCTAATAAGTCCATGCAAGTTTGTTATTGTAGTAAAAGACAGCATTCCTTCGTGTCCTCACATTTCTTATTTTTTTAGTTGATTTTTAACAAGTTAAAACCTTCAAGATTACTTTTATTGTCTCCTGTTTTTTATTAGAGTTATTTCATAGGAACATATTAAAAGACTCTTAAAATAAATAGTTACAACAAAAATCCTGCTTTAAATTGAAATATTTTCATTACGGTATTAAAACTATGACAGCCTGCATATCCATGTTAAAGCAGCCATGTAACATTTCTTTGTCCAATTGGAGGCAGTAAAACAAGTTGTTAACATAAAGTTGAGAGTGAGTGAGTGCATTTGCCTCATGTTTTTGTTTTTGGAAAACATAAGATCAAAAATCACTTATGTTTTAGCCCTGTTTTTTTTCTCCATCAAACCCCTGTAGAGGAATATCTGTCTCTTTAGCAGCAAAATGCTTCCTGATGTTCATAAGCTAGTTTCTAACTTAACTTAAACCAAAACAATGAGCTGAAAAACACTGAAAATGCTGTGGAGCGCTCAGAGAAACTGCAGAGTTGTGTAATAATTCTCTGTTACTTCACTGACATGCTGTATTTTGTTTTCATTGTTTCTGAAAATTTGATTCTGTGTAAATGTATCCTGTTCTACCTTTTGTTCACACGTACAGCATTAATCACATAAAACAAGAATAGATGGATAATTATATTAGCCAGTGAATGATGTTAAGTAATATTGGTCATTGATTGATTTGTTACTTTCTAAAATCAAAAGTGACAATGATAATGCTTTAGATCAGTTAGCTGCCACATCAGAGAGGTACAGTGGTGTAATGATAAAAATTTTAGTTATCCGCTAAAGTCTTTCCTCCCTCTTTATTTCTCATAAATGTATGTATCATGTGTTGTCAATCTGTTTTTTACAGCTTATTTTTGCAGTCGTCTATGTTGTATGAACACATTACATGTGACTTGATGATATCTTTATGAGTAGTGGTAGTGGTGACTGCACCAGATAGAGGACAAACATAATATGGACAGTGAATTATGATATTTATCACTCCAACCTAACCTTGTTTCTGGTAGCCTTAACCTGCAGCTCTAAATGAAGCTTTTTCTGCACCAGCAATAGTCTGTAACATCCTTGCTTTTTTCCTCATAGTAGCATTACCACATTTTACGCACATGGTGAGGCAGACATGGTGAGAGAGAGCACACAGAGGACAGAGGGGAGCTGTATCTCCCATCAATTAATCAAGACCCAGGAGGCTGTGTCCAGTCAACACAAGCATCCATCACCTTGTTTCTAACCTAGAAACACAACACATTCTCGAACACACGTACCATACATGCTCTGTTGTCCTCTGAGTGTCCACCATCACTGTAGTACAGTTAATTGTTTTTTTTTATGTGCCTTTAATAACTAGTGCCTTTGTTTTCAGTCAGGGCTGAGAGAAACAGTGTATCTTCATTCCTATCTCTGTCATAATCACTAATATCTCTTACAGTTCACACGCACAGAAGCACAAGCAGAATCTGAATTACTGCACTTTTATTAGCACAATATACCAACAACCAGGTGGTAATCTGGCACCCTGTACTGTTCTGTCTCTTTGTGGTGTAATGTGATATGTGTATTTGATTGTTGTTTGTTGAGTTTGTGTTAGGCTCACAACAGAACTTGAAACGACTCTATTTTTCTTAATTCTCCACACGTCAGCATGTGGCCTATGTCCAAGTAATGAATCACCATAAATATGTGCCAAAATAGCAAAAGTTACGAAGCTATACCTGAATTATTTATTGCAACCTATGACACTTATACAAACAATTATAATGAATGCCATTTGAAAACTGAATTAGCATTTTAAACAGAAATGTGCATAGTAAAGGTCCACAGAGACTGGATGCCATTCAAAAAAGGGCAAATTAACATAGTACTGCCGTCACATGGAAACACAGCTGTAGTACTGTTTTATTTTTACTCATAAAGCTATTTTGGTGTTAGGTGAATGAATATTCTCTGACTTTGACAAAACACGGTCTCTCCTGGAGTTCATGAAAATGCTGAAAAGCATCACATTTTACAGTTACCATGTTTGAGCCAAGAACAGTAACAGCATAACAAGACTAACACAATACCTATGGAGGCATAATGACAGAAGTCTACCTGAAAGTTAGCCACCTCCTGGCTATGAACCCCGCATCTCTCATCTGGAGAGGTTGCAGGCAATCCTGGCCACTGCAGGGCATTCTTTGTCCAATGTCCACTACAATTTTAGCTTCAGTCCTTATTCCCCAGAGAGAGGTCCCACATCGCCTACATCATCTTGCTCCTGACAAACCGGACATGGAACAGCAGAGTGGAAAAAGGAGTCAGACTCCTGCACCACCTACAAATGCTTCCCTCAAAAGCTGCAGAGTGTTTTCAGCCCCAGTCTACCAGAGAAATAGGCTTTTGGAGGCTTGTTCAGAAACAGAGTTCACTGACATGGAGGTGGCCACGCAGCTGGGTATATGCTCCCACACTGTTAATCGCTACAGGTATGGACCCTAGACCACCTCTGCCACCTCTACCACCGCATTAATATGAGGACTGAACCAGTTCCACCCCAGCCCACCCTTATTTTGGGAAACATCTGGATAATGAGATGCAACCCTCAGATTGTTTGGGTGAATGGCAAATGGCAAGATTAATGGCTGGTTGCAATAACTGTCTTTCCTGTTGGCTCAGGCCAGCCACTTCCACACCCTCGCCTAAGCCTCCCACAGAGGATGAGGATATCTTTACTGACCTCTGAAGAATGCCAGAACCTCATGAAGGTCTTCAGTAAGAGCCTTGCCACCTCTACATTGAAGTATTTCCCGGCACCATGTCACCCAGAGGTCATCTAGACTCCCTGTCAAACTAAACTAGCAATGTACACATACAATTCTGACTCCCTGGCCTGGTCAAGAGCAACTAGGGGTCAAATTGGCCCTGGAGGAATAACATCACTTGCTGTAGGGAGCATAGCATTCATTTCAGATCCAGACTGATCACAAGAACCTTATGACTAATGGACAAATAAAGCATCTTAACCAGGAGTTATGTTGGCTGTGCTCCCAGGAACCATACATGTGGGCCCAGGATCTGGTCTGGGCTGAGTATAAGTCATTACCACCCTCCGCCACCGAGTTGACACCTTTCCTGACAATGTATAGTTAACAGTCTCCCTGTTCTCCACCCAAGAGGAAGAGGCCCAGGTGCCATCAGCACACACTGTGGTTAGGTAATGTCAATGAACCATGATGCCCTGATACGCACCAGCGCTACGGCACATGGGCCATCAATAGACACCCTCTGTCTCCTGCTTTCCAGAAGGTCTGGCTGTCCAGTAAGGCTCTGACATTGCAGGTAGCGTGAGGGAGAAGTTGGCATCACACTTTGTCTGGCTGTTTCCCATTGCCAAGGTAGTACACCAACAGCAGCTGTTTGGCTGAAACTCTCCAGATCACTCGGTACACTCCACGTAGAAGTGGACGTAGAAAAAAGGCAACACTTTAGGTGTCTGCTTCAGTAGATCCTCAGTGAATGGCCTTTTGAAAACCTTGCAGCATCCATTCACTGATAGTTACCCACCATTAGTAGCACAACATCAGACCTATTTGCTGTGTGCTTAGACTGTCAGTGATATTTCAGATAATATTAATCTTTTATATCTTATTTTCCCATAAAGAAATGATAAAACAAGCTGAATATGTTAGCATGAGTGTCATTGTTTCAGTCTATTCACTTTAATGACATACTTTATCGATCCCCTTGGGGAAAATGTTGTCTACTACTGTGTTTCAGTGTCTTCATGTGTCCAAAGACAACTCAACATGTGGCCTGGTGGGACTGGGAATGGAAATGCTTACCTTTGGGTTTGTAGACGACTGATTTACCCACTGAGCTACTTGCCACCCTCAAGTAGCTCAGTGTTACATTGTTACATCACATCTGTACATAATGAACAGATGTTTTGTTTGCTGACAAAGCATCAGCTGTCCTATTGCACGACCCCTGTACCACCTCTGATTCATGAAGTGCCAACTACCCAGGTGTGAAGTAGGATACACAATACAAGGATGCTGTATCAAATCTTATTCATCGTGATATAATATAGAAGCAAGCAGGAATGCCAGCTGAATGACTCTCCCCTCTGCCATGGGGAGACTCACTTTGAACTATCTGAAGTACAATGAAAAATTGTTCAGGGGATGAACCACAATTGCAGAGGCAGCTAAAAGAACATCCCCTCAGATCAGACATGGAAAAGCTTTAATCATATATGAATTAACACACAGCTGATGAATACACACTTGGGATCTAAACTTTACTAAATGTTTTAGAATGAGGACAGTGGACATGATGACAGCAACAGTCTTAACATGGGGCCTGCTAGTCTAAGAGTTAGAGTTAAAATACCATTTGTAAATACCCAAACAAGAATACATTTTCATGGGGTAGTTTAAACCTTTCATATTATAGCCAATGAAATATTGTCCCGTAAATGCTAGGTTCAGTTAATTCCTTCTGTGCATTCTTGCTAGTTACTTGTTGTTTACATGTTGTCTGTAAGAGTGTCTATGATGCCTATAAAATGTATTCACCCCTCTTAGAAGTTTTTTTTGTATTCTTTTTGTCTTCATGTTGGTGCTTTGGCCCTAAAACATTATTTCCTTCATGAAGGGATGATTTAACTCTTTTTATCTCCCAGTTTTCACATTAGAACGACTAGAAACACAAATTGTTTTTTTGGCTGCCATCCCTCCATTCTCGATCAAGCTTCGGACTAAGGAAGGATGAACTTGGCAGATCTTCCACTCCTACTTTTTGTCCTTTTCCTGTCCATATTCTTCTCCAAAGGTCACACATATTTGTCACTTTAGCCTACAGGAGCTGTTTTCTTTTTTCTTTTTGTGTTTTTAATACTGTGTATTTATTTCCCACATTTTCTAGTTGTATTCTAATAAAGAGACTATATACAGTGCTGTTAAAAAATTATTTACCCTCTTTAATTTTTTTTGTCACAATTCAGATCATCAAGCAAATTTTAATATTACACAAAGATAACCAGAGTAAATACAAAATGCAGTTTTTTAATTATTACTTAATTTATTAAATAAAAGAAAGGTGTCCAAACCTGCCTAATAACTGGTTGTGCCACCCTTGGAGGCAACAACTACAATCAACTGCTTGCAGTAACTGGCAGTCTTTCACATTGCTGTGGAGGAATTTTCCTCTTTGCAGAATTGTTTTAATTCAGCCAAATTGGAGTGTTTACAAGCACTAACAGCCTGTTTATGGTCATGCTGTAGCATCTCAATTGGATTTAAGTCTGGACTTTGACTAGGCCACTCAAAAACCTTAATTTCATGTTGTTGTTTTTTTTTAGCGATACATAGGTAGAATTCCTGGTGTGTATTGGATCATCAATTATTTAAGCCACCTGACTGACACTCTTCCTTTAGTGCTTTATGCTTTAGTTTTTCCGGATCCTCTCCAGGGACTACGCGGCAGACACTGACCCTGGCAGCTGCCATCTTGTCTCTACTGGCCAGTCTGCCATTTTGTGTGCTCACCTCGCTCCTGGCCTCCTGTTCCCCAGCGCTGCTCAAGCTACTGCATCTATCCAGTCACTACTCACCTGCACCCTGCCTCCACCATATTGTGTACTCCAATCCAGTCTCTACTCAACTGCATCATGCCTCCACCATATTGTGTACTCCAATCCAGTCTCTACTCAACTGCATCATGCCTCCATCTTGACAACTCCATTCACCTGCTGGTCTTTGTAGCCGAGTTTCTCCTCCTGTTCTACTGTTTCCTTTCGTCACACCCAGCCTAGCCCCTCTCCATTCAGTAATGTCTGTTGCTTGTTTTCTCAATAAACATTTAAAACTCTCATGGTGAGTCTGATTGCATTTGTGGATCCTAATAAACTGCATATACACTCTACATGAAGTTCTTTTTACGAAATGCTGTTTGTTTCACGCCAGATGTAACGGGACGCACACCTTCGAGTCTTTATGTTCTTTTTGGTCAGCAGTGGCTGTCACCTTGGAACGCTCCCATGGATGCCATTTTTGCCCCATCTCTTTCTTTTTGTTGAATCATGAACACTGACCTTAACTGAGGCAAGTGAAGCCTGAAGTTCTTTAGATGTCCTAAATTACTTTTTCACTCAGAGCCAGGCAGGTTTGGAGCTTTTTTGCCTTAAATGAAATCATTTAGTAGGGTTATCTTTGTGTAATGTTAAAATTGGTTTGATCTGAATCATTTAAGTGTGACAAATAAAACAATCAGGGGGCAAATACTTTTTGTATACGGTCACGATGGCATTGCCAAAACAACAAATCTAATGGTGGCATAAAACGTCACTTAAACATATCTTATAGTTTATATACACTGCACAGTTTAATGTGACGCTGCTTAGTGCTTGTCATGCATCTCTCTCATGATTCTTTCCTTATATATTTCTGGCATTTTGTGCAGTTTCCTTTTTGAGACATTATTTTAATAGTAGGTGATTGACAAGTTTGCTCCTTCTAATGGGCCCTTTTTCCTGACTGGAGCTGAGTTGTGCTTCTTCACTTGTCAACATAAATTAACTTTGCAAGTGCCCTTGAGCAAAGCTGGCAGAGTTAAACTAATCTTCCAATGTTTGATACAGTTCAATTCACTGAACTGCTGAGTGGTCAATTTCAAACCAGGAGTGTGGCCCATGAATTCAGAATTCACTTGTTTCATCTCCTGTTTAGATGTAAGCCAAAATGATAATACTAGATTTTATCAGGTAGATTAGTTTTTCTTACACTGAGTCGGCTGTAGGACACCAGAAATCCTTGCTGACATTTTACATCTATAGTAGGAGGTGGTTTCTTGACAAACCTTTATGTAATCCTTGCTCTCACCCTATCCCCTTGCACGTTTCAGCAAAGCTACTGTTCAATAATGACAAAAAGGAATCATCACCTCCTCTGGTAAAGGTATCTATAATGATCTGCATGATTATATTCATATAGAGTGATCCATTTCAAATCAACTGTGTGAATTTTTTGTACCTTTTAAATTTATGTGGGATGACATATGTTGCTGGAGTAAAAGTAAATTATTCCCATTTAACTCTTCACTATATGAGTAATCCACAGACAGATACAAGTACATATAAGAATATTAATGATTTCACAGTGTACCCTTCCCATCTTTTTTTCCACATGCTTTTAGGCTGTATCATTGCCAGCATTTCCTCCACAATGTAGTGGGTCATAATTCCTCTATGTGAAGGACACAGTGGCCTCTGTCAGGTTATTCTGTGAAGTCAGAAGGGAGGAGTCGTTAGCCTTGGAAATTAGTGTGCTGTCCTTCATTCTTGCTGCACTCTGAGGTCCCCAGAGGAGGTGAAGAATGAGGCAGACATTGCATGTATAGTTGTGTGTGTGGGTGTGCCTTTGTGTGTCCATCAACCCGTAGAGGACTTCTGAAGTCCCAGACAGAGGGAGGTGTATACTGCTGCAATGCGTAAAGGCATCACAGCTTCACAGCTTCATGCAGTGAGCAGAGTGACTGAAAGGCTGAATGACTGTTTGACTGACTGCCATAGGGGTTTCCACTCTTTAATGTCCTTATGAACTAAATAGCTTGCAGAAAGGCTGATCACTCAGCTGACTTTATAGGCTTTTTAGATGCATCACACTTCTCCAGCACGGGTAACAACACACACTGGCAACTTCACTGTGCACAAATAAAACAACCAGTCTTGTAGAATAGACCTGAAAAAGACAGCAGTGGAGGTAACTTAATCTGTATTCCCCTTAAAGGTGATTCATCACATAGATTTAAGTAAATTTATTTCCACTTTTATGGTAATACAGTACATAAATATAATCTTTAGTTTCATTGGGCTTAATTCATCTATCTCAAAGCACACTATGTTCTCCCTTTGCTCTTTCTCTCATATTGCAGATGCACATGAAACACTGTGGTGTCCTAATACAAAACTGAAAATGAAGACATTCATTTTCTTGAACATTAACATCAATTGTCCAAGATACTGGTGCCAATTTTTACTCACTGTCTTTGCTTTGCTGCCAGTTTCTGGCCATACTTTTACTGCTTCCTAGAAACTAGCAGCTCACCAGCCAAATCTGGCCCTCCAACAAAAATCAAAAAACTTTTATCAAAGTTGACCCTTGTGGCTGTTCACCACAATACTAGAAACACCATATGTGTAATGTGTGACTGTTGTTGCAGGATGTTGTCTATGAGTGATTTCAGACAAATGAGCATCTACCTTAAAATGACAACTGGATTTGGAGACAATCCAAGATAACACTTATTAAACTCTATTGTTAAATTCATAAATTAAAATTAAAGAAACAAAACATAGTGAGCCTTTTCACCTTGCCAGCTTGCGTGCAGGGCTGAGGATAATGTTAGTTCATAGCATTATTTTAACTATGTCATTTTGATCAAAGTGTTTGTATGTTCATGTTTTTGTGGTTCTTTTGTATCACACTTGTCAGTCTATCATCAAAGGTGTATAGAGTATGTAGATTTTCCTGTTAATGCTTTAGATTACAGCCCACAATTTAGAGTGTGAACTGAATTTACAATGAACTTTTTTGTAATAATGGTGTACAGTACCTGTACAGTATGTACCAATAAATGCATCTAAGTACAAGGGAACAACGTTTGTGGATTAAATGAGTAACAACCTTGATAAAAACAAACTGTTCCTTAACAAACTTAATAATATCAGATTAGTTCATGTTTTTACTTTTGAACAAGGTCTAGAGAACAATTCTCAGAAGACAGTCTCAGCTGTTCACGTTACCAGCAAACACTGATGGTGGATTTTTGTTTTATTATCTGTGTTTTGCTCTCAACATGGTCACGGTCAGGTGGCTCTGCCCAACATTTGCAGGCAAAATTCACCCATCCTGCAAGATTATGAATTTACTATTATGTAAATTGCAAGCTGTAATCTAAAGGGTTACAGATTTTCCTAAACTACATAGACTGGTCCTTTAATTAAACATGAAAATGACCATAATTGGACTTACAAGATTTTCATTCAAGTGTGACATCATCAGAGCTTGCCATATTGTGGTGTCAAGAGATCATTCGCTCCCTGAGGTTCAACAGCAAGGCAAAGGAGTGGTGAAGGAAGCAGCCCAGTGTGACAATTGGAAACACTCCAGTGCAAGGACACAATGTGTATAAAAGACAAAGAATGACATAAACAAATTCAAACTGTGAAGTTTCTGCACATGCTTCAGTGGATTCCCTCACATGCTCTTGATAAGAGGGAACAAAACGAAAAGAAGAGTGCAGCTTAGAGACTGAGTCACAGTACAGCTTCTGTGAAACAGTTGTATAAGGACAGTAACCACTGAGCCGTCTGCCCATGGAAAAACATGACCAGAGGTGAACCTCTCAAGTTTGTGTCCTCACTGTGCCCTGGTGGACCAATCACTGGGCTGTTTTGTTCACATCTTTCAACTACAGGGTGTGATCAGTGCAAATTCTCCTGCTGCCGCTGTACCTTCCCCTGTACCTGTCTGAAATAGGAATAAAATACTGCAGGAGGCTGGGCCCCCCTGCTCTCCTCTACAAAAACACTTGGAAAGTATCCAGAGTGGAGTGCATCGTGCCCTAGAAAGCTAGTGCAGTACAACTGTCACGGAGCAATGCAGAGAGAAGAGGAACGTGATAGGACAGTGGGAGCTGGATGCACACCCACCACACAACCAAATATGAGTGTGAAACGGGAGAGCAGTGAACAGCAAGTGCAGAGATAAAATTTCTACAGCATTCAAAACAGAATAAAATTGTCATCCAGACACATCTGAAGAATCACATTTAAATGTATGTGAATGTGTTTACTGGACACAACATAGACAATCACTGGATTCACTTATTTACATTTAACTCTGATAATTCATCTGTAGATACTTAATGGAATTAGGACACTAACAGGGACTAGAACAGAGTTAGTTAAAACTCATCATCAAGCTCATCAGCAAAGCAGCTCAAATGGCGATGTCTGAGGATGTATCACATGTATGACAATGTGCTCAATGGATCGAGTGTAAGTTAATTCACAGACTGTTGTGAATGTGCACATTAGCTTGTTGTCATAAGGTGATACTGCCTCCAAAAGAAAAACAAGAGGAGGGAAAAGATGGAGAATTGGATCAGACTGAAGTGTCATATTCGCCTGTGTAGACAAACTGCACTGGAGGCACTTTTATTTCATCAGAGAAAAACAGTTTCACATCATCAAAAGTCTAAAGTGTGGGAATGAGACACAAGGAGAAAGTATGGTTTTCGCACAATCCTAGAACAAGTGAAAGTTTGACAGCAAAGTGGAAAAATGACTTTTACCTTTTTAGGCCAAATCTAATCTTTCCATGGCCGTTCAATAGAGACACATCAGACAATACTTCAAAACACAGATCTTTTGAACCTGTGTTAAAAGCACACTTGAAGTGTCCAAACCTGGTACTGTTTCAAGTGAAAGCAGAGTAGAAACGCTGGAGTGAGTGCAGAGCTTAACAGATTTCTAATTCAGGTGAGAAAAGAAAACAAGACAACGAGGAAGAAGAGCCAGCATAGAGAGTGATGCATGAGACATGAGATTCGCCACCCACATCTTTTAGAGTGCCTACTTATGTGTTTGTGTGAGCGCCCATGCGTATATTAATTGTGCACTGTTACAAGCACGGGGGGCATCAAAGAGAAAGCCGACAAGTGAGAAAGAGCACAGAAAAGAGATAGAGGACTGTGTATGTGTGTTTGTGTGTTTGTTGGCTGCTCTGTGAAGTCATCCTAATTAATAGCCAAGAGCGTTTGGCTGAAAGCGGTGTTCCTTAAATTAGATAACCCTGTGTTGTCCAACTTGGCAAGATAAACTAGCCATGTTAGCACCAGCATCTTTGAGAGTCATAATAATGATATGTTAAATATCTCAGTGGAGTGTTTCTGCTATCAGTTATCTATCTATCTATCTATCTATCTATCTATCTATCTATCTATCTATCTATCTATCTATCTATCTATCTATCT
>JAUMHL010000001.1:18018615-18029195 GCA_032362345.1 Sandelia bainsii
GCTGCTGTAACATGCCAAAATAATTTCCCTCTGGGATTAATAAAGTGTTTTGAATCTTGAATCTTGAATCTTGAATTCCTATGCGTGTCCAAACTTTGACTGATAGTGTATATATATATGTGTGTGTGTGTGTGTGTTCTTTGGCTATAGGTTTATACCCAAAAAGAAGAATGTGGTTCCTATGACCATTCTAAGATTATGTACTAGTACAAGTTATGATAACACATCTGGTTTACTCAACACAATATTTTGGGCTCAACTACAGAATCTGTGAATCTGAATTCTGAACAAAATTGTGAATAAATTATATTTGTTTAATTTGCGTTTCCTCCTCAGATTTGACAAAGAGTCACCTACATTTAACTCCAGGCATACATGCGCATTGGCTTTGCTTTGACCGTTGTTGCCAGGGTTCCTGAGGTATAAAGTTTCCCAAAATAACAAAATACCACTTCCTTCCAGGGTTAAAAAAAATAAAAGCCAGGTGAACCTTGCCAAATTCAAACACATACACATTTGTATGCTTCAACAAAAAATTAAGAGCCCACAATTCTCGCACCTCTTAAATAACATGAAACTGACATAAGATTAAATAAAAAAGTAATAAATAAATAAATAACAAAATACATAAAAATCAGGATTGGGCGGTACATTGGTGTGGTGGATAGCACTGTTACATCACAGCTACAGTAGAAGGACATTCAACCTTCATTCATTCATTCAACCTATTTAAATGGGAAAAAGTATTCACTCTGCTGTTGCTGCATGTTGACAAGCCACAATACTTCTGGGAGACTGAACTTATGATAGATGAGACACATTTTGAGCTTTTTGGCAACTCACATGAGCTCTATGTTCATAGACAAAAAAATAAAGCTTTCAAAGAATTGAACAACGTATTTACAGAGGTGGCTCAGAAGTGTTTTGGGGCTGCGGTGCTACATTTGGCACTGGGTGCCTTGAATCTATGCACAGCACAACAAAATCTCATGATTATCAAGGAATTCTGCCCAGTGTCAGAAATCTCTGTCTCAGTCCCATGTCAGTGGTCTAACAGCAGGACAAAATGCACAGCTAAGAGCACCATGAATGGCGAGGAACGAAACACATGTTTAAAGGATGTGCAGTGTTAAGGGTGCTGTTTTCAATCAAAAGCAAAGTCTGATTTTTACTCATATTATTTCTTATTTAATTGTTTACAGTGATTACAATTGTTGATTCTTAATTTTTTTTACAAGGGTTCTGACAAATGTATCCATGTCTATAAACTCCCAAACCTGGAGTTATCTAGTATTCCATGTTTTACACACAGAAAGTGGAATCAGCATCTGGATTTCCCCCTGGATCCCCAACCAGTTTAATGTTACTTAACTTAACAGTCTTTGTAGATGTTCTGTGCTGGATGTACTTAGTACTTTGATGACTTGTGCAGCTCTGGGTGTGTGCTGACAAAAAGGAGGGAAGGGAAATGCATTTTGGGATAACCCCTTGTGTGCTGTTTTCTTTTCCACCAGTTTTATTATGAAGGGCCAAACAACGCACATCCGGTCTCACTGTCGCGTACTGCCCACTCGTGTTGGTACCTAGATGGTAACCTCTGGAAACCAGAAAGCAGAAGAGAAAGAAGTGAATATAACAATTGATGGTTTCGGCATGAGATGAAGACAGCGTGTCTGGAAAGTTCAAGGTAACTTGTCATTACGTGTTAATCCGCGACAGTGTAATAAAATAATAATTATAGAGGCATTGATAACTTTAGCTAACTGTTAGCTAACGTTAGCTAACTTTACGCCACTGGGAAGCCTACAGTCAGTGTGTGAGGATGATTTGGGCAGCGTGTCCCAATCACAAGCGATAAAACAATCCCTTTATGTTGTTATGATGGTGTTAGCAACGATGTTGTTCCTCGTCCGCTTGTCAATGGGCTCCCAGTTTAAGTTTGTAGCTAAAGTCAGAGCGCAGTCCAACAACACCAGGTATCGTTAGTGTTACATTAGCTACAACGGCTAACGTTATTCATGTGGACATATTCAAGTTAAACATAACAAGGCAGACAGGGCTGATGCTGTCCTTCAGGTAACATGACTTAATAGAAATCAGGAAGTTGGGAAGAAAGAAGCTGGTTTGGTAGAGTGTGAGCAGGCTGAATCTTAGACTAACCCACTTTTCTGGTTTCACAAAGTTACCATTGTGCTGCAGCCACTGAGTGACGAGGAGACGTGTGTACATAATACATCACTCACAGAACTTACCGACTTGTAAAATGTTTGTCTCTTTAAAAAGGACATTAGATGGCAGTATGTCACTGCCAGGGGTATAACACACCTTCATATGTAACAACTATGTCGATATTGTGTATAATGCTTGATTATCTTGAAACGGTGGCTTCATATGCACCGGATTATATAAGCACATCTCAGTCCTAAAGATGACACACAAAATGCTTTGCGAGGAAAATAAATCATAACAATAAATATGAGAAATGTGACATCAGAATAAAAGTTATAGCCTCGCTACAGTGCAGTACAACGCAGATTATGAAAAAGTAGGCCTCAGTTTAATTGAACACAATTCAGTATCAAAGAGGAATGTTTTAGGGTTGCATTTAAGAAAACTGAAAGTTGTGTGCTGCATCAAAAATGAGCGCTCCCTTTCCGTGTTTAGTATTGACCATTAGAGAGAGGCTGATGAGTGGGGAACTAATCTAGACTTAAATAAGATAATTCAGAAACGAAAAATTTGCTTAAGCAAACCACACGATACAGAGTTTTTCTCCTAGCATGTGCACTTTCTCTCTCTGTGTAACTTTTTTTATACTCTTATTCCGACGTTGACTGCATTCCCCATGAACGCTCTTTTCTTTGAAATCTTGTACCATGTACATTTTACACTTGTTTGCTTTTCCACTGGTTCTTGACTCTTTTAGCAGATCTACAATTCACTCAGTTCCCAATACTTTCTCCTGATTGAAGAGAAATTTGCACATTTTGTAACTATCAGTGCTTCTCTCCCAAGCTCCATTAGCATAGGCAAGTATGCTAATGGGGCGTTCACACTTACAGCAACAAATTGCTGGGCTGTGGCAAAACTATATTTCTGAAGGCTACAATGAAACTCTAAACACATAAAAGAAAATTATAGCAAACAGGATGCAACATCAAAGGGTATGAATAATATTGTAAATATGAGTATTCAGTTTCTTATTTATTTTATTCTAATAAGCAAATGATGATTGTATCCATTCAAAATGAAATCTACAACATAGTTTAGTGTGACACACATGAAGAATCTGAATACTTCCTGAAGCCACTGTACGTCAGTTTGACTTTATAATAATCCTTTGGAGAAACACGTTGAGTGTATATTTCATGGCTCATTACGTGTGTTTGCTCTTTTTTCTTCACAGGAGCAAATCTATGTTGAATTAATGCTCAGATCAGCGTTTGGTCTAGTTTGATGCGTTGTGTCTGTGTCCGTTGCGAACCAGGATGTCACATCTGTGTCAACACAGAGCATAGTTTAAACAATCTACGTTCATTATTACAGCCAGCGTGTTGAGGTTGTGCTAACAGTACCGTTCCCTCATGTCAAATACAGGCCTACAGAATATGTGCTAACGTGACTTTCTGTGCCTGTGATTACAAGGGAATTAATAAAGTGACTCTGTAATTTATCTCTGTGACAATAGAAACACTAAAAACAGGCAGTAACTCTCACAAGAAAGCACTATTTACTTATTTAGCAGTAAGTAGTTACAATAGTCAAGGTGCTGCCAATTTTTCTTCAAAGTAAATATATATAATCAGCTTTATTGATCACATTTTACAACAACTTCTGCATTTAACCCATCCCCCCTTGGGGGGAGCAGTGGGCAGCCAGCACTGAGTGTCTTGCTCAAAGATGGTATGGGGGATGGGCTGGGGTCTGGGCTGGGGTTCAATCCTGCCACCTTCTGCATCCTAGTCTGATGCTTATCCCATTGAGCTACCAGGCCACCTAATGTAAATGCCTTGGCCTAAGGGCAGTACTAAAGATTGTGATCAACACTTTTTGAGATGGGCCAGGAGTAAAAATGTTTAAGGCCTTAAAAACTGGTTGTAAAAAAATCTTATGTGTTTTTTTTATATTTGCTCTCTTTTTATACTCGCTGTATCAGCTAAATAGTTTAAATAACAGACATAATGACATCATTGTATCCATGTTAATGAATTTCTGTGAATATTTAGAAAAAAAAAAAAAAATATATGACAAAGTTCCCTTGAATTCTTTTTTGTAAATAGAGGATAACAGAAGCCTGCAGGTCCCTGAACTTCTTATATAAACAGAGAGCCATAGTAAAGGTGGGGAAAAGTGAACGCTCCTGTGCATAAGATGTGGCTGCATCAGTTTTGTCACTTTGTTTTAATTTGAGCCCTGACCACAAGGCAGGCAATATGAGGTCACTAACAACAAAGCCTGTTCGGACCAAAGTTAAAGCATGCAGGGAAGGCCAGAGTTAAAGTGTGACTCCGTGTCGGCTTATCTGTGCTGGTTGGTGGGAGTGTGCAGGTCTGGACAGAGACTGATTTGTTCATGGGATGATTAACCAAACCCAAAACGCAGCCCTGAAAAGTATACAGTGAAGAATCTTTTATTAACATTGGCATTAGCAACATGTTTTACTTAGTGCTCCATGAGGCTCATAAAGACGTTATGAACCAAGGGCTGAAAAAAGAGGACGTCTCACTTCATGTACTAATGAAATTTTGGGTTAAACCTGAATGGCTGATTAGTAGAGGACAAGTCAGTCTATCTCTCTGTAAAGCAATTTGGAGCATAATACAAACAGCAAAAATATCAATATAAAACTAGGTAGAAGGAAATGGAAAAGGATCAAATAAAGTGAATAAACTGTTTTTTTGCTACCCTGAGAAAAACCTACCCCTAGTCACAATTATAAACAGACTTGCCTTACAGTTGTTGAAGGCTCAAACCCAGTTTGAATCCCCAGTAGCCCTGCAGGGAAAATGCAGCTAAACAACAGAGGTTTTTCTGTCAAAAAAAACGGGCACAGCTTTTGCCAGACCACAATGCATTGTCATCCAGCAAGGCACTGGATTGGCACTTCAAATACGTGCATGCTCCGTTTCCCAGCATATTACTTATATACTCGTAATATAAACGTAGCAATTCAAATAACAGGTTGACTTGCAATTGTGACAAAAGATAAAATAATTGCTTGAATTTGTCTCAGCTGTACCTGAAGCAAAATTTGTCTGTGAAGATTCTCAGTCATCCAGGTGAAGTTGGATGACTCAGAAACTGAAGCAACATACTCTTGCTATTTTTATTTTTTTTTAAGTTTGTCTAGTTTTAGGTGTAGAGTTGATGAAACAAGAACATCTTAGAGGTGCCAGAAACTCAAGATTGTGAAATTCACAAGCTTAATGTTGTTGCAGTAGGTATTGATAGGTTTTGTCTTTTCATAACCTCATAGAAATATTATCATTTGCTGTCATTTTTTGTCATCAAGACACAGTTTCCTTTAACTATGTGATTCTTAGCTCTTTAGTATTTGTGTTGGTGTTGATTTTTTCTGATTATGGTTCTTTCTTCTTTCCTGTGACATGGCAAAATAATTTCATTCTGGAATTAAGTTTTTTGAATCTCGAATCTTTAAAAACTGACTTTAGGTGTGACCAGGATCCAAGACCAGGATCACACCTGAGGCTTTTATAAAATTATTTTCTGAATCTCTGAGATTTAATCTGGATCATACTGTTTCTGTCATTTCACAGAGAGGAGTAGAGAAATATGAAGAATGTATAAGAAGTAACAGCAGCTCACACAGTCTCCGCTGCTGTTTTCCTCCACTCAGCCAATCATGAGCTTCAGGCCAAATTAGCCCAACCCCTTTTGAATGAACTCCAATTGAATGACCCCTCCCCCCAGCTGTATGTCTGTGTCACCCTACCGCTCTCTTCCTTTTTCTCTTCCTCTGCTGCTTGATGGCTTACACATGCTACCCCGTTGCCTAATGCTGCTAGGCTGAAGAAAGAAATAAAAAAAGAGAAGAATTGGAAAACGAGCCGTTAGTGATTTTCTTTTACAACCAAGAGCCAAGAGGCGTGGGATGGAAAAGCATCCGGGGTCTTTGTGCGTGAGTCCCCATGTGAGTCAGATATCCTTTTTCTGTTCCCTCTCACATTCTTTTGTCTTTATTTTCCACATATCCTTTCTTTCTTGTTGTTTTTTGTTTCCTTTTTGATTCTGTTTGTTAGCATCTGCCTCTTTTGCTCTGTCATCCTTAGTGCAACTTGTTCAGCCTTTGCTTTCTGGATGCGTCCCTGCCCCCATACCATAACGCTGGCTGCTGATGCTGTCTTGTGATGCTTGAGTAGATGCCACGGTGTGATGAATGAGATTCAGGGTAAATCACAGGATTTAGTGTGTGTGTGACCTGACATATGAGAGTTGTAGAAAGGAACGGCAACCACTGGGAGAAACACCCCTCAACACCATCAGCAATGAGGAATGAGTCTTAACATTGCTTTGATTCTGGCACACGGATGTGATAACTTGTCATTCACGTGGTGGTGATGATGATGAGCAACATAAAATCAGCGTTCAACAGAGATTATGTAATGGAAAACTAAATCTAACAGGAGACATCAGTCCTCGTGCTAAAATGGAAAGTAAGCTGCCACAAGATGGCGTAACTGTTGTACACTAACTTAAAGATGTTTGAGTGATAAAGATGTAGAAGTAGAAGCAGCAAAAGATGTGATAAAGCCCAGCCAAAATCATTAATCACATTACATTAATTTATTTTCTGTTAACCATGGACTGCTAAAAACAGTAAAGTCTGCCTGTAGTTTACTACATATTACCCGCTGACTGGGCTGGACGCATTCTGCATATGTTCCCTCACCAAAATCCACTTACTTTTCCCAATTTCTTGTGTTTCAGATTGTGATGAAAATGACATATTTCATCTGATTGCAGTGCAGGTTACTTGATTTTCACCTCAGGGATGTTTGTTTGGTACACTGTTGAGCAAACCAAGCTGCAACACATAACATACTGTATGTCCTTGTATCTAGGAGTGTGTGGCTCTTTATGTTATTTCTGTTGTTAGCTGGTGTCATGTCGACATTACGAAATGATAGAAAGTGGAGAGAATGTGACCCACTCGAATATAAGATGCACTGTTATGAGCATGTATTCAGTTGCTTGCTTGTTATTTGAATTGTGTTGTATAGGACTGTGCATTGTGGTAGTAATATTCGGGGGGGAAATGCTTGAAAGTCTGAAGCCTCCCATCTGTTATGTCTGTCTTACCCTTTGCCTGGATTGCCCTTGCTTATCTTGAATGACACAAACAAGAGTGAGTAGCATTCAGGCGTTACCATTGTTTTTACAATAACACACACAGATATTTTGTAATTCTGGGATTTAGTTGGCATCAGGTGGATCTGGTACAACCTGTTGATCAGTGGCAAAAAAACATTACATGTAAAAAGTCACATGCAAAAAGTGATTCTCATGGACTTATTGTCCAAGTCAGTTACTCGTCTTACACCGACAAATAAAAGGGTGAAAGACAAGTTGAAAAACCTACACTCCATCTTTGAATTTTCTCTCTTTCTGAGGAGCATCCAGCCCCTTGATTTCTTATTTGGTTTCTTTTTGTTGGGTTGGTCAATTTGATTCCATTGTCACTGGTAAATTATTTTACATTAATTAATTTGCAGTGTCCTTACACCAGTCAAATAAATCATTACAATACACAAAAACAAGCTCTGTAAAGAACAAAATACTTTCCAAGCCTGTCATGACAGCATTTAAAGTACATTATAACAAGATCTGATTGTGGTACGTGATGATCACAACATGCAAAACAGGATTTCACATTCGTGCCACAGTGGGAAGCCTGTTTTTTTTAATTTTTTGTGTGCTCATTCTGATGTCAATGACCCCTTCTCTCTGTTCCAAGAAGGGCACATCAGTGAACTGCAGCTCTGTCTGTGACTAAATCTGACCCCAGGAGTTTTTTAAATTCCAAGCTCTCAATCCGGTCTGGAATTTATGGTCCCTGTGATTTACCACCATAGATAAATACACACAATAACTGAATGGTTTCTTGGTGAGTGTTGTCTTATACTTAAGAACTACAGACAAGTGATAAACTAAAGGATAAAATAAGATGAAGTGTCTTGTTAAGGTACTGGGACATCATGTGCCACCACTCGTAGAATCACTGCACCTTGGCATTGATTCTGTCATCTGGTTAAGTCTGTCGTCTGGTGTTGATGGACAGAGCATGATTGGATGTTTATTGCTCAGTTGTACCACCTGTGTGGAAGCATCTGCATTAGTAATGTTTCTTCACTCATTTAATCCGTTTTTTCCTATAATCTTTTACCTGCGTGTAGTGTTTGAATGCTTCATTAGATAAGTGTACCTGTCATAATGCGTTCACAGCAGCAGATGGCAGCACGTGTTTCTAAAATGAGGATTTTGATTTGAATGAGAAGAGCCATCTTCATCCAGAGCATCAGCACCAGTTACAGTGAAACAAAGTCTGTATTGACATAACATATTAGGATTTCTGTTAATGTAGACTGTGTAATGCTAATGAGAGACATTTTGACACGTCACAGTAGGAAACCTCAGGAGACTCTATTCGAACATGGTAACACTCCACACGCCAGAAATGTCTGGAACATAGTGGCAATAGGTGACTTATTCAGATTTTGGTAAGTATTAGTGTAGTGATATAGTATTGTAAAGTATCCTCCAATCAGTCAACCAGTTTTTTCCCGTCACGTGACCAGTGTGTAGCAGGTATGAGTGTGACCTTTGCACTGGCATTCAAAGCACAGCCTTACAGCATGGTTCTTAATACTGGAAAAAACATTTTAAACGTGTGTCCGTCATGTAAAATACAAAACATTTTTAGTGGCGTTTCGTTGTGTTTTCATGCTTCAGAATCTGAATATTTGGAAGGCCCAAGTGAGTATCACCTCTGCCTGGGTTTGTATTGAAAACAATGGATACTGTTACACTTTACAAACTTGTTTCTGGATCTAACTCTCTCTATTGTTTTTGTTTTGTAGGAGCTTTACTATCTGAGAATGCAAAGGAACAGAGAGAAGATGGAAGATCAGAATCAGGTATGACTTTAGGTTTTGTCGTGACATGAGTACTTTGGGAATACGACAACCTTATAGTTGTTGAAAAGCAGAAATACATATTTGAAATCTTTTCTGTATTTAAAGTACAAGATTGTGTGGAGATGTAATATCCCTGAGGAGCATTTTCTATGTGTTTTTAGTGTATGAAGAAGCTGAGAGTGTGTGTTGCAACATGCAACAGAGCAGACTACTCCAAGCTGGCCCCTATCATGTTTGGGATCAAGTCCCACCCTGATGAGTTTGAACTGGAAGTTGTGGTGCTGGGCTCACATCTGATTGATGACTACGGGTAAGACCAACTGGAACTGAAGTAGCAATGAAGCAATGAAGTAGTGTATAAATTATAATAATCAAGTTAATACAACAGTCCACAATCTACCATGGGAAAAATTAGTTCATTAGTTAGTTGGACTTTTTTGGGGGAGTGTTCGTGCCTAAAATGCCTGATTTTGAAGAAGCTTTTCTAAACAGTTAAAAGAGTCAGTGAGAAATACATGCAACACACATGCAAACACAGTTTATCAATCAAACAGGACAGCACGCTTCTATCACTTTGTGATTCATGCTACACTAACATTACCACTAACCATGCTTATTTAATTTATCTCACCTTGATTCTTTCAGCACATGTAACAGCCTCTGCCACAGTCATTTGTTTTGTGTGTTAGTTTTGTAGACATCCAGCTACTCTCAGAATTTCTTGGAGTTTCCAGCATAGTAATAGCGGCTCCCTGACACCAAAGAATCACTCACAAAACCCTGTGAAAACCTTCTGCATTTTGTTTTGGTTTTTTTGCGAGGTGTTCAGGAACAGTGCAGAGAGTAGGTCAAATTTCTAGAAAAGTTGCAGTGATCGCCCAAAATTTCACACAGAATTCATGAGAATTGGCTGAATTTTCCATTAATTGTTAATTAGGAAATTGCAAAATCCTGGAGGGACTGATTTATTCAGCTGTTACCTTTCATTTGTCTTCCTCTCTTTGACCTACCTTCCTCTGTAGGAACACATTTCGTATGATTGAGCAGGATGACTTTGACATCGGCTCCAAGCTTCACACTATTGTGAGAGGAGAGGATGAGGCAGCCATGGTGGAGAGCGTTGGGCTGGCGCTGGTGAAACTCCCCGACGTTCTACAGAGACTGCGTCCTGACATCTTGGTTGTCCACGGTGACCGTTTTGACGCACTAGCTCTGGCAACTGCTGCAGCACTGATGAACATTAGAATACTTCATCTGGAGGGAGGAGAGGTGAGGAGGCAACTCTGTTGAGCAGCATCTGCTTTATAAGAGATGCTGCTTGTGATAGTTTAGTCATAAATTAGAGTATGTACACTACCAGTCAAAAGTTTGGACACACATAGGAATTACCGTGTTTTTCATGAAAAGATACATGTCTTCAGTTGT
>JAUMHL010000001.1:18029295-18056795 GCA_032362345.1 Sandelia bainsii
AAAACAGTTGTTTTCAGCTACAATAGTCATTTACAATATGAACAATGTCTACACATTCATTCTGATCAATTTGATGTGAAATCTGCTTTCTTTCACAAACTTGGTCATTTCTATGTGTTTCCAAACCTTTGACTGGTAGTGTATATCTATTATACATTCTACAGTGTATGCTGGAACTTTTTCTTTTTGTACTTTCATCTTTTTAATGTGTAGAAGACATTAATGTAAGCAGATAAACTTAAAAATATGTATAAATGTCAAATAATGGCAGAAGCTGGAATTCACTTCTCCATTGGCCAGTCTGATGTAAAACAATTTGGCAGTAAATGTTACCAGATGACAACAAACAATGTCTCTCTCCCTCGCTCCTTCTCCTAGGTGAGTGGTACGATTGATGACTCAATCCGCCACGCCATCAGTAAACTGGCTCATTACCACGCCTGCTGCACACGCACGGCAGAGCAGCACCTAATTGCCATGTGTGAGGACCACTCTCGCATCTTGCTGGCTGGCTGCCCTTCTTATGATAAGCTGCTGTCATCTCAGAACAGAGAAGACTACATGGATATTATTAAGAGCTGGCTGGGTATGGACAGAAATATAGTGTGAGATGTTAAGGTTTGTTTGTAGGTGATGTATGAGCTTTTGTATTCATGTTGCAGGTGACAAGGTGCAGGAGGGTGATTATATTGTGGCTTTGCAGCATCCTGTCACTACAGACATCCAGCACTCCATTAAGATATATGGACTGATGCTGGATGCCCTGCTCTCCTTCAACAAGAGGACCCTCATCCTCTTTCCCAACATTGATGCTGGTTAGTTTTACCTAACGATAACAAAGCTTTGCTTTCTTCTATGAGTGTTTTGTCAAAGTAGAACTTTGGTTAATGAGATTGCGTTAATTAAAAAAAAAATCCATGTCTTTTGACCTGCACCTTCTGATGTAAACAGGAAGTAAAGAGATGGTGCGTGTGATGCGCAAGAAGGGCATCGAGCAGCATCCCAACTTCCGAGCGGTGAAGCACATTCCCTTTGAGCAGTTCATCCAGCTAGTCTGCCACGCTGGCTGTATGATTGGAAACAGCAGCTGTGGAGTGCGAGAAGCCGGGGCCTTTGGCACGCCTGTCATTAACTTGGGAACAAGGCAAACGGGCAGAGAGACAGGTGAGGAGGATAAAAAAACGATTACTGTTAACCTGCTTCCTCTTTCGTGGTTGTAATTCTGAGTTCATCTCCTGACTCAAGTTATTGTTTTGAATATTAGAGGATTGTTGCAGCTGAAAGACAAAAATACTGCTAAAGTGAGAAGAAACATTTTTTCATATTACCAGTCTGATTAATCTTAACATAAGTGTTTATGATATTTTTCTCTCTGTCAGGTGAAAACGTTCTACATGTCAGAGATGCGGACACTCAGAATAAGATCTACCATGCTCTGGAGCTGCAGTTTGGAAAGAGATACCCCTGGTATGACCGGTGTACTGATCAGTGAACTGCCTTTTGCCTCGCCTCGTGTAGATTGTCTTTTTCTATTATTCACCCAACTCTCCTCACAGATTCACACTTTACAATGGTTTTTGTTACTGGCCCGTCTTCTAGTGGGTAGATGACTGCTTAAACATGGCTTAGCTTCTCTAAATTTACAATAGACACATGGAACATGCATGTATCGACTGAGGTTCTATGTAAGCATTAATTTTCTTTTTAGAAGCCACATAAACTTGTTTACTCTTTACATATTCTACAATATGTTTTTTTTAGTAAATGTATAATATATGGATAATATTTTTCACTGGTGTGGTTCTTTTTCCATTCAGTTCTAAAATTTATGGCGATGGCAACGCAGTGCCTCGTATTCTCAAGTTTCTGCGCACCATTAACCTTGATGAGCCTCTCCAGAAGACCTTCTGTTTCCCGCCGGTGAAGGAGTGCATCTCACAGGACATCGATCACATCCTGGAGACACAGTGTGCTCTGGCTGTTGACTTGGGAGGGACCAACCTCAGAGTGGCCATCATCTGCATGAGGGTAGGCATCAAGCATTCTTACCTGGTCGGACACATCACTGTCATTGTTTTTACATAGTTGTCTTCTTCTTTCTTCTGTTTCTTCAGGCCACTGCTCATGAAGATATTTGTTTGACTTTAAAAAGATGTTTTATTTGAAATGAGTTTTAATGATCAATGCCTTCATTACATTGTCTCAAATATGCCTTCTGTTCATTCATTAACTAATAATTACTTGGGAAATGCATTACTTTTATCCTCTTCAAATTTTTAGCTTCTGTTTTGACAAAGAAATGGTACCAAACCCTTTGTGTCCTCTGTCTCCTCATCCACTCTCTCTCTCTCCTTTCTTCATCATTTCCCTCTGTGCAGGGCAAGATAGTTAAGAAATACACCCAACCCAATCCAAAGACCTTTGAGGCCAGGATGCATCTCTTATTGAAGATGTGTACAGATGCAATGCGAGACGCTGTCTGCCTCAACTGTAGAGTACTCGGCGTTGGTATGTAAAAACACACATTTCTTAATTAAAAACACTGATGTTGACCAACTTATTGTATATTGTATCTAAATGTGTCATCTCCTTATCAGGAGTGTCCACAGGTGGACGTGTAAACCCACAAGAAGGTGTAGTACTGCACTCAACGAAGCTGATCCAAGAGTGGTCTTCAGTGGACCTGAGAACGCCCATCTCCGACACTCTGCACCTACCCGTGTGGGTTGACAATGATGGAAACTGCGCTGCACTGGCTGAGAGGAAGTTTGGTCATGGCAAGGGAGTGGAGAACTTTGTTACTGTCATCACAGGTACAGGTGAGGTGCCAAGATTAAAATTCAGTTATTTTTTTCAATAGCAGTGTGTTGACTTTTATTAGCATTCATGGCTTGGTAAAATACTCGTGTACGAGTGTTTTATTTAAAAATTTTAAAAATTGCTTTGGAGTTTATAGCTCACTGAGGTGTGTGTTGTCAGTCCAACATCCAGTACATCTGTTCTTTCTGAGACATCTCTAGGCATGTCTAATTCAACTCCTCAGTTTAGTGCTGTAAACTTCAGGAGGAATAAATACATACAAAAGAATTTTCTACTGTCACTATTTATTTTTCATCACACTAGATGTGTTGTGAGTGTAGTTGTGAGTTGAAAGTACAAAAAAATCTGATCATACTGAGTTTCTTTAATAAATTAGTTTGGTTGCTTAATTACACTGGCATTTTGAGTGAGTAAATATCTGGACTATCTGTGTAGGTATTGGTGGAGGTATTATCCATCACAATGAGCTGGTCCATGGCAGTACCTTCTGCGCTGCTGAGCTGGGTCACATCATGGTTTCGTTAGAAGGCCCAGAGTGTTCGTGTGGCAGTCACGGATGCATAGAGGCCTACGCGTCCGGCATGGCCCTGCAGAGAGAGGCCAAAAGGCTGCATGATGGTGAGTGTTTGTTTTTATGTTCAAAGCTTCAAATAATGTGCTGAGAATCAGTTATATGTGTAAGATGCCAAGAGTGGCTCAGAAAGATATAGTATAGGAATAGTTCACCCAAAAAAGGTTATGCTCCCATAACACATCATGGTTTCAATAGAAAACCATGGGGCGATGGTGGCGTAGTTAGTAGGGCAGTTGACAGCAGTCAGCAGTAGTCTATAAACCCCAGGGTTGGTTTTACTTTAAAGTAGAGATTCCCAACCTTAAACAACAAAAACTAAGTACTGACAAAATGGTTTTTTCAGCCACTAATTCTTGTTGTCATTTTCTCATCATTGTGTGACTTTATTAAACACTTGTTACACAATCTCCTCTTATAGATGTAGTGTATGTCTTGAAGGGAATACAACAGCGTATCACTCATATGTGTTATATAACATTTGACTTTCTGTTTCTCAGAGGACCAGCTGAAGGTAGAGGGGATGGATATGAAGGTTTCTGAGCCAATCACTGCTGCCCACCTCATCAACGCAGCCAAACTGGGCAATTCTAAAGCTGATGCTGTTCTGAACAAGGGTCAGATCACAAAGGAAGCACACATACATAATGTTTTGTTTAAGAAATTCAAACAAGTGGGTTGTTTAGTGAATAATAGTGTATGCAAGCAAATGTTTCCTCTTTGCAGGATCATTGCAGTGACAATGAGTCACTATATTTGTATTAGATGCTATTGCAGCTTATTTTTATACAGTTTTTATGATTGATTGACTATGATTGATTGAGTTCATACATCACTGGTCATAAAATCTCATCAAATTTTTTTATTTCTATCTGTCTTGATTTTCTCCTGTGCAGCTGCCACAGCTCTGGGTGTGGGCATCATCAACATCCTCCACATAGTGAACCCTTCACTAGTGATTCTCTCTGGAGTCTTGGCCTCTTATTACCTGGCCCCAGTGCAGCAAATCATCTCTGAGAGAGCCCTCTGCTCTGTTCAGAGTACCAAAGTGGTCACGTCGGACTTGGAGGAACCTGCGTTACTTGGAGCTGCTAGCATGGTGTTAGACTATGCAACCAGAAGGATATATTGAGTCCTGATTTACTAAGGACTGCAAAAGCAAAGTAGTACCTGCCCTGCCCACATAGACACATATACATATCTAGGGGGATTCCATTGCTAGAATGAAAGACAATATGTTAAAACCATCATGTCAGTGTTCAAGACTATTTTCTGCCCATTGATAACCTTGATGAATGCAACTTTTCATCTGTTGTCGATGATATAAAATGTCAATGTGAGTATGAGGCCTTTACGAGGCCCGATTGCAGCCACTGTAGCCTGGATACTTTGTGTCTGAAGTTTGGTCCGTTGCATGGGCCAGAAATCCCTCCCTGATCTAATCTGCATAGATATAACTGTTCAAAACCATCCTCAAGCCAAAATGCCCTCCACTGGGATGACCAAAATATTGCTGAACCGTGCTTCTGTAGCTTCCTCTCTGTGACTCTCTAAATGCTTGCTTTCTCACTTTTCTGTAAATCCTGTAACAAATTTTCATTTTTTATTTCTATCTCTTTGTGAAATAAGAGAGACTGACAAGTTATTACATTTCCATGTTTTGCTATTAATTTAATTATTTAAGGTGTTGATAGAAAATGAAAGTGTTTTAACAACATTAGTTAACTTGATCCACAAATCTTTAGGGTTATATGGTGGTTATTATAAATTCACTTGAAGTATTAAACTGGCTTTTATATTACTGAAGTGTTAAGGCAGCACCTTTTTAGCCTTATTGCTGCTACAATAAGATGGGGGCTTTTTTGCTTCTTTTTTTTTTTTTTTTTTACCACAGACCTTTATGTAGATTTTAACTGATATTGAAACAATTTTCCCTCATGCCTTCTGAAGATATATTTTGTTTCAGAAAATATTTTCATGATTTGTATGTACTGTTACATACTGTATTGTATATTACATCAAGTTTGACATTTGTAATTTTATTGGTTCATGTTGGTCCAAATAAATATTATTTTAGTGTTATACTCAGATATACAGAAAGACACTTTACAGGCCACAATTTTGTTGCCTTCTTTCAGGGGTGGGGGGTGTCTTTACTCAGCCACATAACAGTTTATAGAGTCATGTCCACTGATTGTAATCTTGTTGACTTCAAGTCCCCATCAGTTTTTCTTTTAATCGTGTATTCCTTTCAAGTTCAAACTGAATTGCAATTTGGAGCCTCAACTTAGACATATGAGATGTCAGTTGTCTGCTTAGAAAACTGTTCAGCTTAGTCAGGAAAGAGACACATCTTTATGTATATTCCTTGCTTTATATAACATAAGGAGGAAATGGAAGGACATCTGTGAAGTAAGCAGTAACAGGCTTGGCTACATATTTATTTTTTAAAAGGCTAAGGTTTCTGCACTGTTGTAATCTAGCTTTGAAATATTAAGTATCTAAACAGTTCAAATGTTTGTTGAATTACACTGATATTATTCCAGTGTAGTTTCCAACCAGTGTTTGCTTCGGGCTTCATACCTTGAGTCAGAGCTGTTAGCTGGGAGCTGTTAATAATTAACCACGATCACATTGTGCTTAGGGCTGGACACAATAGGTGTTGCCAAGGTTGTAAATACAAAGCCAATGACTCGACTATTGTTTGACAGAAAACATGTGGAAGACTAGCAAAGTGGAAGAAATGTTCTATGATCTGTAGAGACCAATATTCTGATTTTTGGTAATGCAAACAGAACACTGCACATCAGCAGAAAACTTCTTGCTGCCTTCACTAAAATAGTAGAAATGGGAATTTTTAAAAGGTATTTTATTTCAATAAAACCACAGCCGAAACACTCTTAATTCATCTTTTTATATTTATATTTGTATATGAAAAATAATCAATTTATAATAAAATGTTTCGTTTCGGGTGTATTTTTTGATTGTGCATTTTGTAGTTTAACATCTTCATCTTCATCTTCTTTAACATCACACAAGAGTGTCTGGATAAATAAAAGAACTGGTTAGGATTTCACATTAAACGTGTTCTCTCTCACTAGCTCACTAGATTGCGGATTTTGCCATATCTACTCTGGGCACGTAACACGTCACGGGACCCGTATTGCAGGGAGGTTCAAATATTTGATTGATCCAATTTTGAGGCAGCTGTTGTCTGATTGGTGCTTTTTACTATCAGTCAACCATCCTGGTTTGCGATTGGCTGTACATCCGTTTCCGCTTCGATAGCATCCACTCTTTTTTTTGACGTCCTTCCGCCCGTTGAGCTAATCGGTTTCGGTAAATCGCTACACCTGCTCAGTATTTTTTATATTTATCCTCTCACAAGTACACACAACATGGAGGATTTTGACATGCTGAACGCGCCCGCCGCTGGAAACGGTGTCGGCTCCGAGGAGGACCCAGCTGCTGCGTTTTTGGCCCAGCAGGAGAGCGAAATCGCGGGGATTGAAAACGACGAAGGCTTCAGCATCCTGGACAGTGGAGATGTCCCCTCGTCGCTGGGAGACTCCAACGGTGGGTGACCGCTGGGGTCAAGCGGAGACGGTTTGACTCTCTTCCGCGCTGATACAGTGTGTCTAGTTGACTTAGTTTATATTGTATGCTTTTACGCTTGTCATAAAACGGCAAGTGTTCCATTAAATGTTAGCCTGGTTCCAAATCGTTGATGGTCTTGTAGCCACCTTGCTAACATTAGCTGAGCTTGCGAATTAGCTAAGTGGGTTTAGCTAGCGTTAATAATAACCAGTGTTTGTTATCTAAAGACGTCAGACGAAGACCAGCTCGTAAAAAGATCACCCAGAATGGGTACAGCTAGTTAATATTTGTCGTGTGATATTCCAGCCTGTGGCTCAAGCTTTTCTAAAATGAATGAAGCTGTCTGATAACATCAGCCTCGTCATTCATTAACGCTACTTCCCATTAAGACTGATCAACGTTAGCATTAATAAGTAGCTGACAGCGCTACACGTTGCTGAGACTGTCTTCACCAGCTCACCTTACTGCCGCAAGAGAAAACTGATGGAGCTTAGTGACCTTTGGCCAAGACTGCCTCATTTCCGTGAAGCTGTAGCTTCATAGTGGTTTAGCAATTGTAACTGGTCACAAATGCTGACATGGCATATTAACAAATACAATTACTAGCCACTTTATTAGGTACATCTGCACAGTCTAATGCAGTCCAATACAACAACTCTGTCATGAATTTGACTTTTGTTTAAACTGTCACAAAGGCGATACTTTTTGTTTATTATTACTGAGCTCATATTATGTGTTTCTAATGTTTGGGCAAAACATTAGAAACACCTCCTGAAATAATGCACTCCACTATTAGTACACCACCCACTGTGATCTCAATAATAAACATGTAGTAGATTTATCACCTTTCTGACAGTTAAAGAAAGATAAATTATAGCATCTAACCTTTAATCTTAGATTGTACAGATGTAGCTAATAAATTGGTCAGTGAGTGTATGTTTGTATGAAAATCTTGAGTATTTTATGTGAGGAAAATTTTCCCAGCCAACCAATGTCTAGTCATTACAGAGGTTTTTCTTGCCGGATGTATTTAATCCTGTTTATGGTTTTATTTGTCTGCTTGCCTGATTTCTAACAATTATTTTCCTTCTCTTTTTAGTTAGTACTGTCAACGGAGAGCTTCACGGGGTAATACTTTATGATTGTATTTTTTCTTAATAATTTAGCTCTTAAATTGGAAGAATTATTCTATCCCCATGACTGTTCCTCTGTATTTTGCATGTTAAGGCATTGCTTTGATAACAACATATTCTATCTCTGATCTATAAGCGTAGAGCTTTTGCTTGGTGTCTCTTGTGCTGCGTTTTTTGGCTCTACAGACTCTGCAGATGATTTTTGGCAGGAGACTGGTGTTACTCTTTTGGTTAATAGCCAAACTATACAAAAGCGATGCTTGTTTTCTGATGTTGCAGTGATTGAATAAAAACATTGCCAAGTGAAAAAGTGCCAATTCAACACAATGATGGTGTTTGAAGCCATTAAATGATGACACAACTCTTCAGGTTTATTGCAACATGGATTCTACTTAATTTTTACTGCTATTTCTGTCAGTTATGATAACATTGAACTCACCAAAATAGTTGCTGAGACCAGACCACCTTCACAATTGAGGCAGTTTATCTAGATGTAAAACTAAAATTAACCTACCTGAAGTTTTCATAATCAACCCTCACTGCACAGAAAAACAGTGTCTGTTGCACAACTAACCTCAGAGTTTGGAGTATCCGTCTGTTTCTGATTCACTCCAGCTTCCTTTTCCTATCCTGTCATTGCAACATTGCTGCTTTTTGCAGGACATCTTTCTTGCAGTGAGAGAAGCTAAGCTGATGAAAACCAAAGTGGGCCATATTTGGTTTAAATACAGCTACTCAAACAGCACACAGCAAACATTTACAAGCATATATACTGTGTGCAAATTGAGAACAGGACATAAAACTGGCTACAGCAGCTGATTCCAAATGTACTTCTTCTTCTAAAAGATGAATAATTCATGGTGATGGACTTTTTCTTAGCTATATTTCTGTTAGTCGCATTGTTAAATTAGCTTTCCGTCATTATTTTTCTTGTTTCTTAGGAAAGCAATGGTCCATCAGATGCCTATTCAGCAATTTCCAATGCAGACCGGCTGCAGGCTGAACCTGAAAGCCTACGCAAGTGGAGAGAGGAGCAAAGAGAGAGGCTGGAAGTGCTTGGTAAGCACAGAGCAAATCATTTTATATGGTAAGAGGACAGACCCCATTGTTCTGTGAGATGTTCAGTGTCATTCATTTCCCTCCTCAGACGCCAACTCTCGCAAGCAGGAGGCTGAGTGGAAGGAGAAGGCCAAGGTGGAGCTGGAGGAGTGGCATGCCAGGCAGAATGAGCAGTTGGAGAAAACCAAAACCAGTAACAGGTACTGGCTTCATAGAGGGGTAGACATAAGGATCAGTGGTGATGATACATGCTTTAAATTACTGTGAAAAAGAGCACATCGGAAGTTTGTGTCTAGACAAAAAAGGCAGAGATAATATGTAGGATTTGCCACAACCTACAATTTTGGACAAAAAAGTTTTAGACTCTTTAAATGGAAGTTAACACTTCTTAGATAATAGCAGCAGTCTTGGATTGAGCCCTAGGTGAGAATGTACAGCAACTGAATACTAAGGTTTGGCTCAGTGTGTACAGTCTAGGAAGAAAAGAAATGGGTCCACCTTAGCCTCAAGGATCCACAAAGGCAATGTGTGTCACTATAATTATCTGGTGTCAGCACAAATCATTTAATTCATTCATTTATTTTACTGAAGTCCATGATTATATAGTATCCATTACAGACAACAAAACGAAACACAACAATGAAAATGTATTTTCTCATTGTTGTTAAACATGTACAATAATACTATTTAAAGGTGTATAATATGCCACATGGTTGACATTTTTATGTCCTTAACCAGACACTAGGTAAGTCTCATTATGCAGAGCTGCATTTGGATATTTTCTGTCTCAGTTCTCCTGAACTGTAACGTAACCCTGTTGCCCTATTAATTATAAAGTAGCAGCAGCCACGACTCCGTATTAATCTGGCTACCCTGTGTTTGGTGGAAATGAGTTGCAGCTCTATTCTTTGAAATGGAATAGTTACATAGGCAACTGACATAACTTAAAAATATATGGAAAAAAATAAATGGTATAATATATAATGTAACTGTGGTGACCGTTTTCCATAGAGTTAAGGCTGCAGTAAGTTACTTTCATTATTAACCTTTTTTTAATTTGCAAGGTAGTTAGTTAATCATTTAAAAAAACTAGAAATCGCAGATATCTATTCTCCTAATTAAGATTAAATCGGCATATTGAAATTGCATGTTTTGCCTGACCATCAGTCAAATAAAATGTAATTTGAAATATAGACGTAGTTACTTAGTTCTCACATAAGCCAATGTAAATATTTAAGAGATTAAGAGATGCTTTCATTTCCCAGTAGTTACAGTTTGGTGACAATACAATTAATTTACAAATAGTTCAGAAGGTGATACTGTCTATTCTTACATTCTCACAGTTATGAAATTAGTTTTAAATGTGAACAGCTGATGGTGTTTTGCTGATCACCAGAATATTAAAATGTCCATGTGGCAGACACAATCAGCTAAGAACCTCTCTGAGCCTTTGAAACCCCCTGACACTGCATTTAGAAGTCCTTCCAGAAAACCTGAGCCTTTGATTATATGCCTGAGCCTATTATTGTGTGGTAACCTATAATGCTTGTGTTTTCATCCTCTTCTCCCTTTTATCGCTGTCTCTCTTCTTTCCTGCCTTCTTGCTGCTCTGTCGTTTGGGCGGATCTTTGTCCAGGGTGCTGGATGAAGACTTCTACAAGCAGCCCTTCTCTGAGCTCATTGGTTATGTGTATGTTGCTCCAACTAACATCCTCCTCTTCATTTTATTTGCTTATGTTTTCTCCATCGTCACCACCTCCAAGCATCTAACCTTTCACATCATATTCATCTCATCGGTTTTTAGTGCATTAGTTTTTTATATTTAACTGCTTGTGTTTATAATTGTCACTCTTATCTAGCTTGTAGCTCTGTAGTTCTTTTTAATCTTTGGAGTAAAAATGTCATTCCACATGTCTGCATGTGATTTGTGAGTGGATGCATCAGTATATTTCAGTAAAGTGAATGGCTGCATGTCACTAGGCACTTGGTGCCACGCTCCTTAATCATGTCAGTGGACATTAATTTAAATTATAATTATGCCTGTGTTTATTTTCCATCCTTCATTATTCACTACCATACTAATACTCTTCAACTCATTTCAGCAAAACATTTTGCAGATACATTCCATTAGTTACCAACAATTAACAGTTAATTGTTGGTACAACTGTATGAAGTATCACAGAAAGTGTTATGTTTCTACTTTATATTTGTGAGTTTCCCCAAATTAATTCCTACAAAATATTATCCAGGAGGATGAGCTTCTAGATGTGTTTGAAGCAGTTGTGTGTTTCTAAGTGGATGTGGTGTTTGCGTTAATATCCCATAAACCTTCATCTTAAGAGTTTATAAAAATAAGATTGTCACCACTCGGTGTGCAGAGTTGTTGGTCACCTTCCTTCCTCCAAATATCTACAAGTCAGACTTCCCATATTTACAGCCACAGCCGCTCATGCATGTAAAGACGAGGGCTATTCAATTCAATTCGGTTTTATTATATAGTGCCAAATTACAACTAAAGTCATCTCGAGGCACTTTACAGTGTAAGGTTTAAGACCGTACAGAATATAAGTAAATACAGAATAATGTGGAAAACTCAACAGTCCCACTTGAGCAAGCACTAGGCAACAGTGGAGAGGAAAAACTCCCTTTAACGGAAGAAACCTCCAGCTATGTGCAGAAGAGAACACTGCTGAATTAAACATGCAGTATAGTAAAGATTTTCTAACATGTTCATTAAGGTGGAACTATCATCTAACAGTATATATTACAGCATCTTATTTTAGACGCTGTATTTTTTGTCGTACAGCCGTTCTTTGATGTGCTTTACTATATATCATTGTTCTTTAATCTGCAGGGTTCACAAACTCCAGTTGATGTCTTGTTTTGGCTTTGAGGAGACAGTAAAATGTTTTTGTAGACTCCAGAAAGGTAATAGTTTTAGGACATCAGTCACCTCTTCAGATATACAGTTATAGTCATGGTATGGATACACAACTGCTTCAAACAGAGCTGTGTTCATGCTTTAACAAAGCTGCTCTGTACTGTAGCAACTGCTGTCCTACAAGATGACATGCTAATTTGCCTAGCTAGCTATTCAGTAGCCTCAGCTGTGCAGCCTTTGGTTTTACTCACGAATATCCATTAACCTACATTGTTCTGTACATGTTTTGTTTCTTTTTATTCACCAGCTTTGCTTTCTAAGGTCGGTATTTTTAATGTGTAGATGGAATCCATTATGCTTTGTGCGAGCCTGTGATGAAGAGTCAGTGGGCCTCATTTATATACTTTTAGTAAGAACAAGTGGTCCTCAAAGATATGAATACCACTACCCACACAGCAGTTGTGATTTAAAAAGGTGCGCATCTTTACATAATCACTGAACAATGTCTGTACACGTTTTTCACAAAGTGGGAACTATACACAATTAGACATGCACTGAAACAATTGGTGCTAATTCTTTGAGACTTAGCTGAACTTTTTGCAGATTTAGGTTGGGGATGCACTGATCTCACTTTTTCAGTTCCAATACCGATACGTGGACTTTGCATATCGGCCAGTGCCCAACACCGATCTGATCGTTGAATTAATGGACTGTATACCTCACCTTGTGGACTCCTGACTTTGTTATACTAAACGTAACAAATTAACACACAGATAAATGTACTGGAACAGCTTTCAAAATAATATGAATCAAATGTCCTTGTAAACATTTAGTGCAACCAGAAACTCAAAATCTGGAACTTTGAACACATTTAGACATTACCCCAAGGGGATCAATAAAATATATCATTATTATTACCGGGATGACTTGCATGTGAGAACGCCAGTGTCCAAGTCAGACAACCTGAAGGTTACCTGGACTTTATCTTGCGAGCCGCCTAGTACAAAGTCCAGGTAATATCAGAGTGTGAGCTCCGCTGTATCATGAAAACGGTTTATAATATAGCAGCTGAAATTGAAAATAAGTTTTTCACTTCTTTGCTGTGCATCTGCCAAAGTTAAGTGCTTGGTCATATTGTCTCCTTTTGTTCAGTTGCAGGAACTCGGTGTGCTGTTTAGCATGGTGCTTTCTGAGGTGCTTGATTAAGTTCGCTGTGTTGTATTTTGCACAACATTTCCTCTGCAGTTATTACAAGTAGCCGTTGAACTTGTCGGCATAGCAAGTGTGAAATAACACACCTTCATACAGCTGAGTCATTGGCTGTTTTCATGTTGTTAACGGCATGCTGCACATGCTGCTGACGTAGCACACATCGCAAACATGGAATTGATGAGTAGATCCGGCCTCATCCGATATCAATATCAGATCAGTGCAGCCCTAATATAGGTCTTTAGATAAGGATATTTTTTGCTTTATAAATGAGACCCCAAACCATAATGTCTTTGTGTATCTGAATTAAATGTGGCTTAGCACAGTAAATACAGAGACACTCGCTCAACCAAAGGCTGCACACTAACCTTTCTCTAAAACATGTTTCTAAAACAAAAACAGAAATCTAAAAATAGTTGCTTTTGCATGCTGGCTTTAACATCTGCATTTAGCTCATTTTGGTTGTTTCTCATTTGGTTGTCTCCCCCCCCTTCCCTCTTCTAAATTCTGACTTGTGAAACTGTTTCTCCCTGTTTTCTTTTCCTATGCACCTTAAAGCACACACATTAACCATCCTTGCTACCGCCTAGACCAGTTAAGTAAAAATATAAAACCCCAGAACCTCCAAATACTTTTTATTTTTGACAGGGGCCTAGATGCAGTTCTGTGTGTGTGTGTGTGTGCATGTGTGTGTTAAGTTGCACAGATGTCAGTTTTTTAGCCAACAGTTGCAACCACTGCCTAGATAGAGGTTTGGGTATAGTGTCCCTACTGTGATGTGGTCTTTCTAGTCCCTTGTGTATTTGTAGTTGGTTGTGACAGTGAATGTTCATTGGCTTCTCATCCCCCATTTTGCTTTGTGTACTGTGTTTTAGTTAGTTAGCTGACTTTGTGCTTGCAGGTGGGTTAGGGTTAGACCTTTTAAGTAGAGGTTAGTTTTGGCAGTGGAATGATTGTTTCTGGGTTGGGTGTGATGGGATTTTGAAGTTGTTTAGCCATAATCTGTGGCTTGCATCTCAATGTATTGTGAGAGTGGCACTGATCCATTTTTAGTTTTTTCTTTTGTTCTTTGTTTACGTTTTCGTTATAAGTCCTGTAATGTATCTTCTCTTTATTTTTGATGGTTTAAAACAACGTTCACCAACAATATATTCATTGATTGGTTCTGCAGTTATGATCCATGCAGTCAAAGTAAACGCATTCGTTGCCAAACTGCTTTTCAGCTGCAGCAAAATGCATGGCTAAGGCCCAGTAGTGCTTCCAGTTCATTTGGGCTTGGTTAAAAAAAATCTGAACTTGCCACTATTGTTCCCTTTTAATGAAGGGCAAGTATACAGATGATCTCATCATCTTTATACTTGATTCATGCAGGGAAAAGAGAAAATTGTAAATATGCAACTACAGGGCAAGTGTACGGGTGTGGGCAAACTCCCCTCCCCAGTTCTGTACGGAACTTCATTTTAACCAACCAAAATGCTTATCAGGCCTTACACTTATTTTCTTTTTAGCTTCAGTTTATTTTCTCTTTGGATTTCTCATCATTGTATTTCCCCTTATTATTGTGGGTAGTTGAAAATACGTGACTCTACTGTAATGTGTAAGCGGAGTTGGGGGCATGCCACAGGTAATGAAACTGTGTTAGCTTGTTTATCTTTATGAACCTAAAGACAGATGGATGTCTGTCTCTGTGTGGTGATATGACTTGTGCTGTTCTGAGGGAGACTCTGCTGAAACAAATCTCACAAAGTCAAGAAAACGAGACAGATTCTTTATGAATTGTGCACATTTATGCTGAAGCAGATTAGGAGAGCATTTCACAAATCTTAACAAAAATGTGTACTAAAATTTAATCTCTCTAGCAAATCATGCCAGAGTCAACACTTGAGTTTTCTACCAGAACTTGTGACATAATCAGCAGAGGACTCTCAGGGCTTTACGTGCATCTTACCTCTTCCCTGACTGACTGTTGTCTGTTCTGCATTATTTCCTTCTCCTCTTCTTGTTGCCTCTAGGGCGGCTGAGGAGGCCATGATTTCAGATCTGGATGAGAACAACCCCGGCACAGAGTGGGAGCGGGTGGCTCGTCTCTGCGACTTTAACCCCAAGTCCAGCAAGCAGGCCAAAGACGTATCCCGCATGCGCTCCGTCCTCATCTCCCTGAAGCAGTCCCCGCTCGTCCGCTAGACAACCGGGGCTGATCAGGACATCATTCCAAATCATCCTCTATCATTACACACCAACCAACCAATCAACCGAACGAACAAGGTCCCACTGTCTGTATTCTGAAGACAAGGGCCTACATCCTTTCTGTCCATATCTTTGCCTTCCACAGCTGATTTTTCTTCCTTTTTTTTTTTCTTCTCCTGGCAGGGCTATAGAGATTAACCTCAAAGCACCAGCTCACCATCTTCTGCCCCAGATAGGATTTTGTCTGTGCGTACCTTTTCCACAGACCAAACACAAGCTTATAATTCCTCTTTGTTGTTGTTGTTAAATGAACCAAAATGAAGACCAGTTACATCTACATCAGGTTTCATGTGTAAGGATGGTGAGTTGGGACACTAAAAGGGAAGGGTTGATGTATGTTTGGGCCTACAGCTACACTACACCCTGCTTCACATGGCCACCAAACAATATCATTCCCACAATGCTGTAGTCTAACTCTTACCCTGTCAGTCTTAACCTACAAGGGTCGATGTTAAATGGTTTTATTCACCTTTTGCCCTCTAACGCATCCCCCAATGTTTTCCCACACAAAAAATATCTTTAAAAAAAAATGTTTTTTTTAAAGGACCAAACTCTAAGACAAGATTTCAAATTTCGTGTGTGTACTTTGAACAGTGTGTGTGTGTGTGTGTGTGTGTGTAGAGCCTGCTTATGGCATATTGTGTTAAAGTTTCCAATCTATGCATTTCCATTTGAAAAGCCTCTTCCCCTATCCAGTCAGGAACTGAGTAAAGTCCAGTCATTAGAATAAATGTGACCTGTTTGTATGTTTAAACCTCAGCAGTATGTGTGTATGTACTCTATGCGTGATCCTATGTACAGATACAGATGGAAATATATATACAGTATATATAACATTTATGTCACTGAAACTAGACAGTTGTGGTTTTAAAGAGAACTAGATATTAGCCATCTGTTGCTTGACCATGCGTGCTCACTGTCCATTTGATTTCAATATCAGTAAAAAGTGAATGAAAGCTGTTGTCTTGTAATTTTTAACATGATTCTGTGGCTCGGGAATGTGGCTGCTCAGAGTATAGTGGTGCTTGAAGGTTTGTGAATCCGATATAATTTTTCTATTTCTGCGAAATGCGATCGAATTTTCATGAAAGTCCTAAAATTGGATAACAGAAAGTCAAATAAGATGATTATTTTTTTTATTTATAGTGTTGGAAATGAGCCGATCATATTGATTAAACGTCAGTTAATCTATGCACAAATTAATAACCGGTTGTCTTTTGTCTGTAGATATTAATGTTCACATAAAAACTAAACAAAATGTCTATCTCCAAACTGACATGTCAAAAATCAGTTGCTTCACCTCCAACATCACCAGAATTCCTCTGCAGTGTGAACTGTGCTGAGAAAATGATGAAGATGACAAAGGTAAATTAAGAAAGTGACTGCCAGTAAAGAAGATTTTGTCCAATAAAAATGAATTCAGTTTTCTTTTTTTTTTGTTCTCCCAAACATGTATCTCCTATCCCATGTCATTTCAAGACTGTGGTGCTGATCCTTCAAGGCGTTCCTGTGAAAACACACATTCACAAGGATGGTGCAGACGTGACACATTGTTTTTAACCTTTGACAAACTCAATTCAAATCAAAATCGATTCAATCAATCAAAATCAAAATTTAGTCCCAAGTCCTGTTTACAGCAAGTTTTAAAGAAAAATCATATGTGTTGGTTTTGATATCGTATTCAGGCTGACAACTGCATCTTATGATTCTCTAAATGATTTCTTTATTAAAAAGGCTGTTATTTCATAGTACATAGATAAAAATTAAATTGATTATTTTCATTTTTGCATGCTGGGAAATGCAAAATCTCACCGCTAGAATAGAAGAAAATGCGTAGAGCGCCCTCTGCTGGTCATTTCCCGTAAAACATACACAATAGAGATAAGTCAAGATCTTCCTCTAAATATAAGCAAATCTCACAGAACCTAAACAAATGAGTTGCCTGTAACAAAACTGTGTAGACTCTGTTTTCAGACAACATGAATCTGTCGACATAAGACAGACATAACCATTGCTTGTGTACGGCAATGTGACACATTCAGTGATGCTTGATGTGATCATGTTTATTTTTTCCACTTCAGTTTGACCAGGACCAGTTAGACTGGAAACCACATACTGACATGACTCCTTCTCTCCTTCTTCAGGCAGACCCAACAAACCAAAGAGGAAGAAGGGAATATTTGACTGTTGGGAAATTAAAAAATGGAAAAGTTGTGTCTGTGTGAGTGTGTGCATGTGCAGTGTTTAGAAGGGAGACATGTGCAGTCAAATGCAGTGAGTGACATCACTGGTTGTATTGTCTGAAAAACCATCTCAGGTAGATGATCTTCCCACAGTTACTCACTTAAATATTTTAAGCAGTTTTCATGAATGAAAACTTCATTACAGTTAATGCCACAGTAACATTGTTAGTAATCTCCACGACAATAAGACGTCCTTGGAGCCTTCAGAACTGGCAGAGCTGGTCTGAGCCATCCTGCTGGTGAAGATGGGGCCACACTGTTATTTTGTGAACACCAGTCATTTTTTATTAATCTGATTTTGTTTGTTTCTCTTTGGTGGAGCAAGTCTTTAAAGGTGTCCATGGTGGACATCAAGATGCGGTGCTGAACCTGGCCATGTTAGCAGTGACGGTGGGGCAGCCAAAGTGCATCCCTCAAGAGGAACTTCACTCGCTGGTGGGCAAGAAGCTCAGAGTGGACCTGGAGGATCATTACAGCATTTTGCGGACGTGCTAGAGTGAAAATCCTTCACAAGGTCTGACAAGAGGGAGAGATAAGAAAAGACAGTTATAGACCGAGAGAAGGAGAGAGACAGCTAAAAGATGGACAAACTGTGAAATGCATTTATGTTGCATTCAGACAGTAATCTCTGAATAAAAGCAAAGAAAGTGGAGTTACGTGGCTGCCGTGTGATTTGCACAACTATAAAAAGATAAATGATTAAATGTTAAAGAATGCAGATGAATGCAAAGATCAGCTGGTAAAGTCAACTGTGTTTGCTTTCTTTATATGACATGCCTTTAGAGAGTTTGATCCTCTCACATTGAGAAATGCACCATGGCTGTAATATTTCCTCACTCAGTGTCTTGTTACCCAGCAGTTAATCATAAAAATTATTGCGAGATGTGGTTCCCAGTGTCAATATACTGGCTACAGTTTTGGTTTTATGAGGCATATTTGTGGAATGAATGAATGTTAATGTCAGAGGGTTTTGGGAATTCACTTGATGGTGCCACATGTGTTCCTTCAATAGTGTTTATGAATAATTCATCTTTTGAATAAAAAGAACCTTAAGAATCTCTGTATTCCAGTGTTATTTAATAGTTTACAAGTGAAAAATGTTAGTGTGACAGTTAGTGGTTTCCATAATTACCCTTACAATGTTGCAATAACGTCACAAAGTGTGACGGGATTTGGCAGATTATTTTGTTTATTTTATTTTTAGAAGGCACTCTCTGGGCGTTCACCTTTCTCATCACATGACATTTGTTGAATTTTTCTGAGTGCTAAATCCTTTGAGACATGTATGTGTTCTCTCAGGTTTGGGATTGGCTCATGAAAATGTTTGCAATTTGACCTTGCTTTGTGCTAAGGCTATATTTACCCCAAATATTGTACTCCCATGGTAAGGGTTGTCACAGCCTCATAATCTGTGCTTTTATTTTGTTTCACTTTTAGTGTTTATTTGCTTTGCATTTTAAACCCATAGGTTGAAATCACGTGTCGTTTTATTAGATGATTTTTTCCTTCATCCACTCCTTCACCTGCCCTGTATTAGCATAAGTTTTAATTTGAAAGGAAATCCTGCTTTTACGTTGAAGTACAAAAGCGGAAGCACACCCACATCCTGGACGTGCAGCACCTTAAATGTTCCGGTGTCTCCAGTCCTAACTCTCTGTCTCCTCACGGCCAGTTTATCTGCTAAATAATTATTCTAACTTGTTGTTACTGTTGTCCTTTCGTTTTTGTGAACAAAATGCCTTTAAAGTTTGAGCTGTGTCCCGGTAGAATGATCGGAGGTAACCATCCGTGCTTCATCATCGCTGAAATCGGACAAAATCACCAGGGAGACATTGAAATTGCCAAGAAGATGATCAAAATGGCAAAGGTAATATAATTTACACGGAAAGACAACGTATTGGTTTATTGACCTATTGGTGTATATAACTTAATTTTTAATTGATAACTTAAAACATTGCGCGCACGTGACCACGGTTTTTTCTCCAATTTAACACCTCGCTTGTCACAGTTTCCTCCTCACAATCATTCATTTGAATAAAGTATGAACCTAGACTAGAGCTAGTTTGTGTTTATCGTGCTTTAAGCTTCGGTTAATAGCTAAAAATATAATGTGACATTTCTGATTCTTGTCAAAAATTATTGTGTTAAATTATCAGATTTTTGAATGGAGTTTGGCGTGATATTCATACCAAGCACTTATACCAAAAATACGTAGCACTTAGTGACCACAGTTGTAGCTTATTAGCTACTGTGTCAGTAACGTTACTGCAGCCACTCTATATGCCCATTTTTGTTCATGCAGCTAAACTTTTACTAACATTATTTTAATTGTTTTCAATATGCTGAAGCCTGAAAAAGAAGAATTTAAATTGGACGATTCATTGTAGGGAATTGTCTGCAAAAAGCTGAAGTGTCCCCTCCTGTGTAGTAACACATTAAATAAGTTTGTTTTCTAGTGGATTGTAGGAACCCAGAGGTCTACTAAAAGATGATTCATGATTCTATATTCTTAGGACTGTGGGGCTGATTGTGCCAAATTCCAGAAGAGTGAATTAGAGTCTAAATTTAATAAACGAGCCTTGGAGCGTCCTTATACTACCAAAAACTCCTGGGGAAAAACTTATGGTGAGCATAAGCGCCATCTGGAGTTCAGCCATGAACAGTACAGGGAACTGCAGAAATATGCCGAGGAGGTGGGGATCTTCTTCACTGCCTCAGGGATGGACGAGGTAAGAACGAGACTCCGATTTAGGCTTTATCACATTTAAATAAGCAGAAAAGTTTCACCTTATGCTTTTCTGTCTTAAGATGGCAGTGGAGTTTCTCCATGAGCTCAATGTGCCTTTCTTCAAAGTGGGCTCTGGAGATACCAACAACTTCCCTTATCTGGAGAAGACTGCCAAGAAGGGTGAGACTGAACTGTCACTGAAGTGGGAGAAAAATGTCTCGAACATGAGACTGAATCATCAGATTCATTTTAAATTGAATAAACAGCTGCAAAAGCACTATAGAGTTTGTTCTCTTAAGTTAAATCAGTCAGGTTTGTTATTGGACAAGTAGATGTAGGATTGAAGGAATATGTTGACATGTGCATTATAAATTATGCCCTAGCTACTCTGAAGAAATGCAAAAATAAAGAAATAAGAAATTAAATATGTTTAATTGCTCTTCTTTTGGATATGAACTTTTTTTAACTCTCAGAAATGAGAATGAATGAATGTTTCTCTGGTTTCACACACAAATCTAACTTCCCGCTATACCAGTGTGTGTGTGTGTGTGTGAGGTTAATCACATTGTTGTCCACTTCTCTGTGTCAGGACGTCCCATGGTGGTATCCAGTGGTATGCAGTCCATGGAGACAATGCGTCGGGTCTACAAGACAGTGAAGGAGCACAACCAGAACTTTGCCATCCTGCAGTGCACCAGCGCCTACCCTCTGGAAGCTGAAGATGTCAACCTCAGAGTGATCACGGTAAACACAACAGAATAGAAAAACATATTATTTCTATATGAAAACATTGTTACAGAAACAATATATAATAATTTAGTATATTCTTAAAATAATTTAGGTTGTCAGATTATGCCATTAACCGAAATAAACTGTTTTTAAAATGCATTGGTAGTGGTATGTTGCTTCAGGTATTTGTGAGATAATGATGAAATATGATTTAGGAAGTCAGGTGTGCATAACATGTATGTCAATCATTTTATCTTAAATCACAATGATCTCCCAATTTCATTATTTTTTTTAATAAGTACTTTAAAGTACTTACATTAATCGAGAGTATAATAACTTATTTTATGTCCACAAACCTAAATCCATTTTACTGACATCTGTTGTTTGATCTTTTGGCTATCATTAGCTGAAAAACAGAATTACTCCAACCATTAGTTTTTATTAATGTTCATAAATAATAGCCATAACCTGATAAGAAATTAGCATAACATATTACATTTGCTTAAATATTTTCATTTACAAATTTAGTCCGTGTTTAAATGAGCGGGATATAAAAACTTTTGCACAACAAATTTTATTTTATTTTTTTCCAGTTTATGTAAGCTCATAACATAAATAAACAGAATGTATTTAGTGTGATGTATCAGGAAAATAATACAATTATTTTAAGATCATAGTACTTTTTTGTTTTTAATTCGAGGAATGTCCTATGAACATTTTCATTAGTGGCTAGCTGTTTCCATCTGTTTCCTGTCTTTATGCTAAGCTATGCTAACTGTTTTCAGGTTCGAGCTGGAAATTTAACTAACAAACTTAATAGCGGTTTCAATCTTCTCTCTTAACTATAAGCGTGAAATCAAGTAAACGTGTTTCCTAAAATGTTGAACTGTTCCTTTAAGAATATCACTTGTCTCACCCTCTTTTCAATAATAGGAATACCAGAAGGAGTTTCCAGATATTCCTATTGGGTATTCTGGCCATGAGTCTGGAATCAGCATTTCAGTGGCAGCTGTATCTCTGGGGGCAAAGATTGTTGAGCGTCATATAACTTTAGATAAAACGTGGAAAGGAAGTGACCACGCAGCATCACTGGAGCCCACTGAGCTCATCGAGCTGGTTTGCTCCATCCGACTGGTGGAGAGGGCACTGGGGAGTGGCATCAAGCAGATGTTACCTTGTGAAAAGCCGTGCCATGATAAGGTCAGATAATCCAGTTTCTTTAGGAAAATAGGAAGACAAACACTGAGCTAAAGTGTAGGGTTTTAATTTGTTTAAGAGACATTTTAATGTTTAGAAAGAGGGAAAATTCAAGCAAATATGTAAATTATCATGTTAAATAATTGGCAATTATTTAAGGTTTAAAATTCTTTTTTTTCATCCAGTTGGGTAAGTCAGTGGTAGCCAAAGTAAAGATCCCCAAAGGAACCGTCCTGACTCTGGACATGCTGGCGGTGAAAGTGGCCGAGCCCATGGGCATTGTGGCCGAAGACATCTTCCAGCTGGTTGGTAAGACCGTGATGGAGGATGTGGAGGAGGACGAGAGCGTCACACCAGAGGTGGTGGACAGCTACGGCAAGAAGGCCAAGTGCTGAGGATGGAAGAGAGTTTTGAAATCAGTTTAAAAATGCACTTAATGGGCAAGCTCAAGATGAGCTCAAGACATGCAGGAGGATCATGGTAATTTTGTCTGGTGCTGCAGAGATTTCTGACATTGAAGTAAAGGACATAGTTTTCCATTACATCTTCTAATTGGACTGTGCATTCGAGTCTGGAAGTTTGAATATTATCACAGCCCCTGTGCTTTGATAACTCATTCTTGCCCTCAGCTCTCCTTTGCCAAAACATTTTTTATTTTCTAAAACCTACCTTAATACTCTGTGTGGCAAACAGCTTCTTTAATAAACCTTACAAAATGCTTCATAATAGTTTGTGTGATCAGTACTGGTGCAGTGAGGTGAGATAAAAGCAAGTTGATACTGTTAAACACTCAGTAAAACTCTAAACACTCAGTAAACTCTAAAGGTTTTAGACCTTTAGAGTTTAAACTGCTGCCAGTCATCTGATCTCACTGTGGTGGGATCACAGAGCCTGTTTGCCCAGCAGTCAGTGTACTGCACTTGTACCAGTTCATTGAACTGCCCAGATCGTTAAGTGCTACCAGAACTGACATTTCTTGTACTGAGTTTGTATTTGCACAGTTTAATCTTGGTTTTGTCAAGAACCAGACTTCCTCTGTCTTTGCCTTAGCACCAATAATGGCTGAAAATCAAAATGAAAGGATGTTAACATAATGTTAAAATTGAAGATGTTCAAGCCTCCAAATAAAATGTTCCTAAATTTCTTCTTTGATGTTGTCGTTGTCTTTGCAACATCGCTTTAGCTATTCTTATATATGGAATATTTTTATAGTAGTATTTGGATATTTACATGTTACATGTTAGAGACCTCTCCAGGGTGTACCCCGCCTCTCGCCCAATGAGCACCCCCCGTGACCCTTACGAGGAAAATGGATGGATGGATGTTGTACTGCGACAGAAAAGTGGTGTGTGCATTGTTTTAGAGTGCTTCACAATCAGGTTGCAAGATACCATATTTTGCTAAAACTGAACCTTTAACATAATCATATTATTGGCTCTGTTTGTCTCTATGCAGAGTTTGATAAATTGAGATCTGTTCTTTCTCTTATTCTTATTATGTTGGGATTTTGCATTCAAACTGCAAGAAACCTCCCCCAATTAGAAGCTGTATTTATCTAATATCATTATGACCAGTGAAACAAAATTTTTTATAAAGATATAATTCTTAGATACGAACTGATCATTATGTTGGACTAACTCACTTCAGTTTCCTTCATGTTTATCACATGACGTGGCTCTTTAAACAGGCCTTTATCAGTGATGGGGATGGAAAGTTTAGTAACCTAGAATTTCATATTTGAAATTGAATCGCAAAACTATAAATTATTTTATATTTGTAGGCACAGTTGAGTGAGTCTCCAGCTGATTATCTATAAACATCATCTGCAGATGAAGGAACATGTTTGTTATTGCAGGTGGAAATGTTCCATGCATTCTGTTTCTCTCTCACCACTACACACAGAACATTGAGTGCTTTTAAACACAACTAGGCCGATTATCCGAGCTTGAAAATGGATTTAACATTTGTTGGTAAGAGTACTACTGCAAACACTGTTAATCATTTGGTGCTTCTCAGACACTAGGATCTCCAGCATCCAGTTTGAATCAGGCTGGAACACACAAGTATTTGTTTTTCAATCTGCAAATAGAAGTCATGGAGAACTTGAACCACTAGATAGAGCTGTTTCTCTATTTCTACATAATCCTTCGACCCAACACACACGATTCCTCAAGCAAAACTTACAGCCCATTTTTGACATAGTTTTTTCTGTGACTGTTAAAGTTGAGAAAAACATAAAATTAAGAATATTATTAAAAAACAAATTTTTCTTTCATAAACGTGGTGGTTGTGTATTTCTTCCAAGATGCTTGTAAACAAAGCACAGTGACGGGGTCACTGGGCTGGGGGTAATCTCACTCTGTGTATCTGAGGATCAGAGGATTATGTAAAGAAAAAGTTGTCTGAAGCAAGTCGAAGACCTTTAGTTTCATGCTTGCCTGGGTTGGCAGTAAAAGATGGAGCTACGTAAAACAGATGAGCCACATTGCTTGTTCTCTCACCAGCACACCAATAAGCTCCTGACAGAAATCTAAAGGGAAGAAAATTATCCCATTGTCTTCAAATGTAAAATGTGTCATCTGTGGTTCATGAGAGGAAACAGATGTGTGCTATGTTTATATCTACATAGCTAATCTCCATGTCAGGACCTAGTGAGTTTACAGTGAGTTTAAGATACTCTTTATTCTTATGAACTTGCAAAACCAATACAACATTTTTTTTAAGACAAAATTTTGTTTCCAAAATAACTTGTGATGTTTCCCAGCTTTCACCGCAAATGACAAAACACACAACTAGCACTACTAGCCATAAGAGTCAAGATGCATTTGTCTCCTTGCTGAAATCCTTTACTTTGACTACTAAGTACAGTTCAAGTGCTATAAGTACACAAAAAAATCTTAAATGGAAAACCTCTGACTGTGTGCTTTACAGATTTGCATTTTTCCACATACTGACTGACTTTGAAGCAGTGTGCATTTGGCTGTAGTAAGAGTATAGCCTAACATCTCTCTAAATAGCCTACTTTATAATGTTTTACTCAAAGTACATATTATTTACTTTGATGTATTTTTTCTAGCCTTTGTGAAACCAAAAACACATGAGCAATTAAAGAGTGTGTTTACTGTCTAACAAAGTTAATAACATCAGTACTGTACTAACACATCCACTGTTACTTACTTCTTACTTCCAAGCCCCTAGAGTTAGTATATTATCTAATTAACTACATTATTTTAAGGGTTTAAAGCTATACGTTACTTTAAAGAAACCCTATTGTTGACCAGCACATCTAGTGTCAGAAAACAGTCCTGCTGCATCAACATTGTTTTTCAATCAACAAGGAAGTCAAATATTTCAAAACTCCTACTTGGAAAAGTATGATAGTGTACATTTTATGACTCAAAACTGACAATAACCTCTTATAATAGTTACTAACTAGGTTGGCACACGTCTCTTGATGATCTTAGTCGATTCTTCCGTGGCAACTTTTTCCAGCTCATATAAATGTTATGGTTTCGAGCATGGACTTAATCTTGAGCTTCCATCACAGTTTCTCAAGAGGACGGAAATCTGGGCCCTGAGGGCCCCTTAGGACCTTGGTTTTGGTGTCCTTCAAAAAGCTTTGGACCAACATGGATGTATGCTTTGGGTTATTGTTTTGCTAGAACATCCAGTGGCGACCTAAAGCTGGAGTCCCTTAAGTAAAGTTAATTGCTGAGTGATTACTCAGGTGTGCTTTGAAAGTAAAAAAAACAACAATTTTGACCCACTCACTTTTCACCATTTTTGGTATAAAGCAAACCTGAAGATTTATTTTACATTACAAAATGTGCCAACTACGAGCCTTAATACTGATGAATGTTTATGGCAGATGGGTTGGTTAACTCACATCCTGAAACCTTTTCTACTGTAATGCTACATGAGTATGTGCAGAGACACATAAGCGAGATCTATCAGTATGGAGCAAATTAATTATTAATCACAAATATATATAGGATGAATGTTATGCTGGTAATAAAGTGATATGTTGTAAAAGCCAAAGTTTCTTGTATAAATGGAATAAATTGCTATATTTATTGTAATGACAATAAAATACTGTATGTCATCATAATGTGCAAAATATTTTGTTATAATGTAAAACAAAAAAAATCCTATATCTAACTGAGGAAATTTTGTTTTTCAAGGTGGCAACAAAATGGTACTGTATAAAGGTTCTCTCTCTAACTCATAAATAACTTAACAGCTATTTCAGGTAGGAGCTTTAGCCAGTAAGCTGCTGCTGATCCCAGTTTCACAGAACAGAGCATGAGTCTATCTCTTACTTTTCATTGCTTGGCCTACAAATAAAAAATGACTTGGCACGTGAGTCATGTCTTGCCCTATTGCAATGTAAAAAAATACCAACATTTAATGAGTTGTTAAAATTGTAATGTATCTGTGTAATTAGATAGTATTATTGTACTGTATATTCATCCCTTTAACAATCCCTAACAAATTGTATTATTACTAGAGTGAAAGAACAGTATCACAAACTTACAAATGTTCTGGTGAGGTTACTTCTGCATGCCAAGAGATTTATTTGTAAGTTCTGCAGGAGATGTACCTCAGCCTAGGTCAGGTTCTCTTGCTTGGTTATGTAACAAAGTTAGTCTTTTCAGGTCTTTAGAAAGTGCTTAATATAGCAGCTATGGCCCAGGTTCCTTACTGAGGTCAAGCACCCCTGCACCAAACCTAGATGTCACATCAGGCCATAGCGTTGGCTTTTCATTCTACATTGTTGAAACTGGACATAATCCCAGCGGGGAATATGTGGTTTATCAAATAACCTTTTTTCCATCACTCACAGACCTCACAGACTGCAAAAAACACAAATTTTTACTGTATATTTTCTTATATTGTATCATAGTGTTCTTTCCTGTTATCAAATCCATAATAGTTATTCAAAATTTCCCATTTGTAGTCTTTTATAGGATAAAATTATTTTACTTGTTTTTGACTTTTAGAATATTGCTCCTGTCAATATACACTACACTACATAAAAGTACAGTATAGCAAAAGTACAGTATAGAAAGTGTGGTAAGTCATATCA
>JAUMHL010000001.1:18061795-18073783 GCA_032362345.1 Sandelia bainsii
TGTTTTTTTTTTGATTGGTCAAAGCTCATTCAATAATTCTTTCATTATATTTATGCGTTTTAAAACGTTATATAACAGTAAGACTGTCCCACAGACAATAAATAGTTTGTCTTAAGTTTGATCCATTTTTGTATACTCCATGCTTTTGTCCACTCATCAGCCTTTATTAGTACCAGTATTGTTGCAGAGGCCCTGTTAGACTTTTGTGCCCATCTGGGAGTCAGCTGTTCTTCAGCCTGCCTCACATTAACCCAAGAGCAGCTTTTCTCTTTCTGCTGTCCAGCTCTTGATGTCCAACTGCCTCACCCTCATGCTAAATAATCCCACAGGTTAATACTCTCTAATCTCATTAGAGCCACTAATAATAGTCAGATGCTCGCTGGGGGAGCAGGAATCAGCAGATCACCGAGAAAAGACTGAATGCTGCTTTGCTTTCAGTCTGCAGCCATGTTCACATTGTGGTATGATTTTTGTTTTGTGCATAATTTAGGATATTTCAAGTGGGTTAGTGCAGAACACATATTGTCTATAGTGTTTAGTAGCAAGGGGAATAAGATGTGCTGGTTTGCTTGTCGATGGCACTAAAGATGTCAATCCTTTCTGATCCCCTTATCCACTCCTTACCAGCAGTGACGACAGCGAATGTACAGTCCAGAACACAGAGACACTTATTTTCAGAGCACTAACAAAATGTTTGAATTCTTCTTCAGGTCACATATTTCTGTCCTGCATTATTCACAATGTAGCAGTGTTGTGATTATACACAAAATATCACAAGGTATGATGAAGGCCCTGATATCTGTAGAGAAAAGGAAGATTTATCTGGCTTATTTTGGTGACAAATTGTAATTCTGCTGCAGTTGTTTGCATCAGTTTCACAAGCACAGGACAGCACAACAGTTTGTGCTTCCTTGTGCACTGGTTTAGTGAAACAAATACTGTGTGTATAACTGTTGAAATGTTAGTCACAATGAGCAGCTGCATAGGTGAAAACCATAATTTTTTTAATTTGCTGACATTAAATAAATGTTTGGCTGCATGGTGTCCTATGAAGGTTGCTGCAGGACTTAACACGCTGGCTTGAAAATGACCATTCTAAAAGTGGCGATCTCTGCCAATTAATCCTGGCTAAGTCCTGCAGCTCGGACAGTCAGCTGGACACAGAAGAGAGAACAAGAACAGGGGAGAGAGAAAGGAAACGTGGACGTGTTTGAATTTTGATAAGGTGATGAGATTGTGCCTTGGTGAAAATAGTAATGATGATAATTGGGATGATGGTGTAATTCTGCAAACTCCCTTGGCATTTGTTCAGTGTAGGTAACGTCTTGTCTGAGACCACTGAACTGAAACAGCAGCTCAGTCCAAAGTGAAGCTTTTGTCTTCTTTCTTTCATCAGATCATGTTCAGAACTCAAACAGCTCTATGTTATGACACACACAAGGCATGATCTGCTTGAGATAACTCATTCTACTTGCAAAGGTAGCTTTTGATGTTTAGGCATTAATAATAATAATAGTTTGCATGAAAGTTAACCAAGTCTACTCCAAAGATGCTTTTAATAACTTCCACAACTGACCTTTTTGTAGAAAAACCATGTGAGACACTGTTTATTGTTCAAGCCAAAGAGCTGGAGCTGAGCCAAATAATTCTCTATAAAATCAAGAAAATATATCAAATGTTGGAGTCAGACAATCACAACGTATGCGTATGAATGACAGAATGTTACTTCATAATACATGCAATTTGTCTTTGTATAGATCATGTGATTTATAAATATATTTCAATATGTAAATTACATAACTTCATAAATCTTAATCTTATTATTCTGTAACGATTCCAAAATGCAAACATTTTGCAAACAATGCAGTTAATTATGAAAGTATATTGAAAAAAAAAGCCAATTTACAGTTGTGAAATGAAAAACAATCAGTGTCTGTTTTAGTTTTAACTTGTTGGCAATGCTTTGTTGATGGTAAAAGTTTAAAGTATTAAAGTCCAGGAGGCAAAAGGTGTTTACCACATCACAAAATGCATGTGAACACCTGAACTGTACTGGACATTATTATCAAACGAAGAAGAGCCATGTGAGCATTAGCCAGCATGAACCGATGCCAAGCAGAGGCCATACTGCTCAGCTGTCACATGGACAATACAGACAGGTGTCCACTGCTTATTTCTTTCAATGGTATATGCAGTAACTGTAAATTCACCACATTGTGTCATTTTAATGCAAAAAGGTAACAAGAATTAAATACAGTACTTCCATCCTCAGAGACAATCATTTGATTGGGTTCAGGTCACTGATTACATATTTCCAAAATGGTGTTTTAGATGAGTTTGATGAGTCCAATGAGGTGAATCTTATAGTATGTAAACTTAGCAGCTGAGCGATCACAACCACACTGTAACCACAAAAATCACCTAAAACTACACTAGACAGTCAAACCCTTTCAAAAGCCACAAGAGGACCACAGTTTTAGCATCGCTTCAGATGCTGTAACAGCAGCAGGTGTCTTGTCAGATGCAGGCTAAAGGGATTATCTGCCCAAATTCTGGGGCCTCCATCATGAAAACGTGTCAGCAACAAAATCATCCACCTCTGCTTGGTGTAGTAGAAGTTGTTACCTCAGCTGTGTGGTGTAATTCTTTGTTACGGAAATTTAAAATCAGGGCTGTGTTTTTAGTTGAAGAAAACTGACCATATCTGTCCACATCTATCATTTTACTGATTAATTACATGCTGTTACTTTGTTCCTGCTGCACTGTGACATTTATCTGTGGAGGCCACTTTACCTTCAATAAGTGAATGAGTTAGTGAGCGAGTTTATTTTGGAAATCCAGCATTGTAAGTGATGACATGAAACTGTTTTAAGTAACACGTTAGGTAGGTTAAGAAGAGCTGTTAAGTAGTAGGCACACGTGATTCATTTCCTTATTACATTAAGGAATTTCAGTTCAGTTTGTTTTACTTTATTTCCTGACTTTTAATCACTTAGATCCATAAGTGGGACCAATTAAAATCTGAATCATTACGTCAGGAGTTCTTGAGTGTTTTTATGTCTGTAGAAGTTTCAGCACAAACTTAAAGTAGAAACCTAATTAAACACGTCACTGTCATAATCACATTATAGAAAATTGCAGGACTTATGGACAAGCTTTTTTCTGTGTCTTTCTCAAAGGTAAATGCACCTGGAAATGATGAGAACAAGCTAACGGTATGGTGGGGTTTTTTTTGTAACACTTTATAATGTTCAGTAGTAATGCATTAATAAGCTATTAGGAAATAATGAACTAATCATCAACAAAACATTTATAAATGTTTGTAAATGAGTAAGAAATGTTATGTTAAAATATTACAAATATGTTCTAAGACACTGAGTTAATCATAAAATATTCATTAACAAGTCATTCGTAAATGATTACCAAATAAGTTGCTTATTTTGTTTTAATCACACATCAGCAAAGCCTCACTGCGAGGTTGCATATGACAAATTATTTGAATGCATCCGTATTTTACAGGCAAAACCTAGGCTGCAGAGAGAAGGCAGCTGTGCTTCTTTACACAACTCACTGATGAGAAACAGCATCTTCCAGCTCATGATACACACACTGGACCCTCTCAGTGATGAAGGTATCATGTTGTCATGTTGTAAGCTATGAAACACACAAAGATGTGCTGTGGTCTTTAGTTATGAAGAAAATGTCTATTGTCCTGTCACGGTACATGGTAAAAGCTGATTATATTAATTTAGGCTTATGTTTAGAAAAAGACACACTTTTGGATCATTACAGATAACGGTGAACATAGAGTGACTGAAATATTTTCTCTGCCTCAGGACATTTCAAAGAGAAAGCGTCAATCCTTCATAAAATGGCCAAGCAGAAGTGTAAGGAAGATGGTGTCAGTGCCAACGGTATAGGTGAGTTAACAGTGATGTGTCAAACTATAGGATTCAATTTGATCCACCCAAAAATGAACTGATAAATCAATAACCTATCAGTCATCACTCTGTGAAGAACTGTGGGCCATGAATAATTAAAACCACACATGTATTAATCAACTGTTTTTTAATCACAAATGAAAATACCTAAAGTTTGAGACACTCTCTGAAATGACACTTTTAATAGTATGAGAAGATTAGTTTTGATTTGTTTTTGTTGTTTTAAAATATTTGCACTGACAATTATTTATCAATTTCAGTTTAAGAGAAGTGGTCAAAGTAGTGAAAGCTTTTAAATTATCACTAAACTTGCCCCATTAAAAAAAATTTTTTTTATAGGTCATGATTGCATAAATATACAAATCTCTAATAAAGTATGACACAGTCTGGTAATTTATTATCAAAAGTGAGCTAATGCTACCAGGAGCATTTCTATGAAATAATCCAATTATTTAATATAATATACGCTCACTGGCCACTTTATTAGGTACAATCTAATGCTGTTCTTTTCAGTCACCCTATGTACATATATGAAGGGGCCAAAACATTTTAAACATCCCTGAATATACTGCACCCCAGTATGATTTCACCACCCACTATAACCTCAATAATAAAACCTCAATACCCCAAAAAGTTGGGACGCTGTGTAAAATCTTCTCAGGAAAGGAAAGGCGTCATCAATGCTGATAGATTTATCCAGGTGTTAGAGCAGCATATGCTTCCATTCGGACGACGTCTTTTTCAGGGAGGCCTTGCATATTTCAGCAGGACCATGCTAAACCACAAAACCACACCCAGAAGAGTCTGGGTGTTGAACTGGTCTGCCTGCAGTCCAGATCCTTCACCAAGTGAAAATATTTTGTGCATCTTGGAACACAAAATATGACAAAGAAGACCCAGAACAGTTAGAATCCTATATCAGCCTATATCCTATATCTAACATTTGTCTCCCAAAACTCCAGCAGTTCATCTCCTCAGTTCTCAGACTTTTACTGACTGGTGTTAAAAGAAGAGGAGTTGCTACACTGTGGTAAACTTGGCCTTTTTGCAACTTTTTTGAGACGTGTTACTGCCATTGATTTCAAATTTACCTAATTAAAAAAAAAAAAAAGGTACTTTGTCTCAGTTTAAACATTTGATATGTTTTCTATGTTCTATTGTGTATAAAATCTGGTTTTATGAGATTTGCAAATCATTGCATTCTGCTTTTATATAAATTTTACACAGCATACCGACTTTTTTGGATTGGGGTTGTAAATATAAAGTAGAAAATTATCACCTTTCTGACAGTTTCAACAAAAACGGAGAAATGATAACCTTTTACATATAGAATTCATGGCAGAGATACTGTATTGGATTGCACTAGATTGTACAGGTGTCTATAATAAAGTGGCCAGTGAGTGTATGTTCACTGTCGTTTCTTCACTTATTTATTCATTTTCATCAGAAAGTTGGATAATTTCATTTGTATCCGACTGTGTAATTTACATCCTATTTGACAATTACTTGATTTAATCAAGAAGTGTTGATTTATTTATCAGCTAACTGATTTGTTAACTGACCTGTCATTTAATCTGATGCATATATGTCTGAGACAGTAGTTGTATAAAGGACTGACGATAGAGCAGGAAGCAATGTGAATTACAGAGAAATAGCAATGCACTGTTCTAAGCAGTCTGGATGCCATGCAGCAAACAACAGAACACTTACTAAAACAATATGAGACTTGACACGGACTTGAGCTCAAAGACTTAAAACCTGACTTGGACTGGTGTAAAAATGACTTGTGCCCATTCTGTTGTCATGAAAGCATGATTTTATTTCGTATTGACACTCTGTGTCTCTTTTTCTTTTCTCAAGCTGATAAAAAAATCCATAACAGTTCAAACGTCGCCGTAGAAGTCACACCACCCATGAATGGTGTTGCAGGAGGAGAAGCGGTATGGATTTTATCTGTCAGCATCACCCCCCAGTTCACACTCTAAAAGCTCCTTTATACTTGTACTTGTAGTAGTACTGTAGTAGTAGTAGTAGTTAATTGAGTCTCAGTCTAGTACTTTATACAAGCGATAGATGAAAAATGTCATTCTTCTACAAAAACAACACAATTAGGAACAGTTCTATGTGTTATATTGTTTTATTTATTTGTAACAGTATACGATGTAAAGTAATGATTTTCTCCCCGGGGTGAGGAGGAAGAGGAAGATGAAGACCAGCCTCTGAGCCTGGCTTGGCCTGATACCACCAGGAAACGGCTCACCTACCTCTGTATCCTGCCCATTGTCCTTCCACTGTGGCTCTCACTGCCCGACGTCAGGAGAGAGGTAACCAGACACACAATGTACACTCAAGAACCAGAAAATGCATGTTCATGTGCTCTAAAATATAAAGAAGAAGAAAATATGAAGGATCTTCATCTTGTGTTCTTACTTAATACAATATAACATAATACAGTGAACACGCTATCATTGCTTTTGAAAACATATATTGACAGTATAGTCATACTTAATTGAAAAAATGTGTGTTTCTCAGCATGTGGTAATTGAAGATACAGGCTGGTTTTACCACTGTTTTACAGTCAATGGTGTAGGCTAATTATTATGTTTTCTATTAGTTAATAATGTTGGGAGTGATATTTTCTTATATTTGGATTTCAAATCATACATTTAAATACAAATAGTGCCACAAAACACACGTTAGACTGTGACACAAAATACTGCTTTATGTACTGTATATGTAATATTTAACAACCCACAAGTGATATATATTAGGTATATGACATTCTTGACTGTGCCTAGACAAGAGATTGATTTTATGAGTGGTTTATTTTTTAACTTATTTTCAGACCTCAGCGAGGTTCTTCCCCATCACTTTCCTTGGCTCCATCTGTTGGATTGCTTTCTTCTCCTACCTGATGGTGTGGTGGGCTCACCAGGCAAGCACGCAGTTCCAAATATGCCAATGATATCAGTACTCAGTACAAAAGATATATTTAGATATAAATTTCTATGGATGTTAAGCATATAGATCTACTGTGTGGTCTATTATGTTCTGGAGCCTTTTCTGCTGCTGAGTGCTGCAGTCAGGGTGTTGAATGTGTGACCAGAGCAGCTAATCCTGACTAATCTGCCTTGATCCATAGCCAGATCAACCTGCAACGCTCTATTTTAGCAGCACAAATGCAAAGACAGACCTGAAGCAGGAGGTCATGTGTGCAAGGTCAATGAGGAAGTGCACCTGCTTTATTTAGTGATCATAGGTGTAGTGCTCTGTGTGCAACAGTAAATAAGTGTGTTCTGATTAATCATTGTTCTGCCAACCGGTTCCATTACTGGAAAACCCATTCTGCTGATTATAATCTCAAACCTACCTCTACATGTGGAGTATTTGGTGTGTTCAGTAATACCAGCCAAAAACTAAAATGATGGAAAATGCAACAAACTATTATATTACAATAATATTGCCACCACCAGAATTTAATTAGCTACCCTTGGTATCACTCCTGCCAGTGTCAGAAGGTGATACTGTAGGCACCTGGCTTACAATTATAAATGAATAAAGAAGCTTCAGCACGAGGAGAAAAGACTCAATTTTAGCCTGAAATAAATCATTACAATTTTAATAATTTAAAGTATTTATTATATAAATTTAGGATGTAATCATGCTTTTGCAGTTCAAGAAACAGTTGATGCTAAGCAGTTATTTATTATTTTATTTGACTTTAGTTTTTATTTTTGTTTCATTTCAGTCATTCGTCTCACTTAAAAACAAATCAAAACAATATAAACAACCAAAGTATTTAATGTTTTTTTTAGCTGGTTGTTAAATTTGAAATATCTCTAAAGTCATGTTTACTGTCCTGTGTCAGGAAAAACTTCTGTACACAATCTGGAAGTAGCTTTTGCTCTAAACATTATTTATATAATGATAGAAAATGCATAATAGATGGGAAGTAGAAGTACCTTCTTTGAATTTGCACCCTAGTCTGTGTGCATCGTGGAAACATTTTTTGACTCCTTCCAGCAAAACTTTGTGAGCAAAGCCAACAATGAGACGAGGTTGAAGATGCTGGTGACTGTTTCTGAATTACATATTACTTAATTATTCACTCTTTCAGGTTGGAGAAACTTTCTGGATCACAGAGGAGATCATGGGGCTCACCATGTTAGCAGCTGGCACTTCAATCCCTGACCTGATCACCAGTGTGATTGTAGCACGAAAAGGCCTCGGTGACATGGCTGTGTCCAGCTCTGTGGGCTCCAATATCTTTGATATCACTGTGGGGTGAGTCCAGCAAACAAGAAATAAACACACAATATTAATCGGCTCATTTAACATCCATTTCAAATGCTGTTTCATGCTCATACACAAGCTGAGAGAAAATTCAAAAAACGTTTCCCTGTTTGCCTTTCTCCTCCCCTGCCACACCTCCAGTCTGCCATTCCCCTGGCTCCTCTACAATATCATCAACAACTTCAAACCAGTAGAGGTGAGCAGCAATGGCTTGTTCTGCGCCATCGTCCTCCTCTTCCTCATGCTTCTCTTTGTCATCCTGTCCATTGCGGCTTGCAAGTGGAAAATGAGCAAGTTCCTGGGATTTTTCATGTTCCTGCTCTATTTCGTCTTCCTCATTGTCAGCGTCATGCTCGAGGACAAAATCATCACCTGCCCCATTACTGTCTGAGAAAGTAGGAGTGCAGTTCCTACTGACTGTCAGAAAGATGAAATTAAGTATAAGTATGCTTTTGTGCACCATAATTTACTACAGTGACACAAACCTTATCTCTTATCTGTTTCACACAAACACACATTAGTGCACACACAAAAGTACCCACACATTCAGTATCAATCTGCACACAAATAAAGAAACACATGCACAGGTAGCGTTCCAGACTGGTGCATTGCAGCCTTCCGGCAGTGGCACATAAGCCAGTCCTGCATTAATGGACTTATGCTGCCCCAGAGGAGGGACACGATGTTCTTGTTTTGTACCATGTGACTACATTCAGTAGCTGCTAATGGTTGAAACCTGCAGAAAGAAACTGATGAACAATTTATGTGAGCGCCACCTGGGATGGAAATTTCAATAGAAGATCATCAGAAATATTTTATATTTCCAACGGAAGGACTGTGTGGTCTCCTGTTTAAGCCAAGTTTAAGCATAAAAACTGAACATGGGAGATCAAAGAGACTTTATTTTTGTTTATAAGGCCGGCAATGCTCTGGAGAGATCCTGTATTTTATGGAAAAATAAAAATAAAAATAAATGGCCGGGGCAACACATAAGTGTGATACGTGTTTAATTAGACATTTAGATTTTAACTGTGTCCACCTCTATGGCTTTGCAGTGTCATTGAAAATGAACAGCTCGGTGTTGATGTGAGTGTATTTCAAACACATTTAATTTCAGGTCATATTTGGGAGAAGCTGTTATACCCCATTAGTCTATAATAGCACACATTCAATACTTAATAGTTACATTAGAGTATACACAGGTTTCATGGACCAAGGTTTTATCATGCTCAATAGTTCTGCTTATTAGTGCATCCCAACTATCTTTTAAGGTTTTACAAATTATAAGCATAAGTGAGTATAACAATTTTCTTCTGTCTTTTTTCTCTCTGCCTTTTATTGCACCACTTTAGAGAGACAGTACTTCAGAAATGTGACGCAATCTGAACAGTTTTTATGCATGGAAATGCCCTTAGTGATAAACAATTCCCATCTGCATCACATTTGCATCTGTGTAGATGGTGCAGGCTTGAAAACAAGTGGTGGACTAAAGATTAGTGTTCTCTGTTGTATTTTACTTGTTAAACACAAGTGTTTTCTTTTTTGAATTATGTATTTCTAAAGAAGAGGTGTTCAGTTACCACCGGATTTCTTCTGTAATGTTTTGATGTGAACAATTCATGTACTGTATAACACACATATATATAGGAAATCAAATAATAGCAATATTTTGTCTTGGGGTATTTTCCTCATTCTCCACTGCTGAAGGCCTTGTATTGTATCAAAGGCTAATGTGGGGCAATCATCGCTATGCTCACATAGTTTGTGTTCAGTGTGTGAAATAATGGGGAAATGTTTAAAAGAAACACAGTGGGCCCATATTTTAAACATAAACATGGGCTGTGGAAGAGATTTACTGTAACATTTGAGTATTTGGTCACAAACCTTTTCCTCCAACACCTCCAGGGAGCGTAACTAAAGCTCTGCAGCAAAATAATAATAATAAAACAGTATGCATGGAATATTTTCACTCAAGCATTACACACATTCTTAAAAAGTGAAAAATGTGTGTTTTCATCACATCATCATCTAATCCAAATATTCAAAAGAGGTTGCAAAAGATTAAACTATTAGAAAAGACCAGAATAGAAAAGTTGAAGTTTGCTGTTTCCCTCTGTTAATAATTAATATTTGAGGGAAACTTGAAGTGAAGCAGATGTATTGACCTGTTTAAACTGTCCCCCTGCTCTTATTATTTATGGTAATGCAAGAGTTAGGATTGTTAAAATGTCAAATCATTCCACAGAAATGTGATTCAGCATCCTGTTTAATTTAATTTTTATATTCTGTATGCTTACCTTGGGAAGGAGCACTCAGGTATAAATTTGTATTAGATTTTTCATTTTTAGACATGATCATCCTCTATACTTCTAAAGTGTTAAAGCTAGTATTTTACATGACTATGTGACCCCAGCCATTTTTTATTTTTATCTTTTCATAAATTGCAATATCTATTTTATTCTTCATGAACTGCACCCCAACAATCTTGCAACGTTAAAAATGCGTGTTTCATTGTGTGTTTTTGTGTATAAAAGATTTGTGAACCATAATGCAGAACTGTACCTAAGCTCCTGTATGCGGTGGTATTCAACATAATTTATAATTTCAGACATGAGCTTCAGATTTAGCCTTTTTATGCAGTATCATTTTAAATGCTTCGTAATTAATGGACCATTTGTGTGTGAGCAATGTGTGTATGAATGAGTGCATTTAGAAATATTAATAAGAATTCATCCATGACCAACTTCAGTACCGCACCACATGGTTAATTGCTTTTTGTATTTCCCGTCTACGTTATGCAAGTATGGAATCATATTCATGTACTACTTGAATCACATATTATACTGTAAAAACATATATCATTCAACTCTGTATAACGTGTTATATGATCAAATAAATGAAAACTCAGATTTACATGATTGGTTTTCTGAGTTGATGGTCAGAAACTGACCCTCCTGTGGCTGATAGACTGATCAAACTATATATCTGTGACTGGTTGGTGAGGTTTGTATCAATGATTTGGGGATTTAAGCATTTTATAGATGCTGATGTTGGGCCACTTTGACAGTTTCCCCAACCATGATTTAGGCACTAAAATATGACATTATACTTATTATCTTTAACTGCTGAACTCATCAGAAATATTAAACATTAAACTAAAAAGCTTCAGGTCACATTACCTCTCAAGTTTCCTCATAACACCAAATCAGATTTGCAGTGTCATCCATCAGGATGTGAACCGCTTTAGTTTGACACAAGCCTCTTACAGCAGCATGTGTGGCTCACTGCCATGATCAGCGTGATGCAACAGGGATTCACTGGACACCTGAGGACAGCCAGTAAAGGACACAGGCTACACACTGGTCTGCTGATCTGTATTCCTGTTTACTGGCAACTGAGGACATCCGCTCACTAGAACTTACCTAACATACCTCTTTAAGTCTGTTCCTTGAAGTGTCTCTTATGAAAACTACTGTGTAGTGAGGGAGAGATTCAGAACATGAGGTAGAGCAGCGTTTTCATTTTCAGCATTTTAAGCTCCTGAGAAAACAGTTGTGGTGATAGAGGGCAACAAAAATACATGAGAACTGTCCTGTTGTTTAATTTAGAAAAAAGTATTTAATTCAATTCAATTCAGTTTTATTTATATAGTGCCAAATCACAACAAAAGTCATCTAGAGGCACTTTACATTGTAAGGTTTAAGACCTTACAGAATATAAGTAAATACAGAATAATGTGGAAAACCCAACAGTC
>JAUMHL010000001.1:18075413-18115754 GCA_032362345.1 Sandelia bainsii
CTCTTAGTCACGGACAGTGAGTTTATTGGGTGGATCAGTGTCAGGAGCACATGCACGCAGACACACACACACACACACACACACACGTTTACCCTAGCCCATTTCTAGCTGTAGTATAAATGTCCTCACTCCCATGATATAAAACTCAAATCAGTCCTCCCATTGCTGACCATACAAGAGACGTACAGTAGTAAAGTCTTTAAATTTAGAAAAAGCATTTTACTTGCTGTGTCACACATACAATTAATCCAGAAAGTCTTAAGATGCTTTTAAGGCATCTTATCCTGGTGAAGACATGAAAACATTCTTCAGACTCTCACAGATCATGAAGGGGCGCTAAAAGCTTTATGGTAGTTTCAATGTTGACTTCACCAGCTCTTTATCAGGGTCGTGTAATTATGTGTCTCAAATACAGTCGGGTAGTTCAACAGATTAAACATATTTCTCTTCAGAGATAACGAGGAAAAACACAAGTTGATCTCCAGAACTGAGGCCAAACAGCACTACCTGCTGAAGGACTGCGACCTGGACAAGAGAGAACCACTGCTCAAGTTTATTCTGAAGAAAAATCCACACAACCCGCGCTGGGGAGACATGAAGCTCTACCTCAAACTACAGGTACAGAGTCGAGAACAGGCACTATGGATGTGTGTGTGGAACGTTCTAGGCGAAAGTCTAAGTAGGACTGATGTTTATCAGCTTATGTCTTTTAAACTTCTTTTACACTGCATTAAAATGTAATGCAGAAATATGTGTTTTGTAAATTAACATTTAAGATTTTGCTGATGACACATGGAGCAAAACAAGCTCATATTGGAATTTAGTTTTGAATAGTTTAGACATATTCCTGTAAAGACATTAGATGTGTAGTAACGGCACAGACGATTGGAAAAGTGTGAGCATTTGTGTTTTGTATGACTGATATACAAATAATGAGGTTATCATAGCTATGAACAAATCAAAATAGTGCTGAAGCACATAGTTCACTAATTAGTTAGACATTAAAAATTCAGAAAGAAAGATTTTTATAATTGTTTTTTTAGTGTAATTATTCTAGTAAAATCTAATGTGAAGATTTGCAGCTTTTCTCTGGTTTATATCATTGTAAATATAATGTGTGTGTGTGCGTGTACACCCAGGTGGAGAAGAGGTGTATGGAGGTGTGGGGATCAGAGGAGGCTCTGGAGGAGGCCAGAGAGACCAGGGAAGAAAACAGAGAGGTGCAGAAACAAAAACGCTTCAACAAGAAAGTCAAAGGTTTGTTTTTATTTTGATCCACAACTCTACAGTGACAAGTTAGTTAAACCGTGGATGGTTAAACATCACTATTTGTGTGTGTGTGTGTGTGTGTGTGTCAGAGCTGCGCAGGGCAGTGAGGAGCAGCATGTGGACCAAAGACACCAGCATTCACCAACATCAGTATGGACCAGAGGAGGTGGTGGATCCAGAGGAGGACCTCTACAAGAAAACCTGTACGACCTGTGGACATGAACTCTCCTATGAGAAAATGTAGACACACACACATGTGCACATCGCCTTTTAAAGACTCAACAGACTCCAGATGTTTGGTGTTTCTGTGGGGGGAAACGCACGTCTCAGAAACCCTCTCTCCCTCCAATAGTATTTTCCATTTATTTCTTCCAACTCGGCAATAAAAACACTCTATCCTGATCACATACAAGGGGCCAAAATCACTTTCATGTGTGACACATCGACTTTTTTAGATCAGTAGTCATTTCTGTTTCAAAAGACTGTTTGACTCATTGATATATTTTTAGCAATAATCAGCAGCTTTCCCTCCCATCCGCAGTCTCGCCACATTTCCTGTTGGGGATTTTTTCTTACTTTGGGCAAAACAAGGAAGACACAAAACTTTAAAATACGTAATAATAATAAAAATAAATAATAATCTAAAGACTTAAACAAAATTTCCTTTCTTCAAAATAAAATGTGAATTTTGAGAAGGAATATGAAATTTTATCACCTTTGTGGCCTTAGTTACATCAACTGCATCAGTTTATACATCATATCACTGTGATGTGATGCACAAGGCTTTCTGGTGGTACATTAGATTCAATACTACTGTTCTTAAAGACCACTGCTTATCTCAGTTTTCTTTCACCATTCACTCTATAACACCAACTTCCAAATAACAATCCAGTACATTTCACCTGTAATCTATTGGGTCGGTGGAAATGCTGCGTCAGAGCACAGACCTCAGTCTGAAACTGTTTAGAGGTGTGATGTCAGACATCAGACTTAAGAGGGTTTCTGTGAACTCATCATCAGCACTGAAGACTTAAGCTGTCATTGTCTAGAAAACTTAATAAAAAAGGAATGGTGCTACGGAGTTTGCTCATGACTCATTTTCCTTAAATGACTATAATGACATTGCAAATAACATCTTTGTAAAATGATTTTTGTGTAATTTATAAGTTCTTGAAAATTATTCTGTAACATTAAATTTGGCACTTTCATTTAAAAAGTCTAGATCTTAAAGAAATTATGTATATGTGGTGTGATACTATAAAAAGTTTAAAAACTAAATATGTGATTAGAAGTTGCAAAATCAATGGAACAATACAAACCGATAAGAGACATACTGGGATTGCGATGGCATAAAGTAAGGTTGGGTAACTGTCTTTTAACTCCAAGACTCTTGTCTGATGATTTAGCAGGGAGATTTTAGTCACTTGTTGTCACTTGTTTGTATAATGTATGTTAGTTGATAGATTTGATGGCTGCAGTCATTACTTCATTTACAGGATGCTTTGGGCTGGGACAACAGGCACTAATAATAATAGGTCTTTTTTTTCCTAATCTTATTTTTGATTTTATGAAGAGATTTAGGAGTTAGTCCCTGAGATATCCAACCTTTACAACCCTAATTACGAGCACATATTACTTCGTGTCATCTCATTGGTCATTGGTGGTGAAAAGAAAGCAGCTAGTACGAGTGTCATAGAGAGAACTGTTTACGTTTCAGTAAATGTGCTGATTTCTACCAGAAGAACTGACTACCTCACTGTTTTAAAGAGAAGGGAGCTAAGAGCCAATAAGAACCACAATGCATGCAACTTAAAATATTTTGCCCTGGGGTGCCTTAAATTGTTTTTTGCGCTTCAAAATGAGAACAAATACATGACAAAACAAGCTCAGCCATTAAAACAACTACTGAATGGACGTTGTGGTGAAATAGTTTAAGTCACGAATAAACTTCCTCTCAGTTAAATATTCATTTTATTAAATTCAAGTGTAAAAATCAGGCTGTCAATCATGGTGAGCTTTTATAATGATGTATCAAAACAACAATGAAATTAAATAGCGTTACAGCTGAAGACCTGGAGCCCTTTAAAGGTCGGCTGCCTGGCAGTTGAGGCTGCTGTAAACTCCAGCAGTCTCAAGCTTGTAGAAAACATTACAGTGTAAATGATTCTCTCCTGACATGTCCACGGAGATGATATTGAACATTTCATATGGAGGAATCAGTACTTCGTCCTCGTCTGAGTCAAACTCTGAGTAGGACTTGAGGTAGGCACCAAAACATGTGTGTATCTCAAAGCAGGTCCTCCGTCCAAACTGACGCAGGTCTTTGTTGAAGGAGCTTGAAGCGAAGGAGCCAAAGCGGATGGTTTGTCCAGTTTCCCCAGTGAAGAGCAGTTTGCTTCTCCGGTAAGTGGTGTAGCAGCTCCGCTGGTTGAGTTTCAGGAGCCGGATGGCATCAGACAGCAGGAAATGTAGGGCGTGGAATTGAAATGAGGTCGTGTAGGAAGCCTTCTCAGTACGGACAGCTCGGTTTAAGTTGTCATAGGCCCCCGCTGTGTAGGCACACAGAGCCCTGAAGTGATTCCAGGACAGAGAGTCGTAGATGTCCTTATTCTTCATGGCTTTAATAGCACAAAGCTTAGTATATGTGCTGTGGAGTCCTTCTTTCGTGCTTTGAGGGAGGTAGTGGCGTTTCACCTTGATGAGCATCTTCTCAGAGCAGCCATAATACATGTCATCAACAGAGTCTGGAGACAAGCTCAGATGGATTCTGATGAGCCTGGACAGACTTGTGGATTCCTGCACAGAGGCATTTGTGGTTTTCTGCATGGCAGCTTTGATGGTGATGTTCTGAGCTTTCACGTGATTTGCAGAGGCTAAAGATGGGTCAGCATCTGATTTCTGGACTTCAGGACCTTTCGGAAGATCCTTGATGGTCTCCTGTTCAGGCAACTGCAGAAAAATAAGAACATGTTGTTTATTCAGTTCAACTGTATCGAACAGTTAAATGAATATGTATAGTATATGTTGCAGCTTAATGACAACACATAAGGATTTCAGGTGAAATTCAGGCATTTCAAACTGTTACTTGCTGATACTGAAGCCATTAGACCAACCAAGGCATCAGCATGTGTAATTTTAAGCCCCAACAACAATGACACTGTTGATATTTTACATTTTGCTCAATATAAACAAAAAACAAAACAATATATCCTAAAAATAATTCACGTTTAGCCGAAGCCTGATCTTATTTCTCCGTGTCATAGTACTCAGTTGTTAATTGTCTAAAAACAAAGAAAAATACAAAAGCAGACTTTAAAACAGTTTTTCCAACATGTTGAAATATTGTAATATTAGATATTGTTGAATAATGTGCATTATCTTACCATCTTCGCATTCAGAGGTGTTGTTCTTATACAGAGGCAGCAGAGGACAATACACATCAACATGTTACCCTTCAACATCTTTGAGACGCCTAACTGTAGTTAAGAAAAAAAGAAACCACTATAATTTTTATTTCCAGCTAGTTGCAGTAAACCAATTACATTTTGTACATGAATATTTATTCAGGTCAATTTAGAAGTCCATTACAGCCAGAAAAATGATTCCCTATAATTCAATTATATTTGTAGTCCCTGACAACACATTATCTCGCAACAGATGAAATAATCATCCTACCTGATCTTACCAGGTAACAGTGCAGTAGGCGACTTAACTGTCAGAGCCGGTGAGTACGAGGTCCTTGGTCTAAATGATGCCGGTTGTCTTCTTATATTAGAGCTTACGGATGGGGTGGAGTCATGGTGTAAAAACCAAGCACCTCCCTTTCAATCAAAACCTCATCTCAAGGACTTCCCCAGATTTGTTTTTTTCTTTGGAATCAGGAAGTCTAAACTTTCTGTTAATTTAATCAGCAATCAGAAGATCTCAATTGCCTTAAATCTTAGTTTAGCTCCAGTAAAACACATTTTATTGGAGGTGATCCTGGTTTTACCCAAGTTTTGAGGTTTGAGTATGTATGAGAAAACAGTGGTTTTCAGTTTCAGATAAAATTTCTACTGGAACAAAATATAAGATATAATAAATGTCTGACATATCATCTCACAGTGTAAAGACACTTTCTGTAAAGACATGTTGCTAAAACTGAACATTCATCTTTTGAAATAGAGGTAGATCACACATACATCAAATAAAGTACATAACAGAACAGTTCAAGTGTTATAATTTAGACAAAATTTTAATTTTATTTAATCAAATTCAAAGACTGGAATAACTTTGCAGAGATATCACCATGCTGCTTTTTTATTAGATCAATTTGGCACTTTCAGATATAAAAACCATTTTTATTTAAATGTGTACACTTTTATGATATATTTTTGGGAGAACCCACAAAAGTTTGATACGCCATGATTAAGCATCATCATTTGTTGGTGACGTTTCCATAATTTAAAGACGTCAAAGCAAAAACCTAATTTATGGTTTCACTGAATTGCCACTCTTATGAAATATGTATCTAACCATATTAGGGCCCCTTCCTTGTTTGGGAAGTCCCATTAGCCACTTGCTTAACTTTCCTTCCTTTCCAACATATAACAGGAAAGTGATTAAGTTAAATTTCTCACTCAAAAAGTAGGTTAATTGCACAAAAAGGTAGTTCAGTATATTTGTCTTGTAATGGTAGACATCCAGATGAATGTTTGTGAACCACTGACAGTAAACAAAAAATTTCTGATTTGAGCATAGATGATGTAACAATAGAGAATGGAAAATCTACAGGCAGTGTCTGCCTCTTATTTGGTACAGCAGGATAACACTAAGGTAGTCCTGTAATAAAATGTGGAAACCAACTGGTGACTTGTGGTCACCTTAGGCTGCAAATGTTTGGCATTTTAGCCTTCGATAGTTTTGACAGAAGCAGATAGGAAACATGGGTACATGGACTTGAACTGGGGACACTGCATTACATGGCTTTCAAACAATTAGACTATGAGTGTACTCCAAGGATGTAGTTTGACTCTGGACTATATTATACTGACATGTCATGTGTCTGCCTTATTTACTTGCATGTATGCTAAACACCTTTGTGTAATGTAATACACTTACAACAGCATAGATATGTCTCCACAATTATGTGGACTCCACCTTAAAAAGTTGATTACCTTCCAGTCATGATTCATTGGACCTGCAACATGACAAGTGTCTAGTACTGCAATAAACTTAAGCTACCATTCAAACCGTACTAGCTACATGCTAGGTTTTACAGAGACAATAGTGGGCACTCGTTTCATGTAATCTGGTGCATTCTGAGTGGATGTAAATTTAGAAAAGGGAAACACCACAAGGTCACCATTGTCCATGAACCCACAGACCTTGTGATTTAGATGCTTCCATCTAAACAAAGACCAAGATATTGTCTGAATTTGCTGGGCATATTTTCAAGTTTGAGAAAGCCAAATGTATAGTTTTATAAAAACAAGATTACATATCAAAAATGCAGAAAGACATGACACTTTATGGTAGCTTTTTGAAGACAAACTTAAATCACATTTATACAACCAGAGAAGAAAAGTTTGACAAGGAATGTAATAAATTTATTTACTTTCAACATGAATCACATACAATAGTAAGTTTGGTTTAAAATTTAAACGCTCTCTCAACATCAGGACACTGAAATACAAACGCATCATCAGTAGCATCAACCTTGACTCCTTCAATTTCACCCTAGAAAGAAAAGAAAAAGCTGTAAGATTTCAAAACAGCAAATAAAGACAAATATGGAGTCCCTCTGCCAAGAGGGCCATAGGTTAAGGGCTGCATCCAAAATTGCCATGAATTTTATAGACGCAAGACTCCATGAAGGAAGAAAAAAAAAAGAAAAAAAAAAAAAAAAAACCTTAAATGAGGATCCTCCGTCAAGGTATCAAACCTGAAATTTAAATGTTTGTACTATGCAGTTTACCATGCGTTTGGCTACTTACATCACCAAAGTACTTCTCAATGAGGTTATGTGCAGCCTGATACACCATATCATTGTCATGGCTCTGTAGCATCTCAATGCGGTCCAGTCCTCCCAACTCTTCAACCAACAGGCTGAGTTTTTCTGTCTCACCAAGCTTCTCTGCTGCCTGAAAAGTCATATACAGCAACTAAGACAAATTCAATCAAAAAAAGTCAGATGCCCAATTTTGGTTAAGTTTTGTTGTCAAGTTTTAGACCAACTGGTGGCCAAGGTTAGTTTTTTTCCCCCCACACTCACCATAAAGATGTTGTTGATAGCATCCAGTATAACCAGAATTACTTTAGCATCTTTGACCTGCAGCAGGTTAATGATGGCCTCCAGGCCCCCACACTGCACCAGATGGACCACCTGCTCCACTGTACCCCCACTGGTGAAGTTTGTCACTGCCCACACTGCTTCCCTTTGAGTCTTGAAGTCTCCCTGAGAAAGATGGACTATAGCTTCACATTTGCTGAAAGTGAAAACTAGGCAGACTTAAGTCCTTTAAAACCATTTTAGCCATCTATTACCACGATTTCCATGTGACATTTCAGTGTGAAAAATACCTGCAAGTACATATAAATTCAAAGACCTTACTGTTCATGATCTACTCACATTTTTGAGTTTGTCAACCAGAGGGGGGAGCAGGCCACAAGTGATGAGCTGCTGAATTTGCTTACAGGGTCCTGCAGCAATGTTGGATAGTGCCCACACTGCCTCCTTCTGTACACTGGCCTTTGGATGCCTCATCAGTTGAGGTAGGACATTCAGAACTCCAGCATCAATCACTGCCTGAGTCTGCAGATCAGAGCCACTCACTATGTTCCCAATGGAGCGTAGAGCTGGAGTCTGGTGGTCAGAACAACTAGGATGATCTCACTTCCACAGGTAGCAGGACAGTCAATAGCACCTGCTTATGTAAAACTTAAGGTGTGACTCCAGTCAGGTAAGTCAAGTGTTGCTTATGTAACAATCACAAATGGACCAATACATTTCAAAATTTGTATCTTACAAGCCATCAAGTGACACTTAAGTCCAGAATAATAAACTTGCATCACATATTACACTATTTTGAAAACACTTTGTAGGGTTTGATTCAAGAACATTACCATGACACTGAGCTCCCCATGGCTCATGAGCTCCACCAGTCGGGGGACAACGCCAGTTTTCACCACAACATCAATACGGTCATTGTCACCATCTGTGAGGTAGGAGACTGCCCAGCATGCATCAGACAAAATGTCCTTATCACCGAGATGGAGCAACTGGATCAGAGATGGAAGCACCTGCAGCAATAAAGTTACATTAGCTATATTGCTGATTCCTGATGGAGTGACAACGAGTGTTAAACTTTTACCGAAAGCTGCTTCTTCACTTACCTGCAGGACTGCAGACAAGGGTGGAAACGGGTTCTTGTTTCGGCACAGATTGGACAATGTCCATGTTAGGTTACGCAGGTAACCAACCTGGATAAAGTGATAAAACATGACAAACTGGGCAAAACTTAGACTTCTACCAAAAAGTTGTAAACTTATAATTGCTGTACTCCAAATGCAACAAATTGCTAGATGCCCTCATTTCTGCTTGAAGTTGTCAGAACAGGGTCACATTAGCCACTAAACCTGAATGACTCAATTGCTGGCCATGAATTCATCTTACATTTCACAGCCTTAATTGTGAAATATAAGATGTCAGCTCTTGTTCTTCTGCATTAGTTTTTAGACTAACATGACGATGTTAGACTTCACATTAATCAGTGGGAGTACTAGGCTTTAGTGTTACCCTGTTTTGAAAGGTCAGAGATAACCGTCTATGCAATTATGCATATCTCAAGTGTAACAGATTTAAACTGAAGTATTTGGAAAGCTGTTTTTTTTTTCTTATCAAAGCTGCCCTTTAAGTGAAGTGAAAAATGACTCCTTAGGTGTATCATTCAGATTTGTCCTCACTTACTGGCGTGTCTGGTGAGATGCGGGCCAACAAGGCTGGGATGACATTGCATTCAATCAGGACATCTCGATAAGCTGAACCGTCACCTTAAAGTAGTTACATTTTGGAAAGTTAGTAGCCACAGTGAAATGTGTTGTCTATGTGCAGCAACATTGCCTTCTGGACACACTGATCTCTTCAGTGTGAAAAAGATCACTTAAACATATTAAACACATGAGCCAGAGACTGCTAGAGTTGACTGTCCATAAGTTGGGCAACTTTAACCACCATTTACAGTCAAACTTCCTGATTTTGTCACAAGTCAAACATGGATAAGCTGACCACATTAAATGTTAATTCTATTTTTAGCATTTTACCTGCAATATTTCCAAGAGCCCAGACAGCCTGTTCACTGATGTGCAACATCGGTGAAGCTAGTAAAGAGATGAAAGCTGGTACTGCTCCATGTTCCACCACCTGAGCACAGACATTTAAAATTTACTCTGAAAGACCGATTCAAAAAGCGCAAGAGGAGGCTCTGAGTCTATCATGGACCATGGGAACCCAAGTTACTGAGGGACTGAACAGTTATGTCACTCACATTAAACATCTGGCTAGCCATGCATGTACATCACATAAGTTTCAGTAGTGTTGACACCTGTTGTGTATGCCAAGATGTTCCAGAGGCGATGTTCGTAAGAGCCCAGGCTGCTTCAAACTGCAGAGTTGGCTCATCATCCATAGACAGGAAGGAGACAAAGCGGGACAGCAAACCAGCATCTATGATCTCCTTCAGAGGAGGGTTACGCTCTTGAGAAAGCAGCTTCCTGTGGCAAGGATGGAGGAAATTTTACAATAGAAGTAAAACATTAATTTTCCTACCCGTTACTTTTAGTTGCTGGAACACTTGGAGGACATTTTAGTTGTTCTTAAGGTTCTTGGGTACAACTGAAACCCCTTTCAGTTCCTAAAGCCATCCTGACATCCTGCTTTTCACTCAAAACAGTCCAAAAATCCCAAATTTGGAACTACTCAAAAACTAAAGTTTCAAGACAGTGATGAAGTGCATGCTCCTATTCAGTGTAGTGACTCACCTGGCTGCCTGACACCCTCGAGTTTGGGACTCCTTACTCTCGGAACTCACCAGTTTAATTATCTCCTCGATGGGTAAAAAGTTCACCTAAATGACAGAAACTGTTAGGTTGGTAAACTAGTTTAAATTAAACTAAAGGTTTATGTGAACCAACCGTATCGTTGGAGATGTATTCGGGAGACAGAGCCTCCTCGTCCGGAAGAGACGACAGAGTTATATTTCTTCGCTTCAGGAAATTTTCATCCTTGTGCGCTTTGCGCAGCTCCACGCACTCCGCGATCCTCCTGTCTCGAAGTTTCTGCAAGAGGATAAGATGCAGTGTCAGTACAATTACTATCATATGAGCCTGAAAATTAAACGTCAACTTACTGTTGGATCTTTCCCTTTGTTTTTGAATTTGGAGAGCCGCTCTTCGGTAACGTTCTTGGTGGGCATGATGGCGTTTTTTTCGTGGTGGACAAGCCCTAGCTGCTGCACTCACACTGATTTAAAAAGTAAAGAAATCTTCCGCGGGGAGCTTATAAGTGTCAGAGCCGCCTCACGTGAATCTAATTAACTTTAATTGATCTAAAGTCCTTGTTAGTTAATTTATTTGCAGCTGCGCGCGTTTCAATAAAGTGGCCCAAACAAATCCGCTCAGGTTCCCTCATGCGCCAAGTAGGTTTGTCATAGCTCTGTTTTGAGTTAATGTTCCCTTCATTTCCTTCCATAGGTAAAAGGTTAAATGTATGGGCATAAAATAAATAACATGCAGTAAAAGTGTTACGAATGACAAGTATAAAGTTCATTATGGTATAATTCATAAAGAGTTAAAATAAGACACCCGATTTTTTTATTTTTTCTTTGCTAATGTTTTCTATTAATATATGTCAAATTATTATTATATTATAAATGTCAAATTCATGGTACTTGGTGCTCTGCTGTGAACACTGTGTCAGGGAAAATACCCAAACATGTCACTAGATGGCGCTTATCGCTAGGGAGGAACTAAGTTCTGCAGATGAAATCCTACAGCCAAGCTAAAGTTTTGTGCCTCTTTGTTTCTTACTACAGGCACAGAGCCACCTGCAGGGTTTAGGAACACACCTCACCAGGCCAGGGAGGGTAACACATACATCTGCAGACTCCTATTATATGCAATTGTTGTTTTCAATTAATCATAGTGTGTCAATAGATGGCAGCATAACACAAGTGACAGCTACATGTGAGTATTGACATAATTGTAATAAAATCTGATGTATTGCTAAATCAGAGGAAATTTACATGGATCCTGTGAATTCATGTTGTATTTGTATCACCATATAGGTGTCCAAAATGAAGGTAACTACTTTTCTTAAATATGGGTTTAATTTGATGTGTTTTATGTGTTTATATTGCTATAGAAAAATAGGGTGATGCCTTAAAGAATTAGAGAAGAATTCAACTAAATTGAACTGAAAGAGAAGAAAGAAGCTGAAAGAGAAAGTGAGGCAGAGAAAAAGTGTGACAGTGATGGACTCTCATCTTCCTCTATAACAACCAGGAAGGGCTGAACAATAGCAGCTGGAGTGGAGGTTTCCCCCTGACCAAGTTATAATCACTTCCTCTTGATAACATGTGTGCGCACACACATGCACACCAGTGTCATGTGACTGTGAGTGCTCAGACTCAGGTATAAACACACTCAGTCCTTCTGCAGCCTCGCCACCACCAGCCTGTAGGTCACAACCCGTATGGTGATGGTTTCCTCTGACCTTAAGCACTTTGTGCTGTCTTCCTCACACCTGTCTCTCCCTCTCTCTTTCACACACACACACACACACACACAGGCCCTGTCCACAGTAATCGGTGTGAACATATGTAAGCAGGTCTTCTCAGCATTTACCACACATTTTATATTATGTTAAATAATGACAGCATTTAAAAGTTAGCCTCTTTTGATGTTATCTGCCCAGCATGTAGACAGACAGCAGACATAGTTACCAAACAGCTTTTGTATGTTTTGTTGAACATTTGGCCACATGGTTTATTTTCCTTGTATTATAACAGTGCAACAACCATGTAAAGCAGAATAGGGATTTTGGTGGCTGTGTATCTGTCAGGCTATTTTACACTCTTCCACCCCCTAATGGCCAAAAATGTCTTAATGCAGCTTTAAGAAGACACTGTTCTGCCTTTTTGATGAATATTTGTGTGGTTTTCATAGAGAACTGATCAACACTGTAAAAAAGGAAGAGAATAAATATACACTTGTTCATTGAACACATTTGTTGAATCAGGGTGTATTAGTCATATTTTGGCAGCAAGTCCTAAAGTCATAAGAGTGAGGCCACACATTTCTCTGGGCAAAATTTAAATTGTTAAAAATGGAAGGAAATGGATATTTTCACTTGTTTCGACACACAATACTTTCTCTACTTCTCTGTTTTCTTGTCCTTGCTTCAGTGTTAGTAATTTCCCTCTGTCAGGGTGTGAAGCCAGGCAGGATCAACAGAAATTGATGATTTCACTTGTTCTCATGCTCTCTTGGTACTTTTATATTATCATTACCATGAAGGTCAGAATGTTACTGAGAGGACGATCGGTCTGCTGTGTGCTTTTACCAGGGGCATTGATATGTAGTGCTGCCTTAAAAGAACAAATCATCTTCACTCTTTGTGATTCAAATCTTCAATTTTGTATGTATTTTGTGGCTTAGTGACCTGTTGAAGTGGAGATTTCTGCAGTGTGAGCGTGTGTCTGCTCCTCTCATTGCCCATGACTTCATACTGCTGCCCTTTTGACCTGGAAGTGCTTATGGTTCCTCAGAGACACGCTGAAGGGTGTGGAGCGTTTCTGCCCTGCCCTGTCGTCTTTGACTCGTGGGTTAGTCTGAACAATGTGAGCTGATTGGAGGAAATTCCACTGTGCAGGTTCAAGGCTTCACACACACACACACACACACACACACACACACACACACACACACACACACACATTGAGAGACACATTCACAATAACACAATCAATAATTAATTACATATTTTTTATTCTTATCGTATTGGCTTATGTGTGTTTTCATAGTAAAATGGGAGCACTATCACCTTTACATGTTCAGTAGTTAATATTAATGGATGAAATGTAACTCAGTTCAATCACAACATAAGTCATCTCAAGGTACTTTACAGTGTAAGGTTTAAGACCTTACACAATATAAGTATATATACAGAACTATATAGAAAACCCAACAGTCCCGCTTGAGCAAGCACTAGGCAACAGTGGAGAGGAAAAACTCCCTTTAACGGAAGAAACCTCCAGCAGAACCAGGCTCGACCGGTTGGGGTGAGTGTAAAGAGGAGAGAAAAAAGAACAGCAAGTAACAGAGATCAAAACAACAACAAGGAGTAGACGAGGCACTGGGCGGGTTGGCAGGACCAGTAACTGTAAGCTAGAATCATACAGCTCTGAAGCTGGGGATACCTGCAGAAGAGAGAGAGGACGAAGCACAACTAGGGGAGAGAGAAGACACAAAACTAATAACATGCAATGGTGGCATAAAAGTGAACAGAGAGAGAGAGAGAAGTAATGTATTGTATCTATGTTTCAGCAGTGAGTGACACATTATAAGAATATTTGATATCAGATGTTTCTTGCTACAGCTACTTAAATTTATAATTTCAATCACAACATGTCTCCTTATTATAGCTACAGATGTAGCTGTTTAATATCCTGGATAATTGTTGCCAAATGTTCAAAAGCTATACATCAAGGAGGCTTCTGGTTAAGGGCTCTTGCTTTTTCATTTTTGAAGGACATCAGGACCATAGAGTTTATTAACTGTTTCTTAATGTTTACAGCTGCTGACCTATGGCTGATTACTATTTATTATAACAGATAACTTTCTAAGTTGTGCTGATAGATTTTTAAAATGTTTGAAACTATGAATGACTCACTAACAAAAAAGCAGCAAGTATCTGTAAGTCATTTATTAAAGTAAGTAATTACTTGTGAAGTGACTTATGAAGTTGTACATAAAAGGCACAAAACTGACACCTAAAAATGAGTAAATATTGTTGATTTGTTGAAGACATAGAATTGTGGATTCATGTTACTCATATTTGTCTCTCCTTACATTCTTCTGTGCTGTGTCATCTTCCCTTCAGTCTTTTTTCCTTCCATTTCTTCATTTGTCTCCTTTGACTTCTCTCCCACCCGTCCTCCCTGGTTCCCAGATCAACTTGAGGTGTCTATGGGAAATCACTAGTATAGATTGTGCTGCAGTGCTGCGTCAATACACACACACACACACACACACACACACACACACACACACTCACTCACACATGCTCACACACACGCACGTCCTTCTGAATAATATGCCCTCTCTGCATCTAATAGCTGAGGGATGTTACAACCCTCTTTGCTGTTTAAAGTGTAATACTGAGAAGGGATTAATCTTGCATGCGTGTGTGTTGGTATCATTATGGTAGGAAGAACTCAGACACAGTCAAACAAACACACACATATTGCAAAAATGATGACAAACACTCATGCAGTGTGGCAAAGACAAAGGTGTGCTTTGTCTGTCCACATAAGTCAGCGGTTCTCAGATATCAAAGTGGGGGAGACAACCACATAGAACCACAACAGGATGTGGATTAGAGTGACAGACAGACAGCAAGAGAGAGAGATTGTGTGTTTGCGAAATCTATCGAAGATTGAGGGAATTTTAATTCAGAAAAGAAAAATTTGATACTGATATCAGACATATTTCAAATTTTCAGACAGATGTACAGCAAGTGAATGCATTGCTTTTCTAATGCTACGCATCACTTCAACATGTTGTAATGCCTCAGTTATGGCTGCTGTCATTGCATTTTTGCATTTCAAACATCTCTCTCTTTGCCCTTCTCATTCCTGATCAGATTGGTGTTTAGCTCCACTCTATTAATATTTCATGCTGCCACTCCAATACCTGCCTATCAATAACCCAGACAAGACTCACCTCAGGTCCAATCCATCATAGTCCTGACTGACTGATGCTGTGTGTGTGTCTGCATGTGTGTGTGTGTGTGTGTGTGTGTCTGCGTGTGTACGGGTCTTTTGTTTCTGCTGACAAGGTCATTAGATTGTATAAACGGGCTGAGGGCTTAATATATGAGAGATCGAAATAAGCCATTTATCATTTCCTATGAAAACACACTTTCACACTGTCACCTGTTCACACACACACACACACACACACATACACATATACACAGGCAGATGTTTACTGGCACTGAGAATTCAATACAGAATTTCTCTGATGACCGGTCAAAAAGTTTACAAGACATGGGGGTGGGATGATGGTATTATCTTTTGTAATAGCAGTTGTATTGATGAGGTTTTATGTGCATTTGTACATTGGAAACTACACACTTGCATGACGACGTGCAGGTTTGTTGGATGTCACTGTAAGATATGATATTCCCTTGTGAGATACTGGCAAAAGTCTAGTGACTCCATCTTTATTGCTAAATATTCACACTGGGCTAACATGCAGAATCTTCTCTATGGCTTATTTTTTGGGGGCTATTTGTATTTCATCAATGTTTAGCGAGTTAATTTTTTAATTTATTTTAATTGATCTTTTATTTGTCACTTTTTTCATTTTCCCCCTAGAAAGAATAGGGCTGCGAACTCATTAAAAAACCTGTTAGCTCAGAATTTTAGAACCCTAGGGCCAGAGCAGCTATCAAATTTATCTTGTGGTACGTTTGTTCTGTCAGCTGCTGTTTCTAAGAATGAATGTTCACAACATGGATGAGGTAAGGTAAAGTAAAAAAAAAAGTAAAGCATCTGTGATGTCGTGACCAAAAGGTCCAGAAAAGCTACTAAATGGCAGGACTGTTTTTGGATATTTTTTATTAAATGGTTTTAATAAGAGAATCACATGGTTCATATATGAAGGCATTCTTTTTCATAAAATGATCAGTTTACAGTCAATAACATATAAACTGCGCGGTAGGTCAAGCCAACAATAATAGTTTTCCTGAGGAGGTTGGACTTAAAATGTTTTTTTCCTATACTGCTGTACTAACACTAGACAGATGTTCCTTGGAGAACTTACTGCTGTGAATGCAGTAAAAAGCAATGAAAACGTTTCACTATATTGTCTTTAAGCCAGCCCAGTCAAACTATCATCAGTGTGCAAATGTGAGGCTTGTTGCAATCCGCCTGTAGTGTGCCTTCACAGTGACTGTGTTATTTCAGCACATTGGTGATATGCAGTAAAAAGTTAGAGCAGTAGACAGTTTGTGCAAAGTACCAATGAAGCAGTGCAAACAAAGTTAACAGAGTAGTTGTCATTTTCAGTACTCACTTATCCCACATGTCTATAGTCACACATCTGAATGTACAAATAAACAAGGGAAACAAAGAATGGATTAAAAGGGTTTTAGATACTTCTCTATTTGCTCTGCATCTGAACCATGTTTGCTGATATATATATTTTTTGCGCTAACATTTAGCATAGAAGAGACTGAGGGGCACTATCTGTGGATCAGCCAGCTCTCCATAACGAGAAAGAGAATCAAAGCAACGGAGGAGAGACGAGGAGGAGAGGAGGGGGCGCAGGGATGCACGGTGGAGAACTTCAAAGGTGAACACAGAGTTCACACAGATATAAGGCTCAGACAACAGAGCAGAGCCCACATAGACGCCACAAAAGAGAAAGAGAGGGCAGAACTGAGAACATACACATAGCGTAGAGACAGTGGAGGGGACACAGCTGCCAATATTGTCAACAATAACATCCTTCATTCGTGTTCTGTGTCTGTGAATAAAAATGCCAGCTGGAAGGCAGACAAGAAGAGAAGGAGTTGGGGACTTTGGGGGTCCAGTGGTGAGGTGATGGGTGGATGGGTGTTGCCGTGGGGGTATGAGCCAGGTATCAGGTGTATCTAGGTTGAGAGGCCCCTCGCATGGGCATCCTATTCACCTGCTGTCCAGACGTGGACAAAGGCTGGGGCTCTGGGACTCCGCCGGGCCACAGACACATCAGGTAACACTAGAAGGTCTTAATGGCTCCAAGATGAAGGGAAGATGGTCAGAAGAAGATTACAACATGGGAAAATGGAGGGTTAAAAACAGATCTTTTTGATGATCTGAGGCTCCACCTTTAACACAGTCACTTTTTTCCCTTGCAGCCGTTTGGAATAATTGAGCATGAACATTTTTATTTACTGATGTGGTCCAGATATTTATTTATTCAACATTCAAACTTTGTGAAATCAGACTGAATAACCAAAAATGCTAACAACAACATTTGCAGCACAAACACTTTATATTTTCCACACATCACTTTGATTGATTCTGTCTCATTTGCGGCATAATCAGAATTTCCTCGAACTACCAGAGGCTTATTCCAAGCTGTCCTTCCAGTGTTTACAGTAAATGTATTCCTCCAGCAGCAGAAAGGCTTTTTATAAAATTGAACCTAAAATCCGAAACCACTTTAAATGAAAAGTTTGACATTTTAGCGAATTTGCTTATTTGCTTTCAGCAGAGAGTGAGATGAGAAGATCAATACCACTCTCATGTCTGTGCATTAAGTATGGTGCAGGAGCAAGGCAATTATCATAGCTTAGCTCGGGATAAAGACTGGAACCATCCAAGAATCCAAGAATCCAGCACTACATATCTCTCTTGTTCTTATTTTTTTATTTTTGTGTGGATCAAAATTATTAACCACAAATAAACTATGGAACATATGCTAACAATACAATTCTGCCCAAGGTTTGCATAATTCATAAAACTTTACATAACATTCATCAATGCCAAGGCCCCTTAGTTGGTATATAGCAAAATGTAAAATATATATATGTATATATAAGTCTTCAGGTATGCTTTGTACCATATGTGGTGAACATTGAGGTGGTCAAATCATTAGCCCCATGTGATTTTTTTTGCTTTCAGAACACACCTGAGCATTCACTCAGCACTGAACTTTACTCAAGGGACTCCAATGAACAGGGCTATGGGCACTTGAAAACATGACTGAGAGGGACTACTCTTAAATTCATGGTAAGAAGTAATTTCATCATCTGAAACTCAGAAAAAGATAGTGGATGCACATCTTAAGAGATGAAGGCTCCGCTGCCATTTCCAAGCATTTCACAGAGTCTAGAACAGCTGAATGTTGCATATTTGCAAAGCACAAGGAGACAAATTCAGTTAGAAACAACCTGGCTGTGGTCGAAAGATTTCAAAAGCTTTGGAGAGGAAAATAGTCAGAGATGTCCCCAGATCTTTTTGAAGATGATTGTTGCTGAAAAAACCTCTTCAGGACTTGATGTTTTAAAGGAGACAGTTGCGAGAGGCCTTCAGTGCTTCCCAGGGTTAAATATGGTGGTAGGAGCATAATACTATGGAGCTGTTTTGCAGCTTTAGGCAAAGGAAACTTTGTTCAGGTGTATGGGACCATGAAGAAAGAAGATTATGTTAGAAAGGTTACTACTATTTTGCATGTTGAACAGACAAGGTTTGACTGATTTAGCCTTTTCTTAGCTCTACTGTTTTAGTGGCCTTGTACAAATACCCATCAGTCTTGAAATGTTGAGGAAACGGCCTTAGACAAGATTCCTTATTGAAACACTGAACCTAAAAGTTGACATATGACACCTGCATGTGTGTGGGTGCTTATCAAAAGATACTGTGTATGATGTGTTTGAAACTGATCCCTGTTTTACTGCCAGGATGTCCCAGCAGTGGCATTTATGAAAGAAAAGGCGTGTTGATTTCTGCATTGTTCTGTACATTTTACTGCAGACACATACCTACTGCAGAGGACCGAATCTAACCAGAAACAGTAATTACCATACCTTACTGACATACAGACCAGTGTGTGTGTGTGCGAGCATGTCTTTATTTCCTTGTGTACAAATTTTGTTCAAAAATAATTTTTGTCAGGACATTTGAGGATATTTTAAAGAACATTTTGGGGGTTAAGACTAGGTTTTAGGGTTAAATTTAGGTTTTGGTTATAGTGCAGGCATTTTGTTATGATGGTTAGGGTTAGGGGCTAGGAAATGCATTATGTTAGTGAGTGTCCTCACATGAATAGTGAGACATGACTGTTTGTGTATGTGTGCGTGTGTGCACGTGCATGTGTGTGCATGCGCACGCAATGATTCTTTTTGTTTGCTGTAACTCATAAAAACGCTTTTTTAAATATCATTGTAAAATGTCAGTCATGCACTGAGACAAATCCAATATCAAAGTACACTGTTTATTCTGCCTTTGGGCTGACATAATTCCACTGTTTTCAGTGATGTTTCCTCTGTTTAATGTCATATGTCAGTTCAAGATACTGTAGAATCCAAAACACACTGTACAACATACAGCAACATTGATTGTTTTGGATCGTGAAAATATTACTTGGATCTTGGAAAATGTCAATGTCATTTATGTTAAAAGGAAAAAAGATGTTTGTTAAAGTTATATTAAAAGCATTTAGTTAGTCAAGAGTCAACCATTTTGAAATTTCTGACAATTTCAGCTTGTAAGGTCTTTAGAAAACTCTGCCTGAGAATACCTGGACTTTATTGGGCACTTGATTATTTTTTGTTGTTGAATTGCTTTGTTTGTTGTTTATTACTCATTGGCATATTTTAAGTTTCAATAATAAATACGTTTCAATAATAAAATAAATTAAAATATGTATGCAGTGATGTTTGTGTAGAATAAGTTGTTCTGAACTTTGATGATTCTTTGACATCAGCTCACATCTCGTCTTTATTTCTCTGTCTGTGTGCGACTGTATGGTTAAAAAGATCAATTACCATCAGTCTTACTCTAAGTTATAAGCATTTGTAAAAGCATTATGAAAGATGAGATGATGGCATAGAGAGCTACAGTAAGGAATCATTTGCAGAGTCTGTGTGTGAGAGACAGAAGTGCAAGTACAGCCGGTAGGATGGAAAAAGTAGAGACATCAAAGAGAGAAACAGCTGGTCAGTGTGTGTGTGTGTGTGTGTACATGAACACACCTTCAAAGGGGACCCTAGATGTGCTAGCCCACCTGACTTCAAGCTTTGGTATAGGGAAACGTACTGTACACGCTAACACTCTTGCAAACACACACATACTTTGAAATAAACACACACTGTACGTGGAGCCCCTACACTCCGTTCTCTAACATACACAAACATAAATGCAAACCTCACCTGTCACTGTGTCTGTGCATGTGCCTGCATGCGTGTGTGTTTCCTCAGCGATTAAAGCGCGCAAAAGTCGAACACAGATAAATCACCAGTTCTGTGCATGTTCAAGGGGTATACATGTCCTGGCATGTCCAGGCTTTAGTGCACTACAGCTGGGCAGGATCGGCCTGGTTTCAGTCTCTCTAGAGCAGACAACCAGAGGAGCAAAACGATGAGGAACATTTTTCTGTACATGGTTGTACCTGGAGTGTTGTGCAGTTGATCTGTAATGTAGCATAGGAACTTAATGGGAACCTGCATTATTTACATTTTCACCTTTAGGTTCCAATTTTAGTCATTCAGTCAGGGATGATTTAAGCTTATGTAAGGTCGTGATCTTCTCTTGGGTCAACTCTATGATCATTTGACCCACTTTTAAACACAGCTGTCATCCTAATTATCACTGTCAGCAGATACACCAGTCTGCAGTAGAGTTTCACACACTTCATTAACAGACCTGAAAGTTACACTAAATTACATCAAATGATTTGTCAGATAAAAGTTAATTTGTGCATCTGCAGTCATGTATGTGTGGTTACTCTCAGTCTTTCTGTTGATGGTTCAGTATTATTCATGCTAACAACACCAGCAATGACCAATCTGTGTTCAACCTTGGCAGCAAGGAGGCTCACGAAGAAGGGTCACCTGGGTTTTAGGTGTGTTTATTCTCCCCTACAGTTAACATAAATCTCAGTTCTAGTGTTCAAGTTGATGATTTACAGTTTCATTTACAGCTTTGCACTGTGACATGATAAGAGGGTGACTGCTTTCTTTCCAAAACTTTTTTTTTTTTTTTTTTTTGATGAAGAGGAGTAAAATATGACACATCCCTTCTCTGTTGAGAGAAAGTGTGTAAATAAGAGTGTGTGAGTGCATGTGCTCGCCTGCACATGGATATTTCTACAAACAACCTCAGGTGATGATGTTGTTTATCTCCTAGCAGGTCAAAGCTGCTTGGAAGTGGTAAGAAGTGCGTACAGCACACACACACACACAAACACACACACTAATTTAATAAGACTGCAGCCAGGAAACTCCCTGGCGTAAAAAGGCAGTGATCACTCATATCCTGATCTTCTGATAACAACATGTGTGCGGTTTTGTGTGTGTGTGTGTGTGTGTGTGCATTTGCATGGTTCTGGCTATAGTTACAGTCTGTAATATTCAACAACTCTGTTGCCATTTTTTCTGCACACACTCGTTCACACACAGAGACACACAAATGCTTTTCCAAATGCTGTCTGTCACCTCTGCATCTTGTAACATCTCAGGTAATGCTACTGTCATCACAAGCACACCTCTCTCAGTCATTTTGTTTTTTTATTGAGCTCTCTCTGCATCTAAAGAGAAATCATGGGTGAGACAGAGGTGACACGACCACAAACTAAGACAAGATAAAAAACCTCAATCTGTGTGTGTTTGTTCAGACAGCTGGGACTGTTAATCCACCTTTACACGACTTCTTTTTAGGTTTCCTCCAAGATAATATTATTATAATCTACAATTATAAGTTTTTATAAGCCAAACGGATCTTGACGCATCTTGTTTTGTGATCATTTAAGTTTGTAGAGGAACCGAACAACACTGATTAAATACAGCAAATTGCTGTGTGAAACAACACTGCTCTTCTCCCCTGAAGATTGTTTTATTCAATGACATTGTTTTACTGTTAAATCATATTACAAGATGAGCTCTTTATTTCAGGTGAGACAACCCACCTCTACTAAAATAGTTTCTTTTCATAAATCTGATGATGTCTGAAATGCACTTAACACAAAAGTCTTCTGAGAATTTAAACTTGAAAAATCCAGTCCAGCTGAACCCAGCTGTGGGTGTAGGGACTAATCCTTCTTGTTTGCATTGACAGCAACATGTTTCATAGAAGTGCAACAGATAATAGCACGGAGGAAGGCTGTTGTTGTGAAGTCAAATCTGGCAACTCTTCAGCCTGACCGCTGTCTACACCTCTTCCAGCTGAGAACACAGTAATACACGCGCATGCACACAGGTGTTATAAATACTTCCCTGTCAGTCTTTCATGTGTGAGGCTTAAGAGCTGTCAGACTAACAGGAGGAAACCACCATGCTTTGATAGGCCCTCCACTCTGTACAGAAATTTACCCACAGCATGCATGGACGTGTGTCATTGTGTGTATGTGTGTGTGTGACTGGGTGCCAGATTTTCTCTGGTTTCACTGCTCAATAAGGCCCCTTGATACTTAAATATATATTAAATAGTGGTGAGGCTAAACAGCATTGACTGACCTAAATCTGAAGGACGCTATATCATGGATTGGCCCCTAAATTTGGAATAACTTTTAGATTGTAAATATACCCTGTGGAGTTTTGTTGTAGTTTTTTGCCTTGCAATAGGAGCAAGTTTAGTTGAGTGAGTCCTACATGTTGAGATCTACTGTCACACACTTTGCTGCAGAGTTCAGTGATGCAAATGTGCAGCTCATCCAAGTATTTTCCACAGTGTGACAATAGCTGGTGACAATAATGCAATGAAAAAGGCGGCAGTTTCATGTGAACATTGCACATTTCAAAAATGTCTCATGAGGAGTTTGAATGCATGAATGAATGCATTTTGGTGAGAAAACACTGAATGTAATCCATGAACAATATGACCGAATTCTGCAAAACCCCATCATTGTCATCTCTGCATGTGGTAGATATATGGGAGGGATAAGATTATGGTATGATTGGGGTTAGGTAATTGTGTAACTGTGACCAAGATGGATGCACATGCTCTGTGGACTGCAAAAATCAAAGAAAAGAAATTGTCTGAGAAACCTGTAAAGTCTGGTTCCTGCAGGCTTATTTTCATGAAAAAACTCTAAGCCTATATCTTTAAAGGGTAAGTTCACCCAAATCACAAAAAAAATCCTTAAAATAACTATGTGTGTGTTTGGTGGGATTTATTTGTACCAACAATTAATGCTTGTTTATTTTGTGCTGACTTTCCCATTGATGCATTCATCGGTTTTTGGTTCTAATTTGTATGTAAAATAGCTGACCTAGTTTTATTGAGACATCTTGGTGATATTTAGTTTGATAATTTCCCTATTAAATTAAATGATAATAAAAATAAAATGACACCACACCAACTTATTACAAAATTTGGCTCTGATTTTCAAATTTGATAAATCTTATATAACATATCAACTACAACAAAATCCACACATAGTGAGAGACAAATGTACACCTACAGAGTAAGTGAAGGAGTAAAAAGGTTTAGAGGAATAGAAGCTAGGTCACACAGGGACTGAGTCAATAGCAAACTTAGTTAGGATTGATCACAAATAGGAGATAATCAATTCAACTCCCATTGAATTCACATCATGCAGAGAGGAAAAGGCATTTCAACAGAGCAGCAGAAGCGTCCTCCACTGATGGTGTGTTTGACACACATTTGTCATGTTAAGACCTTGTGGAGAATTTCTACCGATTGCTGAGTAAAAATCCATGGCTTCTTACTCCCCTGCCATTTCTGGAGAATCTCTTCTGTGCTTTTTTTCTTGTCATTTCTTATCTGCAAGGCTTTGTCCCCTGCACAGTGCGGAGTCACCTGGGGTACTGGGTATTTATGTTGACTATACAGTTTTTATGGACAGAGCAAACACACAAACACACACACACACACACACTGAATGAGTGCGGTTTCATTGATCCACTAATCTAGTGGGGAGGGGAACTGCAACACTCTCATTTAGTTAAAATCATTAGCCCTTCTACAAGATAAATAGAGATAAAGGCATTTAAAGAGCAAATGAGGGAGGTGGATGGAGAAAGCAGGGCACATGAGGTGACAGAAAAAATGAGAAAAAGATACTGTGAGTGAGAAAATGAGAAATGAAAAAGGCAGAAAAACAACAGTATAAAGGACAATGCTAAAACTAGTTTATGTAAATTCTGCTGCAAATAGCGACTTTTTCTGTCTCCCTCTAAATTCTCCTGTATCTCTCAGGCTCTGTCGTTTTCACGTCATACACACACAAACATTCATACACAACCAACACTGCAGAAAGTTTTATTTTCTTCTTGTGGAGAGAAGTCTTTGCAACAGTCGATAGCGCTTGGCAAGTGATCTATTGACAGAGTGGGAGCATGTGAGAGATGAGTTCAATACACTTCAATTTAGCTCCACTTGCTTTAATTACTTTGTGTGTGTGTGTGTGTGTGTGTGTATCCCCAGAGGCTGAGTGGTGTTAGACTACCCGTGAAGGCAGATAATAAAAATACAGCTTTTGTCATTATTGAATTCAGGATCTGCTGAGTATTTAGAAGGGTCCTGAGGGTTGAGACCCCTCAAGGAGTGAAGTTAGGATTGACAGTTAGTTACTTAAAGAATGTGGAATATTTTAAACCTATTATTTGTGATTTGTGAGTTTTGCAGCATTTGGCTGAATCTGTGCATAGAGTATATCGCTTACACTTCAAAATTCATCCTGATACTTTTATCAGCAGTCAGGTCATCAATAAACACTAGTGACATGGTTCTATTGGTTATATGCCCATGCCATAACACTGCCTCCACCATGTTTGATGATGTGGTATGCTTTGGATCATGAGCTGTTCCTTTTCTCTTCACATCATTTTGGTACAAGTTAAACAATCTGGTCATGTTTTTTTAGTTGTTTTCTGGCAAAGTCTAATGTGACCTTTATGTTTCTGAGCGTTACCAGTATTTTGCACCTTGTTGTGAAGCCTCTGTATTTACATTCATAAAGCTTGACTGTAGACTTTAAATGACATGCCTACCTCCTTCTTGAAAGGGTTCTTTTTCATCATGTCATCCATGGTCTTCCAGGTCTTTTGCTGAGCTGCCAGTTAATTTTTTCTTTCTAAGTACATTTTAAACATACAAAGTGATGGTGAAAAAGTAAGATGCAGTGGAAAGTTGTTCACATCCGACATCCTAAGAATATGTCTGAGCTGAAGAAGTTCTGTGAGGAAAAATGGCCCACAAATTCCTCTTGGACATTGTGCATGACCAATTTATGCAGAAAACCAGGAAATTGAAAATACTTACTTACTTACTTTTTCTTGCAACTGTAATCATTCAGTTCCATGCTGATACGCTAAGGACTGGGACAGTGGGAGCAAGTTGTTTCAAAGTCTATACTGACACTAATTCCACTACCTGGAAACCTCAAACGTCTCATTATGTTTCAGTTTTTGCCTTAAATTTCTATTCAGTTGATCTCTATGTTTGGTTGATAAACAATCCTATTGAATATGGATGTTACAAAACACTGTTGTTCATATTAATAATCAGTGTTTCAAATAACTTGCTCATTTTGATCGGTTGGTCTTCGTGTAATACTGTGTAAGTAACTGTACATGTACCACTGCATGTTTAAAGCACTGGCATTTTTATATTTTTATGCCCTCTTTCATATCCTTTCTTGTCTAGCATGTAAATGGAAGTTTCCACTCATGAGTTTGGACAGAATTTGTTCGTGAATATAGTATTGAGTGAACATGTCCATTGTAAGCCACATAAATTATTTTACACCACAAGGGTGGAGAACCACCAGGGGAATATGTGTCTGCTGCAGTAATGTTGTGGTTCATTAATAACAATAATAATAATTCATACTTTATTGATCCCCTTGGGGAAATTGTTATTGGACAGATGCCAGACAGTACATATTGGCACTACCCACTGAGCCATCATGCCGCCAAATTCAATATTTAAAGCTGCAATAATCAATATTTTTATATTAGAACTGTTGCTTGTATGATCACACCTGCAGGTTCAACTGTGTTTACTGGCAAATGTGCATCATAGGAGAAATACACCGCAAGCATAATCAGTCAGCTAAATTAATTAAATTTAGAGGCTATAAACAGATTGCTGTCACACAAAAACCGCTGATTTCTTGTACACTGTGCCACCAATTATGGTCTGTTTATATGTTTACAGTACTTAAAAGGAAATTATTTTTTATGTGCTGTCACTGTTTTGTGATCTCACAGCCAATAAAAACCTGACAACATCCACTGTAAACTAACTACATCATGATTGTCATGATCATCTAAGAAACAAAGTTAGATAGTTAGATCTGACAGAACTAGCTTTCGTTCTCTTTCTGTAATTTGTGGTTTTCGGGTTTGTGGATATGAGCCGAAAACAGTGGTTAGATGGGTATTTGACATGGAATCTGCTTTCTGCTGCACAACATGTTCAACGGCTGCTTCAGAACTGTTGTTGATAACAGGGTTGAAAATATGTGCACCGGTGTGAATCTTTCATGTGCAATATGTCAGGTAACACTCTTTCATTGAAACAGACCAAGAGAAAACAGCAGCAGGGTGTGGAGGTGCACATCAGGTACACTTGGTTTACTTTGTACTTGTGATGTGGCTTGACTCTGTATTGTCAGGTCCTCTGAGATAATTTACAACTTTAATTTGGCAAGACTCCTAACACTGTTTCCATTGTACTTTCTGTTCTTTGTAAATGTATTCTTGTTCCTCCTCATATACATTTTTGTTGAAGTAACAGTCTTAAACCTGCACTGACTGATTTTTGGCCACTTGGGGGCAGTGGAACACGATGTGAACACATTTATTCATTATCATCTTGAAGCCAACAGTTGCTTATTTACATTAGTTATTACTTGTGTAATATCACTTGTAGTTGTTTCAGAGCACCACACAAACATAAGTTCTGTTTAGCTCAGTTTTGGTCCCACCTAATTGCACTATTAGCTAGCTCTTTATCTGTAAGCAGTTTACAGCAGGTTACAGCAGCTGCTCTTTCATTGAAACAAAAATCAAGGTGTATGAGAGCAGTGAGCATGAACCAAAACATTAAAGTTGTGGGATTTAAAACGAAAACATTGAGCTGAAAGAGTCTAAAGAAAGAGACAGAAAGAGACAGAAAGAAGCTCCACACACCCGACAGGAACTGTTTCCTTTCGATAATTATAATGAAATTTTTGTTTAGTGCAGCTTTTATTTTTTTCTCTGTAGCAAGTACTGTGATATTATACTGCAGCAAAATGTGTTTAGGCATATAAAACTATTAACACCAGAGACTTTGGTTCATGTCCTGCCAACAGTCAACAATAGTTTCTTTAAAGGTGATCTCTCCCTTCAACTTCATCTTCAATCATGACCACGAGCTTCCCTAAAATAAAACACACATGGATTAATGTATGAAGGCTCCATTTACATAGAGATGTTTCATTTAGAACAAACTCATCTGAACACTTTGTATTTTAACAGAAAATTAGTGTATTGGGTAAAAGATCAGGAAATGCAATAGAACCTAAGTTCAATTTTGTTTGAACAGTGCTTGGTTGCTCAACACAAGTATGTGAAGATGTAGCCACTGGTAACGTCACAGTTTATGTCATTTGTTAAAAGTTGGCTGAGTTCGTAGTTGTCTAATATGTCTAAGAATTTGGGATGGACACTTTTTTTGTCTGAATTCACCACAGATGAGTCACTCCCATAGCAACATTAATCTCACGCACAGAAAAGTGATGACAAATCGTGCACGCATGTCTTCAGCGTGTGTGCGTGTGTTGACAACTGCAGGAAGAACACCTGTGTGGACTCCACTAATCGTGGATCTGTACCAGCAGAGATCATTGACTTCTACACCTGCCTGTTGAGCAAAACCACACGTACACACATACACACTTTATGACACCTAAAACTATAAAAGGGACTAGGGCTAAGAAGTATTTTCACAAATTTTCTAAAATATATATAAATGGACCAAAGATTCTCGCTGCGCACTGTACTTTCAGAAATACAATATTTAATCACAAGAAACTATAAATTTGAAGCAAACTAAAACACAAAGAGGCTATTCTTCTACTGAGTTGCATACGAATGTCTTAATCATTATTTATGACATGTTTTTGCCATATTTATCACTTTCCATTGCACTACATTCCACCCCGGGCTATTATCGACCTGTTTCACCCAGTTTTCTTTGTCATAATTGACTTTTACATATTGACGTTATTTTGTATTTGTGTTTGTGTGTGTGTTTTTTATCCTTTTGAACCGAGAGCAGCTGTAATTAGAAAAAATAAATTTCCCTCTGGGATTAATAAAGTTTTTTGAATCTTGAATCAAATATCCCTGCCTGCACTGTATGAAGTATGTATGGCAAACAGAGCAACACAAGAGGAATTTTTAAGGGCAGTACGCTGAGGAGACTGACAGAAAAGATACAAGAAATAGAGTAGATGTTTTAAAGAGAATTCTAGCATCAGTTTTCCTTTTATCTTTATTTTGCTCTGGTTATCTGTGCATGGACCATTACCTGCTGGAGATCTAACTAGTCAATGGAAAACCCCACAGAGGACAGACAGAGATTGAAGAGAGTAGGTGGAGGCAGGGTACTACATGCACACAAACACACAAATACACCCATGGGCCTTCACACATCAGTCAGACAGCCCTCTAGTCAGGAGAACCCCTGGCTCACCTTCACACAGATTCACAGATCACACACACAAACACACATAGAAGTTGTGCTGACATGAATCTATGCAGTTACTTTGACTCACATAAACATGCCTCCCCCTTCCCCGCAAACACACACACACACACACACAAACACACACACACACACACACACACAAACTTCAAAGGAAGATTGTAACCTGACAGGCCGGCTGCACCAAGAACCCACATACAGCTTTTTTTCTAATTCTTCTACTCAGACACCCACCTGTTTCTTACAAAAGTCATACCTTTCTCTCTCTCAACTGGTTTTAAGCTTGTGCTCTACCTGTGTCTGCCCTACACTCTCAGTCAGTGTACATATGCTGGTACTTAGGTACTGTCGATTTTCTGATGTTTTTGCCCTCTCATCCAACACTGTATACCCCTATCAGAGGACTGTACAGACACCGAACCATGTCTTAACTAGACACAATGTGGCCATGCTCCTGCCTGTACAACTAAGCAAGACTCTGTAATCTTATCTGAAACATGTTGCCAAGTCGATGAGCCTGTATGCTGGCATCGACCTTTATGTGGCAAAATTTCTTTAAGGTGAACTGCAGCTGGAGACATAAAAAGATTTCAAAACAAAAATGAAAGAACTGATGTTCCCCCACTTTTGGGCAAACATGAGCCAGATGTTGCTATACCTATTGACAGGCAGCGCCAAGCTCAGCTTTAGTACAGTCAGTCAAACTTTGTTGAGCCTTTTCATTCCCATCCCCAGTGTGCTGGGGTTATGTTGGTGCCATAGAAGAGGTACAAGCATTGTACTGTACTTCACAGTTTCATAGTATTTAGTAGGAAGTAGACCAAAGATTACAACATATGGGGGTAAACTTCTAAATCACATGTGATTGTCTAAGTAATTCTAGTCCTGTGTTCGTCTCATATTAGCTTAACATGATTACACTTGAATTACCATACTAATAAATGGACTGCAACACAGGCACATTGACAAAGATTGACAAAAGAATCTCACCGTGAGGACCGTTTAGCTGTTCTGCAGTGTTTGATCATATTAAAAGATCATCCTCAGCAGATGGGGTTATGCTCAGTTATCAAGTAATCAACAGCACCTTTAGTTACAGTTAAGCTTTCAGTTCTCCCTTGGCAAATGTGCAATTTGCAATGATAATTGAAGCAAATTTATAACTTGAAATTCTGTTTGTTTGTTTTTTATAATCTGCCATTCCAGCATGTTTGGATTTCCAAATGGAAATTATTACCAGAACATTTTATCCTAGCAGCTGGCTAGATTATTATTATTGTTAGCTCCATTGGTTGCTTAAAAAGGGACTTAAATCTGAATTTAGCTACATACATATTACTTTTGTTACTTCATAAAGCCAATCAGCCATCCAAAGCAGAAAAATAAAATATACTATTTAAGGTTAGTTTGTTCTGGCTTAACCTTGGTTGGATACTTTTAACCGTATACTCTATAGGTTATAAAAGTTAAATATGCTTTACTCTTTGCATATAGTTTTCTGTTCTAAGGCAGATTGGATGACTTACATCTCAAACTACCCTTATATTGAAGCAGAGAAGCTAGTTAACAAATTTCTTACACTTATCCTCTTTTGTATTTGGTTTTGGAAAAGTCAATGCAGACCCCATACAAACTCAAAGAAAAGTTGGGGTTGTTTCTAAACTGCAATACAAACGAATCTGTGATTTGTAAATTTACTTTTATCTGAAAAAAGTACAAAGAAAAGGTTTGCTGTGTTTTCACTGATGAACTTTTTTGTATTTTGTAAATATATATTCATATATCATATTTAGAGTTTGATGACTGCAACGCACTCAAAAAAAGTTGGAACAGAGGCGAAATAAGACCAACAAAATAGTAAAGCAACACAATTTTTAATTATTCCAAAATTGGCAGGTTAATTAGTAACAGTCACGATTGGGTGCTGAAGGCTCAGTCTTTGCAAACAAAGATGGGTCTCGCAAATTCTTTTTATACAGCTTTCACTTCAACATGTGGAGATTGACAAACCCACTGTGCCTTGTGGTTTGTGATGTATGATTGCTGATTCCATACAGTCGCTCTTCTAGAGCTTTTGCTCATACACAATTATCCTTGGCAGACTGAATTTTCCCAGTTGTTGTAAAACTGGACATTAAGCATTATAACCACTTTAAGCACCTCTCATCCAATTTGTTTTACTGTATTTCTTTGTAACATCAGTTGTAACATCAACTTGAATTTCAAAGTTCCTTTTTGACCATAAAAACAGTGGTAACAGTACAATAGTTGACAAAACAAGCTCACCTCATTAAGCAGCTGTTCTGGACCTTTCGATCATACTATGATCAAATTTCCATATCTGAAATGTAAGCATGTGCAGCTGACTGCTTTAAGTTTTGTCAGCTGCTGTTTCCAACATTAAGAATGAACTCAACACAAGACGTTGCCTAAAATGTGGAAAATATCCACAGTGCTTTCTTGTACTTTTTGTTAGCATTGGGATTGCTACATCATTTTCTAACCCCAGCACTCCTGGATTCTTCATAGCCCCCTTTCTCACACATATACCACAGTGACATCTGCCTAATTCAGTCTGAGGTGTCATAGGAACAAGGGATGACTCACCCAAGACAGGCTGATGAAGAGAGAGATAAGGAGATGATGAAGGGCAGGATGAAAGAGTGCCGCAGATCACTCGTCCTGCCAGTCACTGGTATAATTGCAGTGTCTGTCAGAGGAAGCGTGTGCTGTCTCTTCACATAGATGACTTCATGACTTCAAGGATAACCTCATAATTTATCTTACCTGCAAAACTTTGTGAAACTATTATACATTATGGATGTTTTCAAAAGAAGAATACTTTAGAAATTTAGTGACACAATGTAACGAAAGTGTTATTCATTGTGAAATTCAGGAAAACTATGTCTCTCAAAAGACTTTTTGTGTAATTTAAAGTTTTGTCACTCATATGGGAGAGTAGTTTAATGGCTGTTTCATTAGAACGGCAGTGTAGCAGCTAAACACACTTTGTTACCAGTTTCACTGAACCCAGCCCCTTCTTCCGATATGTGACAGCTACAACTCAACACACAATGGACTTTTATGTATTAAAGTGCGTACTCAATGTAAAACACTATGTCTTGTGGGCCCTGTTTTTAAAGACTTTGTGGATTTTGTCAACCAGAACACGTACAGTCCAATTCTCAATTTCTAAAACAACAGTATTGGCAAGTCTGCAATGTTTGTACTGTACTGTGTATACTTTTCCATATGCATAGATAACGTACATTAAAGAGGTATTAATATGATATTATGTGTCAGAGTCAATTTACTTGTCTTGGGGGAAACTTGGGATGCCTGTGTAATATAGTTGCATAATAATTTATGTGACTGCTGATAAATTGACTCATGGTGACTTATGCTGACTATGCTCTTCTTGTTTTTTTCCCTGTCCCGTGTGATTTACTTTGCACCTTGCAGTGCCAACTTTGTGGTTGAAAAGGCCAAAAGGATATAAATATACTGCACCTCTTCCAGTTGCACTATTTAAATAGAAAACAGCAAGTCATACTATAAAGACACAGAAAACAAGAAAAATCTCTTTTGTTCTAGATATGCTTTTTATTTTATCTCATACCTGTAAAAATATATTCTCAAAATAAATAAATATGTGAAATAAATATACTGTATGTCCTAGGAAACAAAAGCTCATAAATAAGAATAAAATCTGTCAGCATGTTTGTAAAGGTGTCTTTGCTAGGGCCCGTCCTCGTTGTTTGGTCAGTCAGTGGAAGAACAACAGAATTCCTTCACAGGTTTCAAGAGTGAGTCTCTACTTCCACCAGAATATGCAGCGTTTTCCACGGGAGACCACCGAAGAAGTCCTTATAAGCCTCTACTGGACCATTTGTTCCTCTCATACTCCACATGCACTTTGTAGAAAAGTCACATTTTCTGAACAGCATCTGTCTTTGGAGCAATTTTGAAGAGAATTCATCCAGGCCCATTGCAACAGTCAGTCCGATACAGGTGACTCTACCAGCACTCAGACCCCTTACCCAGAACAAACATGGCCGCTTTCCAGTGCATGAAACTACATTTTTTGTGTAAACCAGCCACACTGTGTAGTAGATTATGCATTTAATGAATTGTTTACTTAGCAGCCACAGCAGTATTAAGAATAAAATAAAAAATGTATACTGAAAACAGTGGAATTGGTATGAATCACCAACAACAACAGGAAAAAGCTATGAGCAGCCAGTTGTTAATCACAACTCTTAGTTCCACACTTGTGTCCTCATGAACATGCAGTTTGGACTAGAAGGTAGTTGGATTAAATTAATTGAAACTCAATAGAAATCCATAAATCATCCACTAGGGCCTCTGCATAGGACAGTAAAGGGGCAATAATCAGGTCCCATGTAGTCTTTGTCTCTATCATGGGGCTTTCACATCCTCCAGAGGATCCCTGGTACTCTTCAGTCAAACTCCCTGACCAATCTGGTTCACATTGGGTGTCTGCCCATCCTCCATTCCAGCAGTGGAGAGTGTTGATTTGGTGCACTTTTTGTCTCCCTCAATTAGGGACAGAAATTAGGTGCACTTGGTTTGCTTTTCAGCTCAGACTGGCTCTGACAGGGTCAATGTAAAGACCCTTGTGTCTCAGCTCTGGGCCAGTATATCCCTGTACAGCTCCGGTACTCTCTCTGGGTCTACAGGCCTCGGTAAGAAGTGTGTAAACCTCTGATGCCGCCTCGACCTCGCTCCATCCCGAGATGTTCCATCTTTGTTTAGGGCAACAAAGTAAAATGCACCTTTCTCTCCATGCCGATAGATGTTGGAGGAGTATGTGTTGTACCAGTTTTCCTCAAATTGCTCTCTAAAAACACATTCTGCAGATAGTTTCTCCTGCAGAAAGAAAGACAGAGAAGGAGGAAATATTAATTTTATGCTGCAAAATCTGCCACCTGCTAGCAGCGGGTTACACATCAGACATGTTGTGAATTGGTATGTGGACTGTATTTTGAAATATACATCTGTCAAATTAATAAGAACATTTAGTGTGTGTGTGTGTGTGTGTGTGTGTTCAATGGTGTGTATACTCACCGATCCATACAGTTCTCCCTTGCTGTTCATAGCGAGGTAGAGTCCACTGTCCACCCCTCTGATACTGACTAGTCCTACAGCCAGACTGATGAACTCCAGAATACCTGCACACACACATTAGATTACATTACATAACATTAATTTGGCAAATGCTTTTGTCCAGTGCAACTTACAATATTTGTTTACAACCTCATTAACACATTTGATAGCACAGCATATGAATACAATAACAGTCTTGCTATAAGGTCAGTTCACTGCTACTTACATATACAATACCATATATTTGTAAAATAATTTACTAGCCAAATGAAATAAAGAAGTCCAATTGTTAGATGCAATTTTACCTGCACTCAAAACACGTAAGTACAGCATAACTACTCTACGTGTCTAAATGTCCTCCGACAAGCAATGTTGAGTGTCTGAAATGGCCTCTGGTATGAAGTTATAGCCAAGTCTCAAATGGAATGAATCAAGTGCCAGAAGTGCTACAGACCTGTAACACCAAACATGCTCTTTAAAAGGTCTACTTTTGATCTGCCTAAGCTGCAGCTGTTCATGTTGATAACTGAAGATAAGTTAGAGAGAGCAAAGAAAAAGCGCCCAATCTAATCACAAAAAGGAAATGTGGTAGAAATGTGCAAACATAAAATAACCCCAACTCTTCCACCTGGAAGACTTATTTATCTTGAAATAAATGATGTTTCACTGGATGCATTAGAACCTTTACTGGGAGCACCACAGACTACAATTTCGTCTTAAAGTAGCAGCTGGCTACTATTTGATTATAGTAACCTGAATGGCTGGCGTAGCAATGGTATTATCATGTGATATTGACATTTTTCATGGTTATATAAATGGATGGATGGATGGTGCAGCTATGTTTCCCTGTAGCCAATTGTGAGTTTGAACACCCACCGCCGATTTAGATCAAATTTGGTCACTTTTGCTATGTAGCAAAGACCATAGAATAAAACAATAAATGAAAACATCTAGCAGAAATTTTACAGTAAACTACCACTAATAATAATGGAAGTAACTATAAATATAAAAACGAGTAGCCTATAGGTTTCATTGTAAGAAGGTCTTACCGAATCTGCTATGGTCCCTCCTGGTGCCCTGCACGGTGCCATCTGGATGGATCTCCAGGTGGAAACCGGTCCTGCAGTAGAGCTGCCGCCGCCTCAGAATTCCCTTTAGATGGCTGAGGTCCGCCAGGCTTCGGGACAGCCTCTCCGCGGACACCAGGTGATCATGCTGCTGTCCCTGCACCCCCATCATCAGTCCGTTTACCGAGTTGTAGTCCACCGCCCCGGCAGGGGTGAGAACGAAATGAGAACCAATGGATGCCGAAGCGGCACCCGCGGGACCAAAGCTGTCCAGAAATCCGTTGGTGAAGCTCCCAACCTCGGCCGCTGCCCCCATCACAGATACACCCGGTCCGGTTTGCAGTACAGCAGATCCAACTGATGAGCAGAGAGCCTCGGTTCGAGTGAAGATCAACCCGAGAAGCGGAGAAAGAGAAAAGTTGGACGGAGAAAATCCTCAGTGAGTGCGCAGTCACCAGCACCGGCAATTAGATTGTCATCAAACTGATATTAAACTCCCGCGGTATCTTTATGTTTGCAGGTATCCCCGGTTGCAACTGCGCGTGTCCCTTCTCCTCCTTTCTTCTGCTATTTATCCCTTTCTCCTCTCCTCCGTATGCTCCCCTCTCTCTCCTCTTCACCTCGGGATACTCCCCTTTGCTCCGGTGCACATCAGGGTCTCTCTCTCTCTCTCTCTCTCTGTGTCTTAACCTCCGTAATTCACTCCAGCCTTTTATTTCTGCGGTACCCTCTGCTCTCTCAGCTCCCTCAGCAACAGAATGAAGCGCAGTGGGTACAGTACGCTGCACTCCACTTCTATATAACGCATTGCTCCGGATAGATAATCACTCCTAGTTGCCTTTTTATGCAAATGCACCCGACCTCCTCCTTTTATGGCTCATTGCTATAATCGTTTGAAACGGAGCTTCTTTATCCCTCTGCTCAGCGTCACCTTTGATGTTCAGTTTCAGTGCGGAGTGTGCAGGGACTTAGGAGAGGAAATTAAAAACTACTAATAAAAATTAGTCTGACAGGCTTATTCGGTCTTTCCTTCCCTCCAGCTACACAACTGCTAATAGAGACACACATTTATATTGGTCATGGGAACTTCAGCAGCGCGAATAGCTGCCTGTTTAAAGTGTGTGAGTGTTAGTGTCGCAGGGAAGTGCGCAACTCTGCACCGACTTGTGTGTGAAATAGACACGGAGAGAAAGAGAGTGTATGTGTCAAACAGCATGAAAGTGATGTTGCCCTAAACCTTGTACGTTTTACAACCCCACTGTATGCCTCCATTTCGAAATGACTCAGGTGTGGCGAGAGAAAAAGAGAGGGGGAGAGAGAGAGAGGAAAGCCCCCATTTGCGTAATTTTCGCACTCGGTTGTTGATTTATTGCCCCTGTTTTATGTAACCCAGCCGCAGGTTTGCAGCGCCCGCACAGACACAAACTCACATATAGACAGTCGCACCACACGCACCCACACACACCTGTGCAAACGACATCACTTGACTGTCAATCCCCTCATTGATCTTTCCACGATGCTTTGAACAGCGCAGAAGCCCATATAGCCTATCCTTAATTGTGGTCTTAAAAGACGAATCAAAGACAGAGGCTTCAAAGTGCGTGGATCTTGTAAGGGGATCAGGCAATAACAACCAGAAAAAGGGAATATACCTGTTTGAACTGTGAGCTTAGAAAACACCCCGACACTTGACACTTGAAGGACTTCAGAAATCAGTACGCATTTTGTTATACATGTTATGTTTTTTATTGATCGTACCTTTGAACATATCCCACTGGCTCAATATTTCTGACAACTCTGCACAAGCAATGTAACCTATTTATTTCAATGCAGAATAAGGATTTTTTTTAATTAAAGGACATTTGTTAGATTAGGTTGACTAGACTTTGCATGAAACAGTTTGTATCAACGTGCTATAATGTGACGATATTAAACTCATTACACTATGTGTGCTAAAGATTATTGACCTTATGGCCACTCACTCAAAGATTGTCTATAATTTCAGCCGTGCAGTATCATAGGGGGATTGTCAGTTAACGACGCAACATTTCACTTTATTTGTGTTTAGTTTCCAGGTGGATGGACTCAGGGGTTAAATCCGCAGTTTACACGGCTGATAGTTATCTAAACGGGGGCACATGTTCCTTCCCGTGGCATTGATTTTGGCAGATACACACAGACACGCGCTCACTCACATTAAAGCGGGCACGCAGCTGGCCCCTCCTTTGGGAGTCGCGTTGATAAATGAGTTGAAGGTACAGAGGTGTTTGTGTTTGTGTGGTCGCTATATGCAGGTGGTTTTGTACTCATGTCGATGTATAAAACATGCCAGAAGCGCCTCAGGACAACGATATTTTTTGTCTACTACTTATTTGTTGCGTCGTAGTGTACGCTGGTTGCGTGGGGGACAGATTGTGAGGCGTGTGTGGCTTTTCCCTCTTCCCCTCGGTTCATTAGTATTTATGACCAGCAAAAAAGGAATTTTTTGAAAGCAGTTAGGATCGATCGGAATCGCCTCCGGGCTGATCACATGTTGATGTATTGGATATTGATCTGGCCACAATGAAGACGTCAACGACAATGCCACATTTCCACGCACACTTGGCACAAGTGAACAGTTCCCAGGGTCACATGATTTGCTTTAAACTATTTTTCCTCATAGTGTTCAATGGCATGGTGCAGAGACTGAAGCCAGCAATGATGGAGAAGGAGGGTGAAGAGGAGGCCCCCAGGGTTGTAACCTCACCCGTCCACCCACGCAGCCTCACACACACACAAACACGCACAGGACATTATGACCTAATCGAATGCCTGTATGCCTGTATAATGGAATAACTAAATAAGTAGCCTAGAGGTTATTAATGCAAACCAGGATCTGGGGAATTCTAGGGGTCCTTTAAAGCAGAAAATGTACATTTCATCATAACTAAAACTGCCAGTTACACAAAGCAGAATACTCCTACTCAGTGCTACTCTTGCCACTTTCATGTACCTGCATGGTCTTTTGTTGTTATAAGGAGTATAATGTGTTCCTACCTGTTATATGTAAATGTCTCAAAAGGTTGGATTTCAAGCATCGTTCACTGAATCCTAATCACATTACATTTGATGCCAAAAGTGTGGACATTCAGCATTAAGGTGTCTTTTAGGCTACATGTCAGCTGCAATTATCTCAAACAGTCAGTCAAAACTGGCTAATCTAATTTGATAGAATAGAAATTAGAAAAGAAAGAAATGAAACATCAAAGGAACAGATAAAGGGGTTGATAGCCATACTCAGCCTTTTAAAGGGTTTATTTCTACCAGTAGGTTTTGATAGTTGCTGTTTGATCTGGTTTCAACTTTTGGCTAAATGGAGCAATAGGTTAGTGTGAGCGACCAAGCTTCAAGTGTGAACAAATGACAGCCCCATCTATTAGACTTCTTGCCTTTATTCTCTCAGCATCAAAGTCATAAGAAAAGCCCCACCAGGTTAACATTAGTCCTACACGTAAAGACTTAAATGAAGAGTTCATCTTTGATATTCATTTGCTATCCGCTCTCCATTGGCTGCTTTGATCATTCACTTCCCACTAGAAATATGATACCACGCTGACCCTCAGTGTAAAGTGAAGATTGACAAATGTTGATACTGTTGGTCACTTATGATTTCCCCCATGTAAACAGAGATGTCCTTTGTGTTCATTCCATTTGAAAGCTAGGATTTGTCCATTGTGAGCTATTTGTGACAAACGACTATTGACAACTGTTGCTTTGTGTGGTTTTGAACGTGGTGTGCTGGATGTTGCATGTGTGCCACAACATCACGCAGGGAGTTTGCCAGTCTCTCTTGGGAATATACACATAAAGTAGCATCTAAGTTCACATTTTTGCATGAGAATTTCCATTCCCTGTAACTTCATACTTAAAGCTACAATTTGCAATTAGGCTAATGCATGATTCTCAAAATCAGTCCACTCCGCCATAACTCTCCCTGCTCCACTATGCTCTGTTATGGCCCCAGCCCTGCAGGTAGTAGTTAGTGTGAAATTAAAATGAATAAGGATAGTACAAAACTTCAGTCAAGAAGAAATAATTGAAATTTTCTGATTGGTAAAAAGGTCAGTGCTCGCTCAAGGGAATAGCTTTGCACTGGTACCAGGCTGTTCAGTGAGTCTGGGTCACGGGAGACTTTAACAGTACCTCGCCACAATAAGAAAGTGACCAGGGAATGGTGTTTGAGCATAAGTAACTCAGTGTTTTTATGTGCAAGATCTGTCAAACTTTGATACACGGCACCCATATTTGTCTATTACAAAGAAAACTAATTTTGACATCTATACTCAATCACAGATTATGAGCATTAAAGTCAAGTAGAAAGAGTGCGGCTGTTATAACCTGTCCCACTACTGGGGTGAGTTGTAACAAAGTCGGGATAGATGCTGAAATATGATCCACACAATCCAATTTATGCAACAACTTTATTGAATAATAAATGATAACACATAATAAAAAGTTTTGAATCATTAGCACAACATTCATGGCTGTGTGTGTATGCATGTGCGTGCGTGTGTGTGGACTGTATTTGTGAGGGTTCAGTCACTCTCACAGTTGTGGCAAATTTAGATGGCTGCCCCTCTGTTCATCATAAAGGGACAGTTGTAACATTTTTAATGAACTGTTCTCCACCCCAAGCAGTCACCACAGTTAACTGCTTTAGTGTGTAGGTTTAAGTTAGCATGACTGCACTCAGTGCATCAAATTAAACTAGGGAAACTACTATTTTAAATTATATAAATTATATAAGTCAAAGCATTATTTTTTACAATACAATAATGAATGAATTAAAGTATTATTATATTATTATATTTGTTTGGTTATAAAATCCACAATTTTGCTCACAGAGACATACCACTTCTCTTTTCACCTTCAAATGGAAATGAGAGTGTGTGACAGTGATGACATCAGTGCATGAGTTTTCTGATTGGTCAAACGGTTTCCCTTACTGTAGCTTTAATACTACAACTCAGAAAGAAAGTACATGTCCTAAAGTACATTTATTCTACAACTATTCACATCTGATCATTGTATATTGTATCATGATAGCTAGAGCAGTCGTCTTCCAACCCAAGGGTTAGCGGTTCGATTCTCAGTCCCAACAAGCTACATGTCGAGGTGTCCTTGGACAAGACACCGAAACCCCGTAGTAGCGC
>JAUMHL010000001.1:18120710-18138484 GCA_032362345.1 Sandelia bainsii
TGAAGACATGTATCTTTTCATGAAAAACATGGTCATTCCTATGTGTGTCCAAACTTTTGACTGGTAGTGTAGATGTAGCTAATCAAAAGGACACAAACAGTAGATTTTCATTTGTATTGTGTTTTTATATCTGCAGGCACGTCCATTTGACTTTGACGATGGAGACGTGTACATGTCATCCCATGAGTATCGCTTCCGCATGTTCAGCTCTGTGGAGTATGAAGGGCAGCTGTACATGACTCCACAAAACTTCATTGAATCGGTCACCATGAGTGAACCACGAAGTATGTATCACAAGCTCTGAGACTTTGCTCATACTTATGTTCAAAACTCTTTGTTTGGGACAGAATGCAGTTTACTTATATTTCTGCAGTTTACATATTTGTATATTGGCATTTTGCTGTAAATGTGTCCTTACATGCTTTTGATACCCAACTAAATTTGATATATTTTTAGTTTGTTGATCCCAATCTCTGATCTGAATTCAATTTTCTAATATGGATGTTAGTGCTATATGTGAAAAAGAAATGAACTGAAACCATATTTTTAAAATCCTGCATTTAAACACATCCTTGCTGTTTCTGTCAGCCTGCTTTCAGTTGTAACAGATCAGACCTGGCCAACCAGCCTCAAAGCAGATGGCTTTACAGCTTTTGTTTAGTCTGAGGTTAATGTTAGTCACACACACAAGCACGCACAAGCACACACACAGACACTCCTTGGTTTGACCATATTCCATTTATTCACAGTGACCCTGTAAATATGTAAAGTAGACATTCAGCTTGATTTTTCCCTTCATGACATCTGGTTTAAAAATGCTCTCACAAGTTGAAATTATCACAAACACACATCTAAAAAAAAAAGCTGTCATTCCTTTCTTCAGCGGTGATGTGATTGTATTGCGTGCAAACTGTGCACCTGTATGTGTGTGTTTACATCTACCCTGGCTCACTGACATATGATACGACTGCACATACCCTCTCAGCAGCCGGTGTCCTCTAATGCCCCCTTTGAAGTTGAATTAGATGAACCTTGTTGTATAAAACAGAACAAAAGTAGTATGTGATTTTACGGGGACATTCCACATACTACAAAGACGAGCACGGGGCACTTTAGATGGTACAAATGGGCCTGTGATGATGACAGTGTATATACAGCGACTTTGTCTGTGTGTGTTGGTGTGTGTGTGTGTTGTGACTGTACCCGGCACATTAAGACCCATTTCTAGATCATACAGATGCTATCTGACTGAGCCCACCCAAACTCTCTTCTCCTCTTTCCCTTCTTCTCTCCTCTTTTGTCTTGTTCCCTGGCAGACAAGAGGCCCTGGAGGTCCCTGACTAAACAGGTGGGAGACACACTCTAAATACTTCTTTCTTTTGCTCCTCCATGTTGCAGACATCTGTTGCATGTTACATCTGTTGCAGGCTTTGTATACAATGCAGTCTGAGCCCTCATTTTTCGAGGATCATTGAGGAGTTTCTTCATGTAAATGTACGGCCCTACAATGAGCACTAGTGCATGTAGTGTACATGAGGAAAAACAAGTGATACAATTGCATGTAACGCTGAATGTTGTGCCAGGCCTGAAATCTTCTAGATGTCTTTAATGGACGAAAAAATGTCAGAAAAACAAATAAACAAGGAAAGACAATACTGTTAGTGCAAAGCACATTGATTCCCGATTTATCTAATCTAATCACTGCTTAAACAGACAAAAACCTAATATGCAAACTTGTATCCCCAAATTTCCGACATCTTATTAATAAAAATTATGCTAATACCAGGGAGAGAGCTAGCCAGATATCAGCATGCAGTTGTAGCACTCAAGATTGTGACCTCATTCACCAATATCTTCCTAAGGTTTTTCATAAATCTGTTCTTATGAAAAACCCTAAGAAAAATTGATGTCAGATTTATGACGCAATAAAAATATGATTGTAATTCAAATTGTAGAATCAACAAAAATGCAGTAACCAGTTATTTTGCACAAACAAGAGGTTTTTAGTGTGCGTGGATTCTGTTCGTACCTAAGAACAAATCCCAAATAAGAAAACAATGGTTAATGTCAGAATCTTTGTGAAAACTGCTTAAGTGGGTTTTAAGAAGTAATTTATACTAAAGAATGCTTTGTGAATGAGGCCCAGTGAGTCTCTGAACCTTAGAGGCTACTGCTGGCGACATGAGCATTGTAGCTGAGGTGTCAGGTGTTCCTGGGAGATTTGGAGGGAAAAATACTGAGCTGACAAATGTGGAATATGCAGCTAAATGCCCCTGTTTTTTTGTGATAATGTGAACACATCTTTATAGCGTTCTCAGTTATTGTTATAGCATGAATAACAAAAATATATTTAGATATATTCTAGCACAGAATAATGATAATTACGAACATAACCGTAGAATAGGACACTATTAAATATATATGAGTGTTGTATAAACTTAAATAATATGTGCCATAATGTGACAAAAATAAAGAATGTAACAAAAATGTGTGCCTACTTACAAGGTCATACAGAAAACAAAATGCAAGAAAAAGTGGAACCCACATGCTTTGTGGAGTGGTAAAAAATAAAATAAAATGATGCTAGATTTTTACAGTTTATTGTATTCTGTGCATTTGCTGTAATAAAACCATAAGGTTCATGGTAACGTACAGTGTACAGTATGTAGTAGTAGTAGTAGTAGTAGTAGTAGTAGTAGTAGTAGTATTCTCTTTGTCCTTTATGTGTCTCGTTCTTGTATTTCCTTCTTCTTCGTTGTTTCTAAAAACATCGTGGCACACACTTTTTATACTCTATATTTAGACAGACTACACTCCTTAAAACAAATTAAAATAAGTAAAAATTATCAGTGTGGATTTTTTACTTGCTAAAAATAAGTTTTAGATGCAATACTGGAAAAATGACCTGTAGAGATGATTATGTGGTGAGTCTTTTGCTGTTGTCCATTGCATGCTGCTCCTCGTTTCTCACTCTGTTTCTGTCTGGGTGATTTCTGAAGTTACATGGTGAAGTGTTTTATGTTTTTGAGATGACAAATGTGGAACACAAAGCAACAAGTGTATCTTACTAGTGATTTTGTGTGTGTGTATCAGGAGCTGGAGAAGATCCTGACAGAAACTCCACCAGTATGGAGAGGATCCTCCAAACTGTTCCGCAACCTGAGAGAACGAGGTCTAAGAGAGCACACATGCAAACACATGAAAACCAGGAGCAAAGGCACCTTGAACACCTGTGCACTTACTAACACAAATATACACACACATAAAGGCTGTTTAAATTGTTGCTAAAGTAAATCAGATAGAAGTCAGATAATAACAAGGTGAGTGAATATCAGCGGTTTAGGATTTGGTGTTTTTCAGCCCTCACAATTTAATTAGTGTTCTAAATATTTTTAATAGTATATGTCAATGTACGTATTATACAGCATGTACAGTTTAATATTTATGTTAATGTGAAGAGTAAACATGGAAGAATTTTAGAATTTTACAGGATTTACAGTTTGCAGAATTTCAGTACACTTGCTTGTGTGTGTGTAGGACATATTTTGTGTACGTGTGTCACTGTAGGTGTCTCTAATCCGGGGTTGGGCCCATACTGTCCCTTCTTACAGCCAAACAACCTGCTGAACAAATCTAAAAATAAACCTCCTCTCCTATCCTCTCCTCTCCTCTCCTCTCCTCTCCTCTCCTCTCCTCTCCTCTCCTCTCCTCTCCTCTCCTTGTTTTAAATGGGAACAAGAGACATTATACAGTGAGGAGATGTAGAGAAATTGAATCCAATCCAATCCAACTTTATTTATAAAGCACTTTAAAACAACCAGCACAGGACCAAAGTGCTGTATAGTGAATAAGTTAAGAACAATAAATAAAATGAAATAGCATCACATAAAAATAAAAACAAAATAAAGCACATAATACATAAGTAAAAACAGCCTTATATTAAAAACAACATAAAACAGTATAAAATCAACTAAAAACGACTCAAATAAAATAAAAAATAAAAATTAGCTAAAACCAACATCTCACAAGGTGTCAAAGGCCAGGGTGAAGAGATGGGTTTTCAGAAGTGATTTAAAAACAGGCCGAGAATAGGCCTGTCTAATCTCTAAAGGCAGATCGTTCCACAGTCACGGGAATTGAAGAAACAGATGGGGGAGTAAAGGGATAAATATTTACAGAAAAACAGACAATAGGTGGAGAAATGAAAAAGAGCACATGAAAGAGAAGGAAGAGAGAACGTCTGTAAACCTAAGACATTGTAGTTATTACAGTGCATGTCTGTTCAAATTCAGTTCCAATTGCTGGTTGCATAATGCCAAGACCACACACAAACACACTGTCCAAACTCAGCAACACCTATGTATACTTAGTAGTTTTATTGCCTCAAAACCACTAATTTGTTCATTCACCCACTTATTAAATTCCACTTACAATGTTGTTCCTCGTATATCTTTTGTTAATAACAATAAATATATGAAGTATGTGTGCGTGTGTGAGTGTATGCTAAAGTCAGGACATTCTCTTGTCTTCATGCCATGATGAGCGAGGACAGTTAAAATCCTTGGAAAGACTTTGGATTTCTGAGAATGACAGAGATGTGTGTCAGACAAAGGAATGCATCGAGTTGCCTCAACACTTTTCACTGTGTGTGTGTGTGTGTGTGGTGGTCTGCACAATTTGTCAGTGTCTTACACATAACCTGGCACTGGAATGTTTTTTTTGGTTTGTTTTACAAGCATCCAATGCACCCATCAATGTGCGTTTGTGCTGGACCTTTGCATGACATTTTTTAGTGTTTTTTGGCAAAAGTTTACCACTGTGATGCATCAGCTCTTTTTTTAACAACACTGTTTAAGCGTTTGGGAACTGAGGATTCCCGTTGCTTTAGTTTTGAAAGCATTTTTTCCCCTATTCTTGCTTAGTCTAAGATTTCAGCTGCTTAACAGTTCTGGTCTCCTTTGTTGTATTTTTCGCTTCATAAGGTGCCAAATGTTTTCAGTTTAGCATTATTTTTGTTCATAGTGATAATTATTTCCTTATTTACCACTGCAGAAATGTGAGTATAAACAAGCAGAAAGTATTTTAGAAACCTGAGTAGTTTCCCAGTGTATCTGGAGGTCTTTGCTGAGCTCTCGCTACATGGAGAAAAGAGAATCAAGTTCCAAACCAGCTCCTCGACACAAAGTAGTTGAGCATCATGAAAACACAAGGCTCACACTGCTTCTGGCTGGTGTCATATTCACCTACACACACACACACACACACACACATACACACAAACATGGGAAAGCAGTGTCCCGTAACACTCAAGCGAATCACCCTGAACTATCTGAACGATCAGGCAGAAAGCAAAAAAGAGGGACAGAGAGATGAGATGGAGCTACGAAGATTCCTAAATGGGCCCGAGGCAAGAAAGGCTCACCTCCTAAAACATTTTTCACTTGCTTATCCAAACACAGACACATACACACTCACACACCCCTGGCAGCCTGTGTCTTTGCTTTGGACACTCGAGGTGAAGAAAAAGAAGCGGTGTGTGGCCAAATGGCTATTGGCGGCTCAGCTTCAAGAAGACACATTTTAAGATGCTATCTTTGTGAAAGGAAGGATTATGTGCGTTAGTGTGTGTCTCTGTGTGTGTGTGTGTGTGTGTGTGTCGGGAGGCCCACAGTCTTTGAACATCTGTAAACATTCTGTGAGTGGGTGAATGTGTATGTTGAATGTGACCTTTTATTTAACTCTCTCTGTCTTGGTCTCGTTACCAGGAATCATCTCATACACAGAGTACCTGTTCCTGCTCTGCATCCTGACGAGTGAGTCAGTTCAGCCACTTACTCCACACATGCTCCTTTCACTTCACCTTGTCTTTCACTTTCTTATTACAGTATATCCTGCCAACACTTTCACTTAGCAGTATGCTATTCTAAGTTAACTTATGTAAATGATATGAATTATGCTCAAGCCCACCCAGAACTTAACAAAATGCAATTACTGCATGTCACACATGTGGTGGTTTTCCTCCTTCCCCCTCAGGTAGCACAGAAATTCAGAGAGACAAAAGAGGAGAAGAAGAAAAACAAGAAGAATAAGCTGTACTTGTAACCTGTCAAAACTTAAATGTAGCCAGGAATGTTTGACTTTTTGCTAGAAAAACTGCTCTGCATTTTTGTTATGGATCTATAAATTGCTGTTGAGAACAGCAGTTTACTTCTTTATATATATTAAATTATGTTTGGCATATTGAACGAGTAAATGAGTAGGCCTGTTTCAATTACTGAGATGAACTGAGAAAATAAAGCTTTAAAAGTATTTTTATGTAAAAAACACTTTTATATTTTTTATCCTGACTCTGCAGATTATTAGCAGTGCACAGTCACTAAGGTAAAAGGTAAAAGTGGTATAGAAAAATCTAAAAGTTTTGATTTAACCCCCTCCTTTCTATCCTACATGCTACTTTTCCCTAGCTATTTCTGGATATCAATTTGTCTTTAACACGTGCACACACTCACCTTATGTGCTCTCCTCTCTGTTCTCCAGAGCCCCACGCTGGCTTTAAGATTGCTTTCAATATGTTTGATGCAGACGGCAACCAGATGGTGGACAAGAGGGAGTTCATGGTGGTGAGTCGTTGAGAGAAAATGCATCCTCGACTGAATTTACATGTTAATGTTGTAATGCCAGTAAAAACTGGCATTACAACAGATATGTGTTGTTTAGATTTTGTGACAGTTAACCCTAAAGCCATTCTTTCAGGTTTAAAGCTGGTTAGCGTTTCTCCAGATTAAAAGCCTATAAGTGTACGTGTCTCATTTTCCCTGTGGGCGGAAAGACAGATTTTTGATCAACAAAACTGCTACAGGCAGGAAGTGACCAGAATCTCTGTGGAGGCAGTAGGAGTGAGATGGTGATCAGTGGGAGTAGGTGGTAATGGGGGAAAATCCTGTGGGAGTGGGCAGGTGTGGGATCCAAAAAATAATTCCCACGTTGAGGGTTTGGTAAGAGAGGCAGAGTTTTCTGCTGTCTTGAATGTACACGTGATTTCTGTAGTCAAATGAAGGGAGTGTTTCATTTAAATAAGCCTCAAACAAACAGCATCAGTCACAACAGTTGTGCACTCTTCCTGGAAATATCCCTTTATAATTGATGTGCAGTGTTTGGTCTTGTGCTGTAGTTAGGGGATTATTAATAATAAAACGTGATAATGAAAAAGTCTGTGTCTAAAACGTAAAAGCCACAGCTCATACTTCGCTCGGCCAAGTGTGTTGAAAGCAAAATATTAATCAAATTAATGATCACTTACTGATCTGATACTGATTACTCTGCAGCTGCAGTTTTCTGCCATATGTGAAAAGCAGACAGATTAAATTACCTGTTTAATATCTGACTGTCTTGCTCCTGAAGCCAAATTAGAAAACCAACCCTCTCTTATTCATGCTGTCGAAACACCAGTGCTTAAATCATATCATATCAATATCATATCAATCATAGACCAGGCTGAATAAATGAATGATTATGTGAACTTTGTGACTGTTTCTGTGTATAATTTTCAAACACAGCTTTAGATCTAGCTTTGAGTTGTCAGCGAGATCCTGACTCTTTCTCTTGTTACAGCTTCAGGAGATCTTCCGGAAGAAAAATGAGAAGAAAGGGAGGAAAGGAGATGCTGAGAAGTCAGCACAGTTGGTAAGGTAGTACATAGTGGGTAACACAGGACCACGATGTGTGTGAGGATGAAAAGTATTGTATGGATTTATACAATAGTAATTAGTTCTTACAGTAATTACCCTTTGTGCAGCCACTGGTGAAATAACCATGATTTATTAGTCTATGTATGGACTTCTGTAATGCTGGTATCATCAGTGGGGTAAACTTGAATTACAAAGATCTGATATAATTGAAATTGATACAACAGTAATGGGTAAAATAAACTTACTTTCCTCTTAAACTAATGTATTAATGCATCCATGATCCTTTATGTTGAGTGTTATGTCAAACTGTACACGTGGTTGTACTGAAAATTACACATCATCATCCATTTAATGCCATTTGTATTTAAAGCAGTTATTAGATGTACCTAAACCCCTTCATGTAACCGTTTTTGAGTGCATGCTGCCTTACACAAGCTGTTTCTGACAATGTGGAATCTCCTCTGTTTTCACAGTGACAGTTAACCCTACCGTGTACTTGTTGTACTGGATACACTCTCAAGAGAAAGTGTCTTTCTTTTTCAACACACCTGTGATTGAGACTGACCACCTTGCCTTACTACACTAGATGTTTCAGTTATAGGTTTTTATTATTATAAGTGCAGACTTGATGGTTAATGGGAAATACAGGCTCATAACCTGATAATAAGATATATTATCCGTGCACAATAACATGACAACATAATATTATGTAACAAAGATATAAAGTTCCTCCTTATTTAAGGGATAATTTGTTTACAAAATAAAAAAACAAGTACATCTAATTGTGCAATGATACAGTTTATACATTTGATGTTCTAGACATGTAGCTTTTATACTTAATGTGAAATTTATGAAGCACTATATAGTAAAGTAATTATCATGCCCGTTAACAGCCACCACAATGATCTCTGGAAATGCAACGCAATGTTAAAATTCAGAGTGTGCGTTATTCTAAAATGTGAACATAGATGTGTTGATGATGACACATCCCTCTGCAGAGTGTAGCCACAGCCTCTTTCCTTGCATGTACTAACATGTCTTTTACCTTCTCTCCTTCTCCTCCTCCTCCTCCTCTCTGACTGCATGCACTGTCCTCCTCTTTCTCTTCCTCGTGTCTTTCTGTGTGTTAGAGTATGCAGCTGTACGGATATCAGGTTGCCCCAGTGAACAGCGTATGTATCCTAAACCTTAACTCGCCTTTCTGTTCTCCTTTAGCTTTCATAGAAATGGATGGAGGGGTGAACAGAGGAACAGAGAACTAGGTGTTTGCGTGAGCTGGGTTTACTACAAGCTGCATAGTTGTGTGTATTTTTGAGAAGGTTCGTGCCACCGCAGTCAGATTACAGTTGGATGTCAGAGAAATACAAGAGATGCAATGAATGAAACCTGGTTATCAGGTTTATAATAGGCAAATTCCATGGCACCCCGAATGTCCAAATAATGAATATGAAGATATTACACCACTTTCACAAGCTGCTGGGTACCTGTCAAGTAAAATATATTTTTTGTTCTGGGGACTGGAGTTGGCTTTTTTAGGCATAAATGTCAATTATTTGCATACTTAAAGGACTCTGTTTAATGCCCCTGTCACCCACTTTTGTGTCCTGACCTGGCCTTTGAAAAAGCCTTAACCCTGACCCAGTACACCTGATCCTCTGTTGTTAGTAAAATGCACTCATAGGTTCCTTGAGTCAAAGGATGAATGGACAGAAAGAGAGAGCGATAGAGAAAGGTTCGAGACAGAGAGTCCATCTGTCAGGTCAGCCGATGTCAGTGATTGATCGAGGGACGATGGCAGAGGGTGGAATGAATAAAGAAAGGGATGGCAGAGGAGGAGTAATAGATTTAAAGGGTCAGGAGAGATGAACTCTTACAAAAAAGAGAGTGATGTGATTTAAAATGACTTGAAACACTCTACAACTCTAAACACAATCAGACTCTGACCATTTTAAACTGTCTTAGGACACGTGCTGTTTGTTTGCCAGTGCGTGTTCCTGTTGGGAGGGAGATTTGTTACTACAAAGACAGAACAGGAGATTTCTATTGAAGGAGGGCTAGGCCACAGACACAAAGTTACTTCTATTGACTGAACACATTTATATTATAAATAAAGCGACGTATTCTCTTATTTACGATAAAGACTTTTTGGACTGGAAATACCTATTAACCAAAAATCGGCATAATAGTAGTTGTAAAAGTAAATGTAATGTTCCAATACCTTATATTATGCAGAAAATAATACTTTTAGGTTGTTAGGTCAGCCCCTAACCTTTATTTGAACTGCAATAAACATAAAAAAAAACTGTCCACCCCGATTTGGAATAAAGATTTTGTAATGAACATGGAGTACAGTGTAGAAATGTACCAGGACTGTCCACTACGTGTGGACCATTTAGCCAATGAGCTTCCTATCTCTCTCTCTATCTGTCACACACACACACACACACACACACACACTCCTTGTCCTGTCAGTGTTGTGATTGATAGCTGCATTGTCACTGTGAAGTTAAGAGCGGTGCAGGTCATGGTAAAATGGCTGCTGCTGCATTCTCCCTAGAGAGAAAGACAAGGTGGGCAGTCTGGAGCTCAACGCTGCGGCCAGTTGGCCAGTTTTTTGACATTTTTTCGTCATCTCAAGGGTAGTGATGAGCTGGAAGAATACAATAAATTTAACAGAGGGATCTCCACTTTAGTGTGGAAGCTTTAGCGATCCATCGGACACTCTATATGTTTATTCACATTTTATTCAAATTGTTGTTTTTAGCAGAATAGAAAGGGTGCCCCCATGTTTTGGTAGATCAGTGAGTATAGAGTAATTTTTAACTCATGAATAATCCCTTATGTGACACTGTTCATGAATATGCTGTGTATGTATGTACAGTATATATATATATATATATAGCATGTACAAGCTAGATCTCTGAATTGGTTTTAGAACTGAAATTGTAAATACTGGAAACTGAAGTGTACTTCCTGACGTGGTAGAGTTGGAGGTGAACTGACCCTAGTCTTGCTTGACCGCTCCTACAGGTGCTTAAAAAAGAAAGTCAGGAGTTTGTGGCGCGGAGTTACTGGGACATTCTGAGGCGAAGCGCCAGTCAAGTCCTCTTTTCTGACCTGGCGGAGGTACATACCTAACTGTTCTCTGTCCCTTCATTCCTCTGTTCTTCATCCTTCTCTCTTCCTCTTCCTCTGTTTAATGTAGATCCTCCCACCATCCCTGTAGCCTCACAGGAGTGAAGCTGCATCAAGCTTAGCCAGAATTAGACTTGAAAAGGCCATGTTTGATCTTTGTTTTTTAGAGCAATTATGCCTCAGTGTTCGTATGAAAGTTTGTGAAAGTTTCTAAATTTTCATGGGTTAAAAAAAAGAAAGAATCAAAAATGTTTGTTAATATGGGCTTATTGTAAATGATCACCCTAACTTTTTCATTCTGGTTTAGCTTGATCTCAGTCATGTACATAGACTTATGTACCTGCCAACCTTTCCCAGGATGCCTTTTTTGTCCCACTTCATTTTGTTTTGTACTGTGTTTTGTGTCTTACCACATTAACTGAAATTACCTACCATACCATAGTACACAAGTTCATTATTCCGTTCCTTTTTACTTGGATGAGCTCTGAAAAGACCTCCTTTCAGTACACATAATATGCACAGTGTGATATCTCTGTTCTAATATTTGTATATTTATATATGATATTTATGTACTGTGTACAATTTTATGGCCTGAACAGAGCTTTCTCCAAATCGTTTGAAATCTTTCTTTCCATCCTAAACCCATTTCACTGTGTCAGTCTCTTGTTTCTAAAGAGCAAATATAACAAGATATTTTTTTCTTTATATTTGTTCTTATTAATTATTATATTTGAAAGACGTTTATTTTTTGTTTTGGTGCGGTCTACAGTTATGACAGTACTGATCCATTAATTTCAATTGGACAATATGAAATATTGTAATTCCCATATAATAACAGCTTGTTCTGTCTGTTCTTTTCATTCTGCTTCTGTATGTGTATCTGTGCCTTGTTATCTGTGCAGTGTTGAGGCTAGTGTTATAGCTTTGATGTCAAATCATTCTCAGTTTACACCACAACATACTTAATGACACTGGTACACAGTGTAACGTTAAGAACACTGACTTCAGAGCACATACAAACCCTGATCATTGTATAGCAGCTAGGCGTGTAAGAAAATACAGATACACTTGAGTATTGCGATATTATGTTTTTTGATACTGTATCAAGTCTCAAAATTACTGTATTCATTTTTAATTAAGAGTTTACAGGCAAAGATTTGTGGCAGTGGTTCATATTGTGTTTAAACCCCGAGCACTAATTAGATGTTTTGATAGCATAAAAAGTCTAATTTTTTAAAACTTAAAATTAGATTTAAAAAATGGCAATATATCACCTTGCTTGCAGTATCACAGCAATTGCAATATATTAAATTGTAACCTCATGACCAACGAGCCAATTAAATAGGATAATTACTAATTCTGACTAGAATTACAGTTACTTAGAGCTACACAAGGTTGATATCATGTATTGTTGTATTCTTGAGTGTATGGCCACATACATGGTTCATGCAAATACACAAACACAAATTACAACAACTGGCTCAGCTAGCACAAATGCAAGTGGGACTCTTAGCATTGCCATTAGGGGCGCTATAGCACTCTGATTCTGTGCCCACAAATATCTGTTAAAAACAAACAAAGCAATTAGACTAAAATACAAAAACAATTATTGTATGGGTAAAAAAAGTGTCTATGTGCAAATAATGACATTTTTACCTTTTATTGGTTTACTCATGTGCAGCTCAAATTGTCTTTCGAATAGGGCTAACACAAGGTGAAGGTGCTGGTAATGATTAATAAGAGCCAACACAGTGTGAGCAGGTTTGCTGACTAATGACAGGCTGTATGCTGTGGTGGCAGCGGAAGCCGAGGTGGAGGTAATGACAGTGGAGCATAATGGGACTGACCTTGTATTTACACTGAGCAGCCTTTCATCTGCCAGGATGTCAGACGGACAGCACAGACGAATCAGACAGAAGGGGAGGCAGGGGTGAGGAAAATATGAGAAAGAAAAACAAGAGCATTAAAAGTGAGAGGGATTAAAATTTGTGAATTGCAATAAATCAAACTAAAATATAAAACAACAGAAGTGGAAAGTGATAAAAATAAATAAAAAATTGTAATAAATGTGTTTGAATAGCTAATCTGATAAGCAGAAAACATGAGGGTAAAGAAAAAAAGGGAAGAGATAAAATCAGACAGCACACAGGTAAGAGAGTCACAAAGAAGATGACACAGGTCAGCAGAGAGAACAAATGTTATAGAACAAAGTAGGTGGGGAGAAAAGAAGTTTGGGAAGCACAGATATATAGATGTATCTGTTTACTCAACAGATTAGTCACCATTGTACTTCTTTGCTTTTGTCTGGAGAAGGAGGGATTGACTGACAGGAAAGAGCAAATCACATGTTTGCCAGGTGAAGGAGGTACTGACAGGTAGTATGAGGAGAAAGGACATTAGAGGAATCAGAGCAGGGGTCAAGATAAGAGGAGAAAAAAATGATAAGAGATGAAGAGAAAAATGAGAGAGAGAGAAGTGGGAGATAAAGGCAGGAGGCATGTGCAGGGAGAAAGAAGAACGGGTTATGGGAAGGGAAAGCAGGGTACGCTGTTTTACCCTGGAAGGTGTGAGTGACTGACAGCCTGACTGACTTGACTAAAGACCGACAATGAGCTCTTCCTCCAAGGTATTACTCACAGATAAGGAGGGTGAGGAAGATCGTTTAGTGTTTACATCAGTAATGACTGTTTTTACCTTCAGCTTCATGATCAAAGTCTGGTTAAACCTGCACACACATAAACATAGATGGATAAATAGACACATGCATACACCAGGTGTCGGCTCGTGCCTTGTGGGCGTGGTAACCATTAGGTCTTCGTGGGGATGATGAGCTCACACTGAGGCTGATGCACACGTCCAGGAACGATAAACTTGTTGTGATCAGTTTAGGATTGCGTTACCCGAGGTTAGATTGATAGGAGTCCTTAAAAAACAAAGCAATACCTTCATTTTTTTTTTTTTACCTTTTTGATAGTTTGACTATTTGACTATAGCATTCAGTTTAGTGACCTAAAGGGAAAAACACACTAAAACTGCACTGACACTGATTTTGTTTTTGCTGGTTAAACAACCTATTGAAGCACTTTTTTATTGCTTCATAGTGTGCAATTAATCTGTTTTGGTTGCATCAAACTTGTTTCCAGTCACCGCAGGTAACTCTTCTTAGTAATAAAGCTCCGACAACCCACTGAGCACAACTTGTCCAGTAACAAGCAGCAGACAGACAATGTTAGTGACGAGCTTGTGAACACAGTGGAGCATTTAGGAGTGGGTGGAGACCATGAAATGAACACAAATGTTGATTTACATTTGAAATGTATGTTGACTTACAGCTTGTATAGTTTATAGACAGCTCTGCTGCACCAAAATGGCCAGAATATTAAACAGATGCCACTTTAAAAATAATTTTTGAACAGATTTTATTGACAGAGAAAGACAACTAGTTACATATTTGATTTTATATATATTATATCTACTACTTAGTCCAGGCACATTACTTTGCTTACTCTTTTTACCACGTGAACCAACTTCATAGTGAAACACCTGATGAATTGTAATTACAGTTTGGTCAAAACATATGCCTTTCTGAAATATATTTAGAGCTGATAAGAGTAAAACAACAAGTTTAGGACAGTAAAGGAAAAGAACAGTAGGGAAGTCGATATAGGTGGGAAGAAGGGCAGAGGCACGCCACCTGGACACTGTCTAGATGCATGAACAGCTCATAAAGTGTCATAAAGAGTTAAGTTATGAGTCAGTTACAAGATAAAAGTATGTCGTCCTGTTTGTCAGTAATCAGAGACTTAATGAAAAAAACCCTCTAATAAGTGAGCCACTAAAAACAAGACACTAAAATGATAAGTCTGTAATTGTTTCAGTTTGTCTGTGTTTATATGAAGGAGATCTTCCTTTGTCCGTAATCAAAGACTGAAAGACCAGACCGCACAGTAAATCAGAAACAGACAGTCGGGAGTCACACTGATGTTGGTGGTCCTGAAACAGGGTTTACTTTTAATATTTCTTTCCCAGAAGACATTTTTATCCTGTGAGTTACCAATTTGCATCCATTATAGCAAGATCTACTAGAGGGTATTTTGTTTGGAATGTGCTTAGTGCCTTTATCTATAACTACATCTATATCTACATCTTTAGAGAACACTACTAGTGTATAGTCATAAATAACCAAAACTCATAACTATAACTATAGTTATCTGATTTGGTTTTCTGAGTGCTTATATAATGGACTTTTGTCAGTGATGTTTTTAGTCCACAAATAATCTATAGCAGTTGTTCCTCTGGAGATCATTATACCATTTCTCTTCCTGCAAATCAGTCATATTATTTTTCTCATTTCTGAATTCTTAAATTATATTGTATTACACCAAACAAAAACAAAACAAACAAAAAACTACAACTTTTTACTTTGACAACACCTTCTTTTTGTCTTCCATAAACCTGTGCCATTCTGTTTGACATTTTCTTCTCGTCCCATATCGGATTTTAGGATTTTACCCTTGAGGTAGAACCACGAATGGCATCATGGTGATAATGATGACGATGATGATGATGGAAATGACATAAATGCTTTTCCTTCTTAGTAGGGCATGAGATTTCTCCTAGTCTGCATATTTGTTAGCATGGCCATGGATTGGATGGGGGTAGCTGTGTGGAGCATGGCAGGGAGAGAGAGAAATTACAAGCTTTTGAAGTCCTTTCATTCTGTCTTAACGCTGGCTAAGTTTTTTTCTGGAAAAACACCTTTTTCTGAGATAGACATGTTAGCGAGCATAAACAAAGGCAAAACACTTTCGTTTTATCTGAAAGGCTCATAAAATTAACCCATGTCATCTTGTTTTTGCAAGGGATAAAGAAAGTGTTAACCTGCAGATTATAGCATGTGCAAATAGTATAAACAGGCCAAAGCCAGTTTAATGGTTCTCAAATACCCAGGATAAATGAGTAAACACACACTTGCAAAGCATGGAAGGAAGAAAGATGGATATCTAAACACAGAGGATAGAAGAAATAAACTGCACAGTAGTTGCAAAGTTGCATCCATGATTGTCATCCATTGACAGAAAAAGGTGGCGTCGGCTCACATTCTCTGCATTTGTGCTTATGTGTGTTTTTGTTTCATGCTGCTGTTTGTGATTTGTTCTGTTTAGGTGTGCCAGTGTGGCATTTACAGAGAAATGCATGGTATGTGGTGACTTTAATGGGTCTGTGTACGTTTACCCACTCAGTGTTATGTATTTGTCCTCTAGTTCTTCCACACATCTTGTCTACCTCTTCTGTTTCTCTCACCTTTGCTCTGTTTATCATACTTTATGTTCAACACGTCTCTGTACATGGTTTGTGACCCCTCAGGGAATATAGGCATGACTCTGTTTCTTGTTGTGTCTCTGTGTCTTTATGTGTGCTGCTACCTGAGCAATCCTCGTGTCTCTATTGGTCTGTGTTCTGCTGCTACAACAACACTTCTTGCCAGTCTGGGCAGCATGGACAAAACATAGCTCCATATCTCTTAATTTCCATACTTTGCTTTCAAGAACAACAATGAGGATGATCTTGATTCTTAGAATTAAAATCCCCTTTTTCCCATTTTACTTGACTGTTCTTTCTGCACTTATCTTCCAGAAAACTGTGACAATAAAGTGTTTAATCGTGGCAGTGTGTTTTTCTGTTTACTAAATTGATACTTTAAGAGGATGAACTTAAACGTGATTGCTGCCTAGACTGGTGTGATGATGTTATGATGGCTGATGACTGTTTGTTCGAGTTCATTCATTTGATTGACAGTTTGTTGAAGCTCATCTTGCGCACATTCTGCACATGGTAAGCAGAAACCTGCTTTCTGCTAGCCTGGCACCAGGATAACCATGTTGGATTGATGATGGACCCACTGCTTCTCCGACAACCAAAAAACTTGATGTTTCTCGATTTATCACACATTGAGTCTCTTTCTTATTCCTCCCTCTCTGATGATGATTCATAGCGAGCAGATGAGTGTATGACAATTGACACTACCCTACTGGTCCATTTCTTTGGGAAGAAAGGAAAGGCAGAACTTACCTTTGATGACTTCTACAGGTACTAAAAATATTCAGCAGACAGCACGAACAATCTCAAAATAGTACCGTGCTTAGTTTGATAAACCTTTGATCACAGTCTCCTTCTCATTTGCCTTCCTTTTTGCTCTTCAGGTTTATGGATAACCTGCAGACTGAGGTGCTGGAAATTGAGTTTTTGACCTACTCTAAAGGAATGACCACCATCAGTGAGGAAGACTTTGCCAAAATCCTGCTACGCTTCACCAATGTGGACAACATCAGCGCCTACTTGGAGAATGTTCGCCAGTGTATACCTGATGAGAAGGTGCAATACACACATATGCACAGTTCTTTATACAGCACGCCGCATGTCTGAAATATGGGCAGCTTCAGTAAATTGAAGTAAAATAGAGTGGTGCTTGAAAGTTTGTGAACCCTTTAGAAGCCAAAATCAATGAGACAAAATTACACTTCTTTGTTTGTTGTTACTGTGGAAAATTATCCAATCTTAAATATTTGTGTGTGGTAAATGTATGTGAATCCATGTCTTCATTAATTGGTTTGGCCCCATTGCTAAAGGGTTAATAAATCTTCAAGTGTCACATGGAAGAAATTCAGAAGCCCTGCAGAATAGCCAAGAGGTGATGAAATGACTAGGAAAGGTTATCTGTCCTAGTCTTTTAACCCCTTGTTTCACTTCTTCTTCCTGCTGTAAGGGTGCTCATCTTTCTAGAGTGTAATTTCCCACCACTGTCTGTGCTTGAGGCTGTTGTGGCTCTCCACACTTGAGCACTCTACTGCTTCAGTTGACTTCACACAAACACTCACACTATCTATCTATCTATCTATCTATCTATCTATCTATCTATCTATCTATCTATCTATCTATCTATCTATCTAT
>JAUMHL010000001.1:18146323-18158562 GCA_032362345.1 Sandelia bainsii
TTTTTAGATTTCTATGTTCTTATCATGTTTTTTGTTTTTGTGTATTCTGTGCTTTGTGTATTAGTATTACGTACTGATTATTTTCTGTTGGTGCTGATCTTATGTTTTATGGTTGTGGTTCTTCTCTTTCTTTTTGAACTGAGAGCGGCTGTAACGAGGCAAAACAATTTCCCTTGTTTTTTGAATCTTGAATCTTCATATAGTCTGCATGTTTTCAGGATGTTCTGTCAAGCCAGTCAGTCAGAACTGATGAAGCCTTTCGGATGAGAGGTGAAGCGTCCTCAAGAACTTAAAGCAAGTCCAGTTACAACTGAACAGCTCCTTTGGGATAACCATGACATGATGAAAATCCTCACACACAGCAGGCTACTTTGAATTTCATCAGGATCTAAATGGTCTCTCTGGGATGGCCATTCTTTTCAAACATCTCTGCACTTACAGCTTCTGATTGGCTGAACACACATAATTTAATCAATCAGCAGTGGGTGGGGCAGAGATAGTAATAAGCAGAAATAAGCAGGTAAGTAACCCTCAAGGACCAGGATTGTTCCCCAGCTATTTTGGTCACATGTATTCCTATGAACTAGATGAACTAGTAGCACATACAAGTTGTGTTGATATTCACAGTACTCTTTTAACAACGTTTGTTTCAAATTTTAGTGATGGTAATAGCAGGTCTTGCTTGTCATTGTAGGAACACACAAGCACAGGGGTTATTTATTATATTAATGATGGCCAAGTCCTCTTCACCAATAAGCCATGAGAGTGTGACAGCAAGTCTGCATAAATAGTTACCAGGAACTTGAGGTTGGAGCATCAAAAATTGATTGATTAGCAAGATGTCCTGAGTCTTGTGTGGGTATAACATCTGTTTATGTATGTTATATGTATTCAAACAAGTTCCCTTTGGGATTAATAAAGTGTTTTACTCTTGAATTGAATGTTTAGTGTTGTTATACATAGCTGTGAAGGTTGAGGCAGCAGGAAAAGTCTAAACGCAGCAGCCATCCATCAATGAATCTTTAAAAGTGCTCAGTCACTCAACTGGTCTTTACAACACATTTGACTTTCTTGGTTCCTGTTAGAGGTGTTCACAGGTCCACTAGGTTCTGAGGACTCCAGAAAACCCATATTCTTCTTGGTCCGATTGGGTCAACTCGGGTCTGCACCTCAATATGTCCAGGATCCAAATTAATCTGAATGGATTTGAAACTGTGCAGAGCTGTGTGAAGAGCATGGAAAAGAGAAACTGAAGCCTGAACCCCTGGTTATTACAGTGTAATGAGAATTACTTTAATAAAGCCACAGAAAACATTTTAAACAGGAAACAGTAGTATACACAATATAGTAAATTCAATCAATTATATGTGTTTAAGCTGTTGTCCAAAAGTAATCACCATTTAATAAAATACTTAAAATGCAGTGTCCATTATATGTTTTAAATAATAATTAAAACATTTTAAAAGTATTGTGTTTATATATATCTTATACAATGTGAGGGTTTGTTAATTAAACATGAAACTCGTTTTTTAATTAGTTCATTTTATTATGACAGTGGAAAACAGGAAGTTACGCCATACGTGGACGTACGTAAATAAGTTGATCAGGCTTTCACTCGAAAGGTTGGTGTTTTCCTTTAGTTATAATTATCTGTCGTTTCAGTAATATTAATGACAGTGCTAAAACTACATACAAATTATTTGAGCTAATACAGAATTGTCATTTTATCCGACACACGAGGATATGCCATCTGACTTTGTAATGTAACTACAAAGTAAGCATTAAACGGAGTCGTTCGTCAACCAGCTAGTCGGAGTTAGCAGCACAGATCTCCACTCCGTGTGCGGTTCATGCTCACTTTCTCTTCCATTTCGTCTGTAGTCGGCCTTTAGATTCACTAAGTTGAGGTCGTGCTTTCGCCAGGAGAGAATGAACTGGATTTTCCCCTTGTCCAAAGGCTCCGGACCGCTCCCTCCTCTCAACAGCCTACAGCAACAAAGACAGCGGCAGATCGAGTCACTCAAAGCCGCTCACCCCAGGTAACACTAAGGTGAACAGCAACTGGTCACCTAAAATCTGGCGTCGCTGCTGCTTATTAACGTGTTAACATAAGCATTATTTTGCAGCCTGGTTACCACACAGTTTCACTCATCAGTTTATTAACTTAACCACTGAAACATGTTTTCTCAGTTTATGTTTACTTAGCACAGCTAGCTACCTCACCGCTTAGTCCGACGTAATTTATGATAACAATTAGCTCACAACCCCCGTTTGTCTTTAATGTTTCTTAAGCGATTCTGTAAAAAATGTCAAAATGCTGTTAGTCACACGATTTGATGTGAAGCTACAACTACTGACACCCGGCAGTGTGGTCGTTTAGCGGCTAATGTTTGCTAACGTTTCGTCATAGCTAACTAGCTAGATGAGGTGTGTTAGCGGTCTGCCTAGTCCAGTGTCAGTCACGGTGTCTATTTTTAGGGTAGATGACACAAGTTGTAGCTGACCGATCATGTCCTGTGAGAGTTCCAGTGTTTGCTAGGCCAACTTGTCACGCAAGTAGAAGGAGCTAGCTAATTAGATGTAGATATTAAAGTATTAGCCTTTCTTTACTAAAGAGCTCTGTTATCTCAGTGACTGTTTTTATCTTTCTACTAAATTAGATATTAACTGACAGCACAAACGGCCTTAGGTCGTCTGTTGTCAGTCAGATGCATTTATTAAATCATAGCTCTTCCTATGTAAAGTATGCTCAGTGTGTGGCAGAAAAATTAGATTAGACACTATGATGGTCCTGTTTCTTACAAAAGTACAGTTTATTCACGGGATTGCAGAGGCCACACAGCCTCACATTGTAAAGCCCCTCCAAGGCAAATTTGTGATACTAGATTTTGTAAATAAAATTTTGATTTGAAGGGCTAGTATGCTGCTCATCATCATTTCTTGTTTTCTAAGAAGTTCAGATATAATAGTTTAACACTGTCAAAAATACAGATTTGGACATTGGTATGTGTTTTTTTTTTTTTTTTTTTTTTTTGTATTTTTTACAAAAAATATGCTTCAACATTTAGTATAATGTGAAATACACTGATGTTGAAGCCTCATGAGACCAATATTCACTGAATTGCAGAATTAATTGCTTATAAGCTAAATAACTTTTCCTCAATGGAATTACAAGACATAGTTGATAGAACTTATTCCATCCATGTTTGACAAACAACGCAAATAATCAATGAGAATAGTGCTGTGCCAAACCAGTTTTGTGGCTGGAATAAAGTTACAGTACTGGGGAATACATTTAGGATATGTGCAGTTGTGTTGAAATCATGTTCCCACAAAAACAGGTAATACCACTTACCCTGTTTTACTATATGAAGCAGTGCCGTCTTTAGAGCGTGCACGATGCAAGACTTTACAGTCCCAGACCAAAGTAAGTGCTAAACACAGCAGACCATAATGTCCGCTTTTTCCAGCACTATTTCTTATGACAAAAAACAGACACAGTGTTATCACAAATGCAACAATCTACTTTAATACAAATGACATAATGTCAGTAAGGAACATATGAGCTTGACAGAAATACTAATTTGATTTATATGGCAATATATGTCGAAATGAAAACAATTATCAGAATAACATTTTGTTATATTGTCCAGCTCTAACCTATACAGTACACTACTGTGTACACAGTATTAAGCAAAACCATTGCCATTGCTGTTATTGAAGCTGCTTCCTCTCTACATACTATATATTTGTTTGTTACGCTGTCTTGCTAAGAGATATAGTTACTGGACTAAGAAGATGGCCTGTAAAAGTCTCTGTATGAATCTGTCTCTCCCTTCAAATTACCAGAATTTACATACATATCGATGGAAAAACTATAACTTTTATAAATGTGTTCAATATAAATCATGATTACAGATACTGGATTATAAACAGTGACATTCCTCTGTTTATGTTTATGTTCCTCTTAACAGCCTTGCAGAGATCCAGAAGGATGTGGAGTACAGAATACCGTTCACAGTCAACAACTCCACCATTAGTGTTAACATGTGAGTATGTTTTTGCACATATAGTCAAACTGTCAGAGCATCAAAAGCAGCCTGCTTCACACTCAGTTTGTACCTCAGCCATTGACATTGGAAAACTAGATACATTAATTAACCAGAGGCAAAGCATGTTAGAGTGCAGTGCTTAAAAATGTTGTAGCACCTTACAGTGACGTTGTGGAGTGTTGAATAGAAGGCAAAACCAGTGTTATAGTAAAGAAACTACACCAAAAGGACTACTAACATTACATTAGAAGCTGTTTTCGCAAGACACTCGCAGAACGGAGACATGCCAAGAAAAACAAGTAAAGCCTTCAAAGCAGCTGGATTTTGTCCTTGCAACATGAAGCAGTCTAATTCCTGCTGCTCATGAGAGCTCATAGTGAAAACCTTCATCATATTCACACCCATTGGTACCAAGGTTTGTATTTTTATCACTTGACATCTTTGTGATCTGGTGAGAAATAAATATTACACTGCCATCATACATTTTTACACTATTAACTGCTATAATGCATTATAGTATTATGGCATCACATATTTACATCTTGTTATAGCATCCTGTTACCTGGAATCTTGAATACTGAAGATGGTATACTTTATTTTTGTTTTTCTTTTACCTTTTTCCTTACAGCCTGCTACCTCCTCAGTTTCCTCAGGATAAGCCAGTGGTCAGTGTCTACCCCCCTGTTGGTCATCACTTAGTTGACAGCAACAATGGTAGCATAGTCACAAGCTCCCCCATCACTAATGTAAGTACTAATCTAGTCTATACAGATGCCCAAATTTAGTTTTCATACTCAATGTAAAGGATTTAAAGCAGTGGTTCTCAAACTATAGTACTCGTACCACTTGTGGTAGTTCCCTCTAGTGGTACACAGGAACACCTGAGATTTTTTAAATAATAACATTAAAGACATAATACCACTATAGTTTACAGGTGAACTGTCTTCCGCTCACTGGACAACGTCAGGCTTTTACACACTTTACATCTCCATAAAAATTACTAACAGCTGTAGAGTCATAACACTGCATCCCGATCTCTCAGGCTGTTTTTACGCACGGCCACATGGACAGAAACATCCTCACAGACATCGCTGAAATCTGTTAGTTCATAAATCAAGACCACGGATTAATAAGTGTGTCATACAGCCGCTTTGAAGCCCAGTGTGTTCCTCTCTGGCAGCTCAAATAAAGCCACAAAATCATCCTAGTTTACAGGTGAACTGTTTCGGCTCACTGGACAACGTCAGACTTTTATACACTTTACATCTCCATAAACATTATTAACAGCATTAGAGTCACAACACTGCATTCCGAATTACAAGTGTTAGTCTAAACTAACTATACAGTGTTTTCATTCACATGATGTTGTAGCGGAAATCTGGTATCTGAATGTCTGTCATAAATAAGAACCATGTCCAGTTTTGTTTGGGACATTTAATTCAGATACATGAGCAGACAATCTGAAAACACAGGTCGGTATAATGACGCTAAATTGATTGAAGTTGGTTTCCGCTGACATGCAGAAGGCAGACAGCTGGGTGCACAAACGGTGTTTTTACGCACGGTCACATGGACAGAAACAACCTTATTCACAGACATTTCTGAAGTCTAGCCGCTGAAGTCTGTTGGTTGATCAGGATGTAATGGTAAATCACCTATTTCTGAATCCAGAGTGAGCTAACGGGTGATCTCGCGGGTGAAGTGTGCGCATTTGGCTACAGCTGTACAGCTGTCTGCCTTCTGCCTTCACAAAACTACTCAAGTAAAAGTAAAACGTATGGTTCAATAAAACTACTCATAGAAGTACATAAAAAAAAAAAAAAAAGTTACTTAAGTAAATATAACGGAGTAAATGTAACTCGTTACTACCCACCTCTGGTCATAATTGTGGTACTTGGAAAGCCAAATATTTTTTAGGTGGTACTCAGTGTAAAAAGTTTGAGAACCACTGATTTAGAGAAAACTGGTAAACACAAAAGAAATTATTGCTGTTATAGGCAAATGAAGGGAAAAGATCAGTACTTTTAGCTGAACCAAAAATAATTCTCACATCTCATATCTGACTAAAAACAAAACTGAAATGAATGAGTGTAAGAAGGTGGTTTCCACAGCCAAATGGTAGATCTCTGCAAAATTCAAACCCATGTGACTCGCAAAAAACGTGGTTTTCTAGACATTCTGACTATTCTACCAAACAACAAAGGTATCTGTAATATTATGACTGTATTCAGTGCACAGTATAGTTCTGTTTTTTGTGGTCAACTGTAGCGATGTGTTTCTGCCTTTCTCCTGGTTCACTACTTTCTTTCTTATTGTTTGTTTCATGCCGTACCTTTACCTGTGACCTTACAGTATTCTCATTTTCATAGGTATTCAGTTTTTCTTGTGTTTTTTTGTAGTTTGGGATGCACTCTGATCTGGGTAAGGTTATTCAGAGTTTGCTGGACGAGTTCTGGAAAAGTCCCCCTGCCCTGATGACTACTGGCCCTGCTGGCTTTCCATAGTAAGTGTCATCTGACATTTATGGAGAATATAAGACACTTGTCTCTCACTACCTTGTCAGTATACAGTGCTGTGAAAAAGTTTTTGCCCCCTTCCTGATTTTTTACTTTTTTGCATATTTGTCAAACTTAAATTATTCAGATCATCAAACACATTTTATTATTACACATACATAACCTGAGTAAATACAAAATGTAGTTTTTAAATAATGATTTCATTTATTAAGGGAAAAAAGCTGTCCAAACCTGCCTGGCCCTATGTGAAAAAGTAATTGCCCCCTCTTGCTAAATCATGAAAGAACTGTGATTAACTACATTTTTTGGAAAGCTGAATTCAGTTTCACTTGCCACACCCAGGACTGATTACTGCCAGAACCTATTGAATCAAGAAAACACTTACATAGAAGCTGTCTGACAAAGTGAAGCACACTAAAAGATCTCACACATCATGCTGTGATCTAAAGGAATTAAACAGGCTGTTTGTGCTCGAAAACTCCCCAATGTGGCTGAATTAAAAATTTTGCACAAAAGATGTGAAAGACTTACTGCTAGTTAATGCAAACTCTTGATTGCAGTTGTTGCCGCCAAGGGTGGCACAATACATTTTTGGGTTTAGGGGCAGTTACTTTTTCTTTTTTTTTAAACTACATTTTGTATTTACTCGGGTTATGTTTGTTTGACAATCTGAATCATCATAAGTGTGACAAATATTCAAAAAAGTAAAAAAATCAGGAAGGGGGCAAATATTTTTTCACAGCACTGTATGCAGGTGTTGTGCACCCATGGTCTTTAATTATTTTGCCAGTATATTTTTATTTGGGCTGTGCAGCAAGAAAATTCAAGAAGCAGTTAATTATTATCAGGATTTGCCACATTGCTATGTAACTTTGTCTTGTTTTTATCTGTTGTTTTATTTTATATTAATAGTTATAATTAAAGTGAGCTTACCCAGCTTGTAAAACAGAAACTTTCTTGTTATGATTTCCTTTTAAAATAAATTTAATATGTTTGTCATGCTTTAGTGAAATAATCTCTGTCTTCTCCACCCTTATATTGTAGTAGTATATACAAGCCGCCAGGCATCACTCCTTTCCCCACTCAGGCTTTCCACTATGGTTCTCGCCATGTTGGTCCCAGTCAGACGCCGTCCTCTGGTCCAGGCCCAGCTCCCACGCCTCACCCAGGGGTCGATGGTGCTCATGGGCCCTCTCGAGTTCCAGCCCAATATGGACTGATTTCTGACCTGCCACTGCCTGTACCCACTGGAGACTCACAGGTACACTTGTGATAAATGCTGCGTACAAGTTGTAAAGTTTTTTAAACAGCTTGTCATCATTGCAAAGCATTAGCTTTACCAAATTCGATGAAGAACATAACGTCACTCAAGAATTGTATTCTCTAGACCAGGAACCAAATCACATGTCAAGATTTCCTGACCTTGTGTTATAATCTTGTATATGATAACGAATGTCTCTTGTTGCAATCTGTTGCACTGATTGGTGTTCATACTGAATGAAAATAAGGTTGGATCTACAGTACTTTCATACTCTAACCAGCATCTTTGAATACAAAGTAGATTTATTGAGCAATATGTTGTCATTTTAGTCTTTATTTCGTTGCTTGACAGTGGAGAAACAGGCAGGAAACACATAAAGAGAGGGTGTGACATGCAACAAAGGTCCACAACCAGATTTGAACTGGGGATGTTGCGGTCATGTTGCACGTTGTTGTTGCCCTGTCAATAACTTTTAGGCTACCTGTGTGCTCCAAAATGTGTGATATTTTGGATAACCATATACCCTTATACCTGTGTCTCTTTTAGGCTGGACTGAATGGACATGTGTACAAAATGCCAGAGATTCCTGATTCTTTTTCTGAACTTTGTGACATGAAGTAAATAATTCCAGAACATCTACATATAGATAATATTCATTGTCATTATTATTACTATGTAATATAGTTTACCTGTACTTGACAGTTTTCTGTTTTTACTGTCTTCTATCTATCTATATATGTATATATATAAATAACACCTTGTTCTTCTCTTTGCCGCAGTCTGACCCAGTTGTCTGATATGTCTGAAAATGAGGATGTGTTACTGGAGTTCTTTGTGAGTTTGCCACAGCTCAAACAGGTTGCTAGTGATAAAGAAGAGCTGGTCAACAGTATAGTGGACATGGCTAGTAAGTTCCTCTCCTGCCTCAAAGGTCAATCATTAAGGGGATTTTTAATGAAGTTACAAATATCTGTACATCTGTTTTGTTACTGCAGAGAAGAACCTTCAGATGGAGCCACAGCTGGAAGGAAAAAGACAAGAAATGCTGTATAAGGTTAGATCTTAATCTCTTGTGATCTATATGCACACACACATACAGTACACACTGAACTCATTCATCATGCTATTGTGTTTTTGTCTGTCGTGTTAACAGTATGAACAGCTGACCCAGATGAAAGCAGCCTTCGAGACGAAGATGCAGAGACAGCATGAACTCAGTGAGGTAAGAGGCTGCATTTATCACACTGTGACATGAAGAAAATGGTAAGAGTTGATTTATTATGCCTCTGCACCGGCGACAGCTAGTGTTGTCCATCCATCTGGCCACCCAATTCTTGTGAACGCGATACTTAAAGAACGCTTGTCCATGCTTTATCTCAGTAACATCTGGCACAATTGTCTGCTTGAACTTGTGCATAAACTTAGTAGAATATGAGTCTGGACAGACATGCGTCAACTACAACATCACTGGTTAGCAGAGGCATACAACCGCAATGCAGTAATTTCAGTAATATTTTTAGAGCATGTGCACATTTTGGATTGAAGCTTAAAATGGTCATTTTTGACTTTCAGTTTTTAATTTTAGTGAGTGAAACTGTCAATTTAGGTTGTTTTAAATTTTAGGAGCTCTCAAGTGTAGTTTTAGTACTTGATTGGTCGGAGAAAGAAAGTCTAAGGCCACATTGTTGTTGCCCTGTCAAATAAAGGAAGGGTGGTGTTCTAAGAAACCAAACATGATTGGTGTTTTTATTACTTTTCATCTCTTTTTTTCCTCTTCTAGAGTTGCAGTCTTAGTACTTTACAGGCTCGGTTAAAAGTTGCAGCCCACCAGGCAGAAGAGGAGTCAGAGGTGACGGCTGAAAACTTCCTGGAGGGTCGCACAGATATAGATGAATTCCTGAACAGCTTCATGGACAAGAGAACGGTAAGAGGCCTGGAGGATCTGTGTGAAGACTGTGATATATTGTTAATGAGTCTGAACTTTATCAGAAGTACATTATATAACATTGACTGTTAACTCTACAGCTTTGCCACAGCAGAAGAGCCAAAGAGGAGAAGTTGCAACAGTCCATCAACATGCATGGACAGTTTCCTACTAGCCACTAAAACACAAGGTACAACACATAAATTACATGAGAAGCTGTAATATCCAGGCAGTCATTTCCCTCTTTACATTGGGAAACAAATTGATTTGAGCAGACAGGCAGTTTTGTTTGCATCTAAACATACCTCCACTTTTTCAGAGAAAACCAGTTTGTCATTGTCATGCATTGTCTTTCATTCTACGTCTTCTTACATTTGGTCCTCAGGTTTGGTGTTTTCTCAGTCAACTGCTGCCAACTAAAAGGATAAAGACATTAGAATGGACGAAAAGCACACAGTCAACGATGGGCACTTGGGCTATAAAAAGAAGCTTAGATCTGGACTAAAAAACTGTTGAAGTTGGATCGTGTCAAAGCAAGATGGAGGACGCTTTGGTTCATCACAGGAGGCCAAAACTGGGAGGATGGCTGACATGTGTCTAACTGCTCAACCATATAAGAATGGCTCACATTGCGAAGATTTTTTTATTGCACATTCTGTATGTCAAGTTTTGAGTCGACAGTGGTGACGAAGAATTTTGTCTTTCCATGATTTATGTCACGGTCATCTGAGGTTGATGATGTGAACAAATTTGGAGGAAAGTACATATTTCTTTGGGCAGTATTCCCAATCTTACATTCTCTCATGCAATCACTATAAATTATTAACAGTCAAATTGCTTATGTCAGTGTCTGTATTTCCAGTCACTGACCTCAAAATCCAGTCCTACCTTCCAGAAAGGAACTAGTATTAATATACAAACATGAGGAGCAACTTTTCCACATTAAATGTCCAGCTCCTTGGTAAGGTTGTTTTGGTCTTTTACATAAATCTGATCACTGGGAATGTCATTAACAAATCAAGATAATCTGTCCAAGGCATTCTCGTAGTTTAAAAGAAATTCTGAGGGATTTACCAGCAAAATAACCAGAAGTAAGGACAGGGTAGTGTTTTCAGGAGACTTATAGATTGGCGTGATGAAATTTGAACTGGGTTTTGATCGTAGAAAGTGTTAAATTCATTATGGAAATGTTAGATTTCCCCTTTGAGCAATTTCTTGAACAAAGCCTAAATACCAGTGTGTTTGCACCAACATGAATAATTTGATTATATGTAGTACATTCATCACACAGTAAAGATTGATCTACTGTATATGACTATACATTTTGTGTCAGTGAAGATAATCCAACAGCAGACCAAAAACATACATTTTTTGTTCGATTTTGGAGTGGCTGGTAGTGGTTCATTTTATTAGCCCAGAAAACAACACCAGTGTGTGTTTTCTCTTATTTTATGGGTCACTGTTAAAATGTTGCCCACAGATTAGCAAATGTTATTTTAGACATTTGGTCCATTTAACAGAAAAATAAAGTCAGGTTATGAGTAAATCTGACTCCTGTAAACGGTTTAATAACTCCAGTATCTTAATTCTGTGCTTTTTACATTAATCAGGTTATTTGTGTGGTGGTAAATACACTGATCACTGTTTTCTCTTGAAGAGCATCGTTATGATAACCTAACACCTTTGAACTTAAAATATTTGAACCTCAAAGGATTTGGGTTTATGTTGAGGAACATTAGTTTAGATGCTGCAGTAAAATGCGATGACATTGGATACTGTACTTAAATAATGTTAATAATAGGCTATATTGTAATCAAAGACTTGAGACACCTTGTATTATATGTTCTTATTTAATTTGTTAGATTAATAAAGCATTTAGATTAAATCTGTTTATGTACTGTTTGAGTCACACGACCACCTCACATCTTTATTTATCTCAACACAAGCAAGTATACAATAATACTTGACATGTACTATACTTACTTCATTCAACATGATAGATGCTGATGGACAGTGAGTAACCAGGTACTTATTTAAATTCCTCTGATTACATGATCACAAAAGGGGACAGCAGTAGCTTGGTTGGTAGAGTGGTTGCCCATCGACTGAAGGGGTTCACAACCCGAGTTGTGGCCATACGAAGGAGTTTCCTTGGACAATTGACCCCCAAGATGTCCAAAAAAACCCATCCACTGATGTTGTACAAGCCAGTGCACTCTGGGTGCTGGTCTGCAGCCCAGTAAAATTCAGGGAGCGTTGTGTCACGATACGTTTACATCAAAAGAAGTGACCACGAATGAGGAAAATGAAAGTCGTTCAAATATCAAAAGCCACTGAGAAAACTTAAACACAATCTGCATGTGGAATAAACTTTAAGATGTCAACTAAATGGAGCCTAGTTTGAATGTCCACATCACCCGGTAAATACTTGTTGACATTTGAGTTGAGAGATTCTGGAAACATTAGTCAGATTAGTTTGCTCTTGT
>JAUMHL010000001.1:18166388-18179759 GCA_032362345.1 Sandelia bainsii
TTGTTGTTTCTATCAGTCTTTGTTTTCTTGAGATATGTTGTAGATTTTGCCACCTCCTCAGTATATGGTCACTTTTAGCTGTCTTTAGCTGAGATATGTTTTTACATTTCATGTTTACAGTAGTAATGGGCGGATCGATACAAAGTATCGATAGTATTGATACCATGTTGGTATCGGTATCGGATCGATACTAGCAAGATGGTATCGATACTTTCTCTCTTCTACTTTCAGTGCGACTGTTCCATCAGAAAGTAAACTTCCCAGTACATACTGCTCCTCTCACATCAACGTGACTCAGCGGGGCTGAGTGGACGCATGCAGGCTGTAGTGAATGATGGCACAGAGAAAGAGGAGCGTCGTGTCATCAATCAATCAATCAATCAATCAATCAATCAATCAATCTATCTATCTATCTATCTATCTATCTATCTATCTATCTATCTATCTATGTCTCTTTTTCTCATGTTTTTCTTTCATGTAAATGACAAGTCGCAAATACGTTGATACCTAACGAACGTGAAAAAGAGAACAGCGAGCTACAAAATAAACGGAGAGAAGAGGGAAATCCCTCAGAGAGACCCCCCGTTTTACAGAGACAGAGCACGCCTGCCCTCCTATCTCCCACTAGGAGAGTGTGACATCCATGAAACTTACACCACTAACCAGCATCAGTCCTACAACTTCACTGTCAAAATTATTCAATTCTGGGACAAACAGAATCAGTTTTTGGGGAGTGCGTTTTGTGGCAGGCCAGTCTAAACAAAACACAAGCGCCGCGGTGAATTTCTGTTTGAATTTCCTGGTCTGGAGTGGTGACGTCAGTCTTGTGGGCGGGCTTTGGGCGCAAGGTTGGGGGTTCCAGTGCGCATGCACCAGTTATAACAAGTCTATAGGCTCGTTCGAGATGAGCAAGTTCTGCGCAGATTATTTTTTTCTTTTTTGTATTAACAAATGAAACACAATACAATACAAACTCTCGTAGAGGATATAAATTCAACATTCAAGAAATTATAAACAACAAACAATGAGGGGGGCTAGATAAATAGATAAATTTCACAGAAAAAGATAACAAAATAGGGAACACAGGCTAAAAGACACAGGAGGCATAAATCAAAACAGTAATAGATGAGATATGTTATCATAAATCCTTACAGATTTGCTGGATTTCAGTTTCTTAAGTGATGGGAATTCCCATCATGAGCAAATGAAAGTTTAAAATAAACTATGTTCAACTATTTTAAACATTTTAAAGGAACGACTTAACAATTCTTTGTGGTTCATACTTGGAACACATGCATGCCTGTTATGAGACAGATCTGGGACACATAAACCAAACCACTATCGGGCCAGATATGGCATGCCATCACATAAACAGTGCCATCATTGCCAGACCTGGCCCACATCTGGTTGACATACCACTTGCCATGACACCAGTCAGCCAGAAGTGCCAGCTTGACGCCAGATCCGGGCCAGACCTGTCTGCTATGTGGACTGCCATGAAATGCACTCCTACAGAAATAATTCATTAGTAGCACCCATTGTGATTGTCTGTAGCTTCAAGAGAAGTATCCTGGATCTAGATTCACTTAATGTAACACTGGCGTTTTCCTATGTTCATTTTGTGCGTTTGGTCGTGTTTTTAAAGCGATTTAATGTGACGGGGGTTCCATTTGTTGTCTTATTGCGTCTTGGTTCAAGAGAGGTATCCTGGATCTGGATGTTAATTTAACACTGGTGTTTTTGTTTGTTCATATTTTGTGCGTTTGGTTGTGTTTTTACAGCAATTGTAACGTATTTAAAGTGATTTAAATTTTTTTCCCAAGTGGCCCTTATAAGGTAATAGTATCGGATCGGTATTGGTATCGGCGATACTGACCCTGTATTTACTTGGTATCGGATCGATACCAAAGCTTGCAGTATCGCACAACACTAGTTTACAGTTTACCGAGTTCGTCTTGATGACGTCACAGACAAACTCGAAAAAAATAGCTGAGCTATTTAGATTTTCATGAATAGATACTACTGAAAGCTATATTTTCGTAGTCTCACAATGATTACTAAAAAAGGGGGAACATGAAATATAGGTACAAATAATTTAAATACAATTTAAAACAAATAAAAAACTAAACTATCAATCCATGTAGCTCACTGAGGCCCCCTGCTGGTGGGGCCCTGGGCTGCAGCCTATGTAGCCTATGCGTCTAAAATGGCCCTGGTTCCACTGTCCCTGTTTCTGAGATGTCACCCCAGGCCATGATGCTGTCTCCACTATGCTTCACAGTAGAGATTGTATTAGCAGGTGATGAGCAATATGTTGGTTTCGACCTATCAAGAAACACAAAAGATTCTATGTTCTATGTAACTTTATGATTGTACATTTCACTTTGCCTTAAATAAAGTATTGTATAGAAAACAAACCCCAAAGAAACACGAAAGAAGTCCAGTTGCCACAAATCAACTTCCAAATACAGGAACCTCTCTGATCTTGTCTGCTTACTCAGTTTGGCCAGATGGGACAAGTCCCATGCTAGATGGACACTAGGAAGACTGTTGAAGAGTCCTGGTGGCTTCAGTCTTCTTCTATTTCACACTTACTGGTGCCACTGTGGTCCTAAGACTCCCAAGCCTTGCCTTGATCTATTCCTCACCACCAAATGTTATTGTGGATATCTACAGAGTTCCTTTGGACTTCTTGTCTTGGTTTTTGTCGTCATATGCAATGCAAATTGTGGGTCCTTACTTAGACAGGTCTATGTCTTTTGCTACAGGTTGACTTCAGTCAAGTTCTAGAGTCATCTCAAGAAAAATTAAACCAAACAATGCACCTGACCCCAATTTGGACTGCAAAAGATTTTAGTTTATTTAAATAATAAAAGTAAGGTTTTCACTTTCTGGTGATGTATTATTTTCTGTAGGTTCATTTTTTTCTATTTCAAAACTAATGTGCATAACAGAAGCAAAGAGGTATGAAAACTTTTTGAATGTATTTGTTCATATAATATTTTTGTATCCATCATTACCTTAATGTCCAGAATGCTTCCTCCTTATTTGCTGCCTCTCTAAATGAATTAACAAAACAATCAGTCTGTGATATTTGCACCTTTAAGTGTAAGTGTTAAATTTTATTGGCACATCTCATAACTATAACTGGTGAGAAAGTTTTAGAAATGTTATGAGCTGATTCTGTTCATTAGAAATTACAAATCCAAACCAAGTTTTTTTTTTTGTTGCATTTGCGTCCATGTTTTACTTCCATAGAAAAAAGACGTTACACAGTTAGTTGCATTTCTACAGTTCTACCTCATATCCAATGTGAGTTTTTTTTTATTGATATTTTTGCCATTGCAGTTTTGACTTTTTACTTTTCAGATACAGGTACAGCCATGTTTTCTGACCCAACACTGGTGTGTGAAGGGATTATGGTTGCATCATGTGTTGATGTTGAAGTGTGTTTATTAACACCTTAGATTGGAATCCACCTGTGGTTTAATTTGTTATTAGACATTATTACAAGGTGTGAACATGTCCCTCTGGTACACACTACAACTTTAATGTTTGTTTATCAAAGTTGTATTCTCTGAGGTGTGTGGTTCTAAATAATATCTATACAAAACGTATGTTTTTCTATACAACGTTGTAAACTTAACTATTGGTTACTTTAACTCGGTTGAGATCAGTTAATGTAATTATTCTGGGGTACTTTCAGTAATCTTTCTTATTCTTTGTAACTAGTTTTGGTTAACAGCCTGAACTGTGATTCTTCTTCAGTCCCGACACACAAGTGTATTTAATGCCATATCCTTAAGCAGGGTTTAGGTGTTACTAATACTATTCTGATGCTACTTCTGTTTCAATCAATAAATCATATAGTTAATAGTTTTAATAGTTTTTTTAAATTGACACTTATTTTTCCATTTCTATTCACTGATGATATACATATGTATGTATATTCCAGCATATGCTACAAAGTGCATCAAATCTAATTCAGTAGTCATACAGAACTTTGGTTCATTGTTTTGGCCTTGTCCTCAGCACAGTAAGTTTTGTAAAGATTTCTAATTGCAGCCGCCTTGGGTTGCATTTTAAATGTCCACAGTAAGTGTACACTCTTTATTAGGCTTTTACTTTGGTGTCATTCACACTGGAAAAGCATGCTTTGTGACTTTCTTTGTGGGGACCATCTGGAAATGTCTGAATTTATTGGAATTTCCATGGTTTTTATGTTTTCTTAAAGGTAGAATTTAAACCAATGCAAATATCTCAATACAAATGAGAACAAATGAGAAAAGGCAATTCAATAAAAATGTGTTGTTTGGAGAGGAAAGAGGCTCTGTTCCTCTTAGTTTTTTAACTTGGATGCTGATACAGACAGAAGCTTCCTCTTTTGGGATCACACTTTTTGTGATGGTTCAGAGGGAATTAAAATATCAAAGAATAAAATAATCAAGCCAGGAGGAGATAAAAGCACAAATAATAGTTTCTGCAATACTGTAACAAGACATGTTTAGTGATGTGATGCTGATTTTTTTTTTACCAAAATACAATGTAAAGGAACACTGAGATTTCTAGGTCTAACATATTGCAATAAAGGCCCTGTAGATTGCAGTATTTATGTTTATAGCCATGTTTAATATGTGCTTATTTATTTATTTACCTTTATTCACCTGTACTCTTTCAAACATACCTCTTGTCATTGTGGATACACATTTTTTTGTGTACATTCCTCCACGTGGCTTTTTCTTTGTCCTTTGGGTCAGCTGCAAATTCAGTTGAAGTTGAAGGTATGGATGTTTTTTGACAGCAGCCTTTCAATTTATAGCAATGTAAAATTGACAGTGATAGACAGTGAGACTTATGTATCAGCAGCTTCCAGTTCATATCAGGCCCATGTCTTGGTTGTTCCTAACCCTCACAGATGAGAGAAACAGTATGGGTCTTCTTCCAGACCTTGAAAAGTGGCTACACCTCCCAATAACTCAGATTTACATTCATTTGTTTGAACTGATGATCTTGGAATCTGCAGTTGTTTTAAAATAACTTCAAGAGACATTATTGACTTGTGTGAATCCAGTGAGTGCAGTCAAACAAACCCTTTTTATGTTGTCACAGATCTGTATCATGATCAGTAACAGGAAGTTAAGAGGCCTTGGTCTTGGCAAATTAAAAGACATTTCACAACCAAATTAATAATCTGACTGGGTATGTGTATTTTTATTTATTATTTTTGTGCACTTGTACACATTCCTTGGTTTTCTTCTGTATTATTCAATATTATTTATTGGATAGGATATATAAAAATTAATATCTTAAACATTAACATGTGAGTTATTGTTACATAACAGACTTTACACATTGTCTTATCTGAATAATCTGAATAAGAAAATCCTCAACAGTTGTGTGTGGGTTCATTCAGTCACTGTGGTGTTGCTGCCATCTGCTGATGATGAACAGAACAATCAAATACATCACACCATGGACCTGCTCCATGGTTGAACTGACAGCTTGCAGTCTGCTGCAGCTAATTTTGTCTAATTTATGACTCCTTCAAAACAAAACCTCTCTGACAGTTTGTACAGGTATCCAGTCTTTCTCCTGTTACTATCGGCCTCATTTGAATCGTTCCTGTGACTAATCTGGCACTAGATGGCTGTGTGGTAAAGCAGTTGAGACTATAAACCATCCAAGAAGCTTTGACAACTTACTGCACTTTCCAATTAGAAACTTTCGTCTTTAAAAGATACCGATATAACTAAACATGAAGCCACATTTTTACAGACATCTCATACCCCTACCATATTTCATCAGTTTTATCCTTAGATAACTTATGTTACTTTAGTTGTTTTTTTACATCTTCCCACCTTGGTTCTTGCTTTATGCCACCTAGACTACCCATAACAAAATATTGAGTGTTACTCAATATCCTATTTACTGGTTACAAGAAGGAAAGTCAGAAACTCCTTCTCGCATTATGAGAAGAACTGAACAGCAGGAAGTGGAGAAAAAAATCAATGGTGTTTTTATTTCTGCTGGATATTTGCATTAATATATATTGTTACTATCACACTTAAAGGTATAAAAATGAAGATAGATAAATTTAAATTCCATACATGCTTCACAATCTTGCTTAAATGTTAAACAACATACTTAGTCTAAAAAAACTGATAGGTATTATTGAGATGAGAGTTTATAAACTTTAACAATATGGCAATGAATCCACTTATAAAACAGGTGTTTCTTATATTTATTGAGAATTTTATATAATTTAAACAAAGACCCAGTCAAGCATTACTATTTTTCTGGTCTATGTAATACTATGCTTTTTTTATTCCAGAATTATGAATGTACACAGGAAGCCCTTTTCTTTACCCCTACCAATATAACAATCATGACAAAAACTATATCTTTGACTTTACAGTGAATACAGAGGTAGAAACAGAATTAACTGGAGAGAGACAGATGGGATCTTTTAGAGAGAAAGGAGAGGTTAAATAGTTCTGTAGGAAGAGGGCGATGTTGTTTAAAAGATGAGTTTTAATTTGAGGAAGGAAGACATGAGCATGAAGACAGAACTCTTGATAAGAGACTGAAGCTGGGCCTGTTGATCCCACTGCAGTGTCTTATGTGTCCCTGTGTCAAGGTTAGAGACTACCTTCAATTACATTAATTCTGGCCTTCGTCCAGTAGATGTGGAAATGAATAGCTTTGTTTGTTGTTTTATTTACTGTACAGCCTCTACAATTGTTCTTTAAAATCAGTTATGGGCACTGCTAAAAGCTATGAGCAGCTCACATTTAGCTTATGCTGAAATTACAATTACAGTGGGGCACAAAGCATAAAAACTAAGTCAGAGAGCAGGAAGAAGACATTGCAAGCAAAGTGCCATGAGAGGAAATGTTTCAGTTCATGGATTCAGTATTCATCAAATAATCTGCCTGGTCTCACAGATGTCCTCTGTGTAGACAGAGATGCCAGGGCATGTCAGGAAAAATAAGAATAAATAGAGTATAAAATAAGTATGAGCAAAACTTTATCCTGACTCTAAGCAAACTAACTTATGAACATTTGGTGGTTGTTATGCTGGTGCAAGTTAATAAAACTGTGAGAAAACACAAGAGACACAGGAAATATGTGGTCAGATTGTTTATTTTCAAAACCAACGTTTGTTTTTCTTTTTCCTTTAACCACATCATTACTGCTCTGCCTCAAATAAAATGACACCATAGCTTTAATCCACGGTTAGTTAATTCATTGGATCATATGTATCCTTTTGAGTCTATTTAAGTGGAGTAAGCTTATATGATTTGAGATGCTTCAAAAAGTTTACATTATTTTTGAGGAATCAATTTTATTAAATCAGTGCTGATTTAATGTTTGTGTTAAAAAGATATAATGGTTCATTTTATTTGATATTTTGGACTCGCGACAGTTAAATGACATATAACATTTCAAGAAAGAAGTGATATTAAAAATGCTAAATCACCAGGTTTATACACACAAATATGCGAATGCTCACACTAATTAACACGCTCGATTTCACCCCTTTTTATCTTCCATACACTGCCCTCTAATTGATTCTCATTTTAATTTTGTTGACCCAGACTCTGTCTCTCTGCAGTCTGCCTCTCACACTGTGAGAATGACACCTCCATCTCCTTACAGAGGAACGAGCTGAGGATCCACTTTGATGTCAGTCACTCCCCTGCAAAGGAAAGGTCAAAATAATAAATGTAGGTCCAATTGATGGGTTGGCAGGGTGTGCACGGGGGGTTCAGTGCTGATTTTTGGACGAGTGCTCTCCTAAAGGCATAATGAATTCATACAGTCAAGCATGGCGAAAGAGGAAAACAGCATGAATCCGCCTTCCATGAAAAGGTTGATCTAAATCTGTAGACAAGCCTGGCTCCTTCTTTCCACTCATTCTTCAACACATCGCTCTCTTCTTTCTCATCAACAGGCTTGTCTCACATGTATGAATAAATGCCCCAAAATATCTCTGTCTTTCACTTCTCGCCGCCTCACATCTCTCAGCTCTGCTTATGCATCAGCTCCTCCTCCCCTTCACTGAGAGAGGTGAACTGGATCAACATGCGTCAAAAACCTCTCAGTAAGTTACCTAACTCTTCCCCACAGCAAGACACCTTTGATGAAAGAGTAAATAACCCAGAAATAAACGAATGCTTCAACATTCCTCAGCTCGTGCAGATAATGAGATATCTGTCCAAGGCAAACCTGAGCTGCACCACATCTGGCAGCTTTTCAACTATTACTATCAGTTATCGTTTTTTATCAATTATCAGGTAAATGTATATAAAATACAACTCAAAACATATAAAAAACTTTCTTCTTGTTTCTTCTTTCTTCTTTTGTATATTAAAGTATCACTACTAAAAATCCTAACAGCTTGGGAGTGAATATTTCCCTCAGCTGAAGCGTTAAGTGAGTCACTGGTGGAAGAGTCTTTTATTTAAGTAGCACCACCTCAATTTATTATTTTAATTTATAATTTTATAAAGAATAAAGTTATACTACATTGCTGACTTATTTTAAAAAGACACATTAATATGTCTGCAGATTTTTTGATTTTGATTTTAACTGAAACAAAAAAATACTGTGAATGGTCAGGGCAACACTTTAAATACTTATATAATGCCCTGTATACAAACACGTAAATCATTTATAACACACGGTTATGTAGTTTTAAGTAACTGTAATGTAGATAAATGTATCTGTAAATAACGAATAAATTCCTCCTCCTATGGATAACTGTCAATTCAATTTTATTATTTATTTATTCGCTAAGATACAATTACATGATTAAACATAACAATTCATCATAACACATTAACTAGTTCATAAGTCAAACTCAGAAGATTTTTGTAGTGTGTTATAAACCATTTTTTTAATGACAACATAAAACAAAGCTATTTAAGCCCAATATCTCAAGTCAAGTAAAACCATACATTTCTATGGTCCAGCAGTTGAGTAAATGCACAATCTCATGCAATCTGTCCTGCAGTGTGGAAAAATGCTTCATCCAACTTGGAAGCAAATTAAGGGAAATATTGACATACTTAAATGGTCAAATGGTTAACTCAATTTGAAGACATTCTAATTGAAAAAAAGTACCAAAATATCCCAGACCACCTCTAAATACCGAATAAATTGTTGCATGTATCAGTGTATTTTCCATTTGTATAATAAGATGTGACTACTTATAGTGAACTCTCTACATCCTGCTTAAATACTTTGCTGCTACTAATGAAATAGATGCGAGTTATTCTCCAGGCTTATGTTGTGTAAACTAAAACTAAACGCACTCTCCTCTCAGATATGATTATTTTGCACAGACAAAACGTAATTTCCTGATCAGCCACAGTAGCCTACCAGTTTCCTCCGGAGGACGGAGCCGCTCCAGGCTGGATTACATGCGCAGTCCTGCCGTGAATCACACATCACCACGGCAACCGGCGTTCACACCGAGTCCCCATCAGCATCCGTGAAGTCCGATCCCATCCACGGGCGACCAGAGAGCTGGAAACCACGGTAAGTTTGTCTTCTCTTTTCCACGTTTAGATTTCTTTGACTGCAGTAGTTTATGTGTGTTGCATTTAGATATGTTTGCGGGTGAAGACAGTGTGTATGGCAGCGCAATATCTCGCTATATAAGAGATGTTTCTTCACATGACGTTATTGATTTGAAGCAGTAGTTCGTGGTCTGCTTTAGAGGATGACTGGACAAGAATCTGACATTTGTCCCAGGGAATATATGGGAGTACATATTTCTGTGACATGCTGAACTGGCGTTTTATTTTGACCTGTCTTCTAGATAAAGGCTCCATATAAAATGATCTGGTTTTCCATATAGCCTTATATTTAAGTCCACAAATAAAAACAAAAAAATGTGGTGTGGAAATGTTCATTGTGACACTGAAGATCATAGTAGTATGCAAACCGGGTTTCATAATAATAATAATAATAATAATAATAGTAATAATAATAGGAACAACAATAATAATAGTAAAGAACCATATTCATGTGAAACAATTTCCTTCTGTCTATTTCATGTGCAGCTGTTACATCTCTGCTCTCTGCTTCCTCTGGTTGCACAGCCTGTATATCTTGTTGCAGCAGTCTCAAATGCAGCAAGTTCAGTTATGCATGACCAGTGAACCTTGAAGAACTTGAGAGACACGGGCTGCAAACAGCCTGCTCTTACCTATTTACACACAGCATGTCTTCACCTTAAGAAAACTGTCTGTGTGTGCTGACAAATATAACATTGTGCTAATGAATTAAAATATAAAATCATAACATCTTCCTGATATTAACATTCGTTTACAGTGGATCCCATGTATGTAAAAAGTACTGACTGTGAATTACAAAGATGTCATTTCCTGCGCACTGGTTTTCTGTTGCAGTGTGGGAACACTGGGTGTTTGACAGCAACAGTCGGCCCATTTGTTAATCACAGATTCAGGATGATTCATCATACCCACACTTCACTCCAACTGTAGGGAGGAAAAATGCGTTAGATTCATCTGTCAATTAGAAACGTAAAAGATAAGAGATTGGAAGAAGATATAGTGCTGAGGTGTAAATGAGGCAGAGTACGTTGGATTGAATACACAGAATAGGCATCCCAGTGAGGGGGGCAGCACACACAGTCTAAAGTTATTTAAATATGTAGACCATAATTGAACTCACCATAACCTCACTGAATTATTCACGGGGCAATTATGAAAGTAACAGTGGTTTTCTGCTGAGAGTAAAATGAGAAGATGAATATGTCTGTAGGTCCATAGCTCGAGCCAGCAGGTGGTTAGCTTAGCTCAACATGAAGACTGGAAACAGGGAGAAGAGTTAGTTCGACTCTGCTTGTAGGTAACAAAATCCTGCCTGCAACTTTAAAGCTCAGTAACCATCTTGTTAGTTTATACGTTATAGTTTCTAGTGTAGAAATAACAAGTTGTAGTTTTACAGGAAGTTGTGTGCTTGTGCGGTTTAGATAAATCATTTTTGCACTATAGTTTTAATATGGCTACAAATATACTGTACCGTGCACTGACACATTGTTGAACTACATTGACAATGCCAACATACTGATATTTACAAGGCACAATGTCTATTACGTTCACCATTTTCGTTCGTTAGTTAGTTAGTGAAAAATTTGCTAGTGTAATTAGTAATACACAACATAGCATAGACCAACAAAAAAAAAATCCTCGATTTGAGCTGTGAGCAATGTTGTCACATTTACAAAGTGTGTAGTCTGAGTCAGTCTGACCTTAGCTATCTCTCTCTGCTTTGCAGATCTATCCAGGCATTTTGAGGAAGCCAAATAGCCATGGTGAAGCTGGGCAGCAATCTGTCTGATAAGCTGGAGAAGCAGCCATCTGCAGACGACGGCTTTGATAACATCCCCCTGATCACACCCCTGGAGGTCAACCAGCTCCAGCAGTCGTTCGCAGACAAAGTAAGTATGGTGTACTAGGTGTGTTGATGTGCCTGCCCACTTATGTTTGTTTTTCTCTGAAATATCGTGTTTCTAAGTTGTAGTCTGATCACAACAAAACTCAGCATTACAGCATTACAGAAAATAGCAAACAGATTACGACTCACTGCAGAACACGTCTGGACAAACACCATTAAAATTCATGTGGGCGTACTTACTTTTCTAGCATAAGCCCCATCACTGAGACTGCTGTATTTACTTTCCCTTACCAACCATCCCAGGTTAAAACCTTGGCATCAGCCCACGCAACGCAAGCACCTCTTAGAATACATAATGCACAAAGAAAGCCCTCACAATCATATTTTGGTTAGATGATGCACTCAGCAGCACAGGATGTTCCACAGGCTGATTAGATGGTGGTGAAACATTAACATAAAACACTGTGTAGCTCCCAAATGTGTTTTTAAGGCATTGATTAAAACTGGTTGCTTTTGCAAATGATGCTCAACTGTTTTTAAACAAGCAGTGTTCATCAAATACAGGCCCTGTGCTGAACATTGAGGACAACACCATCCATCAGCTATAATATCAAACTTTTTCTTCTTCAGGTCATTGTGAAGACATCAACTCAGTACCAGCTGCAGCAGAAAAAGAACAAGCTGTATGTGCCGAACATTAAGAAGCTGAATATCGGCTTCTACAGTGATGTGTCAGAGAAAGCCAAGGTACAGCTGGAAATCTACAAAAAATATTATTTTGGGATAAGTCTGGGGATGTTTTTTCTCTTTTTGAAAGAGCAAATCCAACAATGAAGTGATCCCTAACAACTTGCCTGTGCAACATTAATCACAGCATTACATGGGTGCGCGTTCCTTTATGAATCTTAGTTTCTATATTTCTTAATCGTTAACAGCTGCAAGTAATCCACCACCAATGCACCGTATTCTTCTGTTGGAGTAGCATCTGCTAAAAACTACAATCCCCAGCTGTTTAATTATTTAGCCTGTTTAAAAACAGAAAGTTTGTATTTTTTAGCCCTTTTAAAGACTTACATACTCACTAGGAACCAATGTGACAGAAAATCAGACAATAGTGAGCGGACTAACACATTGTTGATGTTTTATCTTAGTTCTTATCTTATTTTATGTGATTTCACAGTGATTTTATGTAGCACTTTGAGATTTGTTTCAAATGTAAAGTGCATTACAAATAAAATGTATTGTTATTATTATTGTTGTTGTTTTTGGTCTCTTCATTAAATTTGTTGACAACAAAATAAATAAACAAAATCATATTGCCTCCCTGTACACTGTACAACAGCATTTTTCTTAAAGTGCTGATGACACTTGTTGCTGATGTGGTGTATATGTCTAAATGTATATTTGTGTGTGTCGTTGCTCAGATCACAGGGCTGATCCTCATCACTTTGGCCTTCCTGACCAGCCTGCTCCTCCTGCTCATGTACAAAGCCATGTGGTACGACCAGCTTACCTGTCCAGAGGGTTTCATCCTTAAGGTAGGCTCATATATAAACGTGTTTGACTTTGCATTAAGTCGATGAGTTGTGAGATATGACCTGAAACGCTTGGTGAGGATGCTTGTTGTTTTGGTACGAAAACTGTGTTTTTGAATGTACCCTAATGTACAGTAGATGTAGGTTTGAGGTTATGAGTACTGGTAAAAACATCCCCACAATGCAGAAATGTCCATACAACCACAATATTGAAGTAAAATGTGTCTGCACAACTATAAAAGCCATGAATACAAACAATCACACATATGTAGTGTAAACAATTAAAACTACTTTGCACAAGTTATTTTGCAATTTTTGTGAATTAAACACAAATATACACTACCAGTCAAAAGTTTGGACACACATAGAAATGACCATGTTTGTGAAAGAAAAGCAGATTTCATAA